>OW443328.2:8412500-8787500 GCA_937001555.2 Hypsopygia costalis | reverse complement strand
GGAAATAAATACAACGATCAGCTGATGAGTATTGAAAACCCTTTTCAATCAAAGTTTGTTCGAACATTTGAAACCAACAACGTGCAGATTGTTTTAAACCATATAAAGCTTTATTCAATCACAAACTAAGTTGTTTGCGTTTGGAATTCCTTCAGGAATTTTCATGTAAATTTCCTCTTTTAGTTTGTCGTTCAAAAATGCAGTTTTGACGTCCATATGGTGAACGAGCAAATTGAATTGATTTGCAAATGCTAATATAAATCTAAAACTTGAAATTCTTGCAACTGGCGCAAAAGTTTCGTCATAGTCAATTAAATATTCTTGACTAAAACCTCGAGCGACCAAACGCGCTTTATATTTCAAAGGTTTGCCAAACTCATCATTTTTAATATTAAATATCCATTTACAGTCAACAATATTTCTGTTTTCAGGTTTCGGAACAAGCGTCCAAGTGTCATTTTCAATAAGTGATTTAATTTCCTCATCAACAGCTTTTTGCCACAAAAGCCTATCATGCCTGGTTTGAATTTCGGTATACGATGTAGGAATTGTACATATTAAAGACTTTGCGTATAATAAATAGTTCACAGAAATATCATTACTGTTTTCATCATAAGACACTGTAGGCAAATTTTTAATTCGATCACTTCTTATAATAACACTCGAACTACTAGAAGCTACTTCATTCCGAGATCCAGTCAATTTATCTTGAAATGAATCATAGCATGTATGCCCATCTGCACTGCGTACAGATTTATTAGGTGGTGGACCTAATGCGCAGGGTACACTGCCCGTTTGTTTCACATCATCTGATCTTATATTATCAGATGCGCACAACCTGCTACACATGTGCTCGTCAGAGTTATTGGTATTTTCAGATACAATACCTTCAGGCTTCACTGGCCTACTTGACAAGAAATTAATCTCATCAACAATTACATCTCTGACTCTTACAAACTTTTCTTCTACCACATTCCACACCTTATAACCATTCGGTTCATAACCAACCAATATCCCTTTCAAGGATTTGTCATCGAATTTTGCTTTTCTACTTTTGTTAAGAAAATACACAGTTGAACCGAAAACCTTTAAATACTTAAGTTGCGGCTTCTTATTATGCCACAACTCAAACGGTGTGTTATCTACTTTCAGTGCTTTTGTGGGGCTGACATTGATAAGATAAGTAGCAGTTAACACAGCCTCACCCCAGAACGACTTGTCTAACTTAGCACCTGCTATTAAAGTTCGACTTCGTTCTGTTAACGTTCTTATCATACGTTCGGCAATACCATTCAAAGCAGGGGTATGCGGCACTGTTAAATGGTAGGTTATACCTTTTTGCATACAGTATTCTTTCATTTCACTCGATAAATATTCGCCACCATTGTCACAATATAAATTGACAAGTCTCAAACTAAAATGAGCTTCGCACTTAGCAACAATCTCGAAAAGCAGCAAAAACGTCTGATTTATGAGCTATTAAGTATGTCGCACAGTAGTGAGTGTATTCGTCTACAAATATCACAAAATAGTTTTTGCCGTCAAGTGTCGAAGGAGTGATCATACCACACACGTCGGAATGCACATTAAATAGAGGTCGTTTAATAATTTTAGATTTACTTTTATGAAATGACAGACTTGCTTGTTTTCCATATATGCAAGCTTCACATAAACTTTCACTGGGTGTAATATTATGTAATCGATCAATATCAGAAAACATTTGTTTGGTTTTAATTTGCAAGAACTTAGATTTGCCTATATGACCCAATCTTTGATGCCACAAATCATAGTTACTATTCATGACCCTATTTGATGAGCAATTCAAAGCACATTTATTAAGCATGAAATTAATACACAAATTCAAAGACTCACCCTTTGTTACCATCTTACCCTCTTTGTTGAGTATTTGTACACCATTTTGACCAAAAATTACGGTCATTCCAGCCTGTTGCATTCTTTTGACCGATAACAAATTATATGGAATTTCTGAGCAGAAAAGAACATCCTGTAGCAATCCACTCATACCCGTATCAGTGGTAATAGATAGAGTGCCTCTTTTTGTCGCACTAATGAATGTTCCATTTTTAACTATTTACTGGAGACCGAAGTTCTATGAATCCACGTGTTAGATCTCCTCTGTTAATTAAATGATCTGAGGCACCAGAGTCTAATATGAATGTAATTTTATTGGTACTTTTGCTTTCTTCGGAATAGCATTCGTTTCCAACCATGAAAGCAAACCCTGAGATATTCGATTTTTCTCTGTCTTCTAATTTCAAATTCAATAACCTTTTTCTCAATGCCAATTGGGATGCGATACTTTTTCTTTCATACACTGCGTCGAGTTTTATGAAAATCTGTTTTGCTGTTTCTTCATTAGCAAACCCCAGCAAAGAATCTGATAAATATTCGATGATGGTATTTTTTGCTATCTTTTCTTTCTTCGTCCAATCACTGTTGATGCGTACAGGAGGCTCTTCGTCAATTACTTGCAGCACTTCAAGTTCGTTTAATAAACTGCGTATTCTAAGTTTCCATAAAGAATACTTTTCGCCGTCAAACAGTCTAATATTTCTTTTTACTTTTGAACCGTCCATCGTTACAGTTAGAAAATAACACAAAAAGTCACTTAGAATACGTAAATAGTTTCTCTACCAAAATTACAAAAATCACAAGTCTTAAACGTTACCACTTAAAGCGTTTTTTATCGTATTTAAAAAAAGTCTGTTTCTTTCAATCACTTAAAAGTCCACTTTGTACTGTACACTGGGCCCATAACCTGTTAGGTTAGGAAGCCAAAAATAAAAGATTCGTTCAGTGCAAATTATAATAATTAAATTTATTTTATGCACTCTTAGAAAGGTGTGTTCTACTACAAAGGAGTCGTACGATACTGAACTGGAATATAATTTCTACTGGACCACACAGCTTGGTTAGCTGACTAAGGCATACAGAGCATTTAACAATGTAGCCCTTTGTTTAAAGATTTTATAAACAATATTGTGTGACTAAGACAGATGTCTATTAAACAGAGCGAGATAGATTTATTTTTGTATACTTATTCCAACAGACTCATGACGTATATGTTTATTTTGGTGTCATTCTATTTTTGTGGTGTTGCTCTTGGTGTGAATAAACATCGTATTTTATTGCTCAACACAAATGTTTTGACAATATGTTTTACAGAGTATTCTAACAATTAACATGAATTATGTATGCTTGGATATTCTGCATACAATGTTTATGTGAAGTAGACACGAGATATATATCTACTGTCTTTTATATATTACTGCCTTGAAATGTAATGTAAGGCGAGTACTTGGTATTGTAACTTGACTCATCCGTTAGTAGGTATAAAATTATATCCGAATCATTCATGATGTTTATAGTAGACAATAGTGCACATTCATAAGTAAAGAAAACAACTAGCCAGAGATTATAGGTAAAGACGTCGAATTATTTGGCATCTTTTACTATGTTTGTCAAGGAATCGAATAAAAAATAAATAACTACACAATACTGCATAACCTACTCCTGAGTACTCCTCTATATTCTTGAGGTCTGATCTTTATAGATTCAATTGTTCAATAGAACTCTAATGGATTTGAATCACACTTAATTGACCTATAAAATATCAGGGAAGAGGTGAATACCGCGTTGGTGATAGATATTACTAGGAAAACCTTTTAAAAATAATTGTTTTACAGTACCACGTGAGTCCTCCATAGATAGCTTATCAACTGTATGACAGTTATTGAGCATAATATCCTAAATGCTTGCATTACTTGTCTCCTCATACTGTTTTAAATAGTATGCTTCTTTTGGTATTTTAAACTTTAGACGACCTAACGACCATCAATATTTTGAGGAAACGTATGTATCAGATATGTGCACTTCTGCAAATCTTACAATAAATCTAAAATTAATTCGACTAACTGTCCATACCTTAATTACTATCACGTTAGACAATTTGTTTCTGTGTCAAGCTATATCGCTCTCTACATAGAATTAGTAACTACGTGTCTGTCGTAAAAAAATATCGCAATAGCGCACTTATTCTGTGGTGGAATATTTACTTGCATACGTAGGTTTACCCGTAAGTTATGGGCACACAAGTCATGTTTACATGATAATAATTTTAAAGTGATCTAATCGTTACTTTCGTCTACAATAATATGCAAAATTAATGCCAATTTATGACTTAGCCACTTGAGCTATCGCTCCGTCGCTCTACTTGTCCGAATGGGCATATCCGTCGCAAATCGACCGCTTCCTTCGACCATCTTCGCGCTGAATTGCTATTATAAACATGATTTATACCTGTCCCATCATTAGTTAGCATGTCAGCGATTGTCGCTAGCGGATGTATTTTATTTGCTCCTACAAATGCTTTTAATACAAAGTGAGCAAAAACCACTTTAATCACTGAATTGTGTAGTGACGTGAGTTTGACTATTTTTTGCTTATCTTCTTGTCTTCACCTTGATTATTACTTGAATGCCGTCTTGAATATTGAAGATTTCTAAGGCATATCTAATCGTTGTTTGTGTAATGTAATGTTTGCATCATTTAGCTTTAGATTATCATTGTTATCAATGGTAATTTCTTTATTTTGAGGTTCTTTTATTTTTGTTGTTTTATTATAAATAAAAGCTTGCCATAACATTTCTGAAATCATGTTATTACTCGTATCAAGATTTGCTTTCAAAAAGTTTGGTCATTCCACTACCAACATTCACTTTCTCGATACTATAACTACAACAAATTGTAGATCAGAATTTTGATATGGGACCCTCGGCCTTCGCATATTAAATTCTTTCCATGGTAAAATCGCATGCTAACCCTAGATCCATAGAAGCCCTGGCCGTTTCTTATCTTGGAAAACATCGTTTTGGTAAACTCTTGGCTGTATGCCAGTTTATTCGTTTCCACTATTATTCTACTGTTCAGTAAATGTGTAACCGAAGTATTTAAAAGATAATTCATATATTATGTGTGTCCTTAGATTTAATACAAGTAGTCGTTATTCTGCAAGGTTCTAATCAGGGTCATACGACTGTTTTGAATACAATAAAAGTTTATCTTTATAATATTTAGCGATTTTTGTTTCCGATTACAATTTTGTGACGCGAGTTCTATTGTTTAGTGGTAACTGAATGGAAACGTTGGTATACTTGGCGATAAATGCAAGCGTTCCGGGTGGTCTGGCACCTTGACACGACCTTCAGAATAGTGGAAAATTGTCTTATTCTTCTTAACCCTTCGCTGTCAAGTTTATCTGATTAAATTCACATTTGGATTCTGACTACCCTTGTTCATCTTTGAATCGCTGCGTAGGTGCTCAGCACAAAATCCCACGCGTAAATATACAATTAAGGATCTCTCTCCATCAAGTTTATAATATAATCATCTCTAATGCATCAATATGAACTTACATTGAATGAACAACCATTTTATGAATAACAATAATAACATAAATTATCTCATCGCTAAAAATCCAGACAGTAGTATAAAAAGCCTTTAGTTTAATATTAAAAAGCCTTTAACTAAATATTAACCGGTGGGTTAGGTGGCATATTACTAAGCAACAGATCACACTTTTTATACTAATTTTAGTCACAATTTGAATATATGTACTTAATTACATACAGTCAGACATACAGCGAAGCCACTAATTTTAATTTTAAGTTACGGCTACAGCAATGCAACTGTGAACACTCGTTTTCTTACAAAAAAAATTGTGTGATGCGGTACAAACATTCAGACAGGCAAGCAAACATTCTGAAATTTTTGTTTCTATTGCTTTCATATAGACCCCTTTATTATTTTTTTATAGTATATACAGATATCGGCCTATTACAATACTACTATTAGGTAATGTTCGTAGATAATTCTATTAATATAAATCATATGGAAATTCGTGCAGTAATATATTATATTTGATTTTAAATATAATGTTCAATATACTAGGCTGCGCACAGCAGTAGGCACGATGCATAATAAAAAATAAACTCACGAAAGTCACAAGTTGATTCCGCAATTTTCTCCGCGATTCACGCAAGTCCCGCTCCCACAGTGAACTTTCCACTGAGACAATAGCTCGTTGAAGATTTCACTCTTTTTGTCAACGCACCACCTAAGTGCATTGCGTTGTTAATTAAAACCAAATCCGCGTAACAGTGTCTTCCTGCATTGACATTTGACGTTTGTTTCTTTGTTTACGTAAAAACGAAGCTAATCTTCCGCATACAACTTATTAAACCTCGTTCACATAACCTCTCGAAATTCCCGCGTCGTGATACCAAGACACTCAGCTGGCTGTGAAGGGGATCGTCTTTTGTTCCTAATTACATAAACAGGGGATAGGGCGGAACTTGTTTCACCTGCCACTTAATCGTTGCTGTTTAATTCTCTTTGTCATTAACCTGAATTAAAAAGTAGCTTCGGAATATATTCCATGCAAGTAATAACGGGATATATCTATGTAATTAAAGTATGAACTGAAGAAATGCGTGACATTATTGCTGGCTATTCCATTAATAATTTGAATCAAAGTAACTTTTTGAGACCGGGTAGTTACTGTTAGATTATTAGTTTTATCTTGCTTAGTTAAATCAATTAAAACATCTATTATTGCATTGTAGTTTGGATGTTCAATAATACTTTTTGCAAGCAATAGTTAAATATCATTAGTTACGGTCGTTGAAAGCTAAGTGGTCAGGGTTGATATTGCTTAAGCAACTGGGTTTGTTATTTAATTGTCTACTTTAATTGATACAACACGCTATAATAAGTACATTTTATCATTACTATGAATTCGGTATGACGAGTTCGGTGGCGTAGCGGTCAATGACGCAGCTTCGACACCAACGCTCGTGGGTTCGATTCCCACATAAGACAAATGTTTGTGTGCATGAACATGTCTGTTTGTCTTAGTCTGGGTGTTTTCTATGTATCTTAAGTATGTATTTTTATCAGTTGTCTAGTACCCATAACACAAGCTTAGCTTACTTTGGGGCTAGATAGCGCTGTGTAATTTGTCAAAAAAACAAAAAAAAAATACTATGAATTAGTATATTCATGGCAAGATTTTCTTTGCAGTTTCCTTTGTATCCTATAAAATCGTAATTTTATCATTCTCAAAATTTGCAACCTTTATTTTTGTGAGTCATGGAAAAATTCACGGCTATTTTGTGATTAATTTTTATTGGCATCAACACTTATGCTAGCCTCCTCTTGATTATTCTTTACGGTAATTTTACTGATCAACCTTGCGATAGCTCTTTTTGAGATCAGTCTAGGTGCGTCGAAACTATTCTTATTTAATTTAGGAAATATTGTTGCTTGAATGTTTTTATTTATTGCTACACCTACACATGTATGATAAGGAACTTGAACAATAGAAATACCCACGCATAAGTTTTTGTAAGGTTTGCGTACACAAACAGAAGATTGAGTACATTACGTTGGTTGCATAACTATAGGCTCAGCGCACACGTTTAAGACAGAACTGCATTAGTAAGGACAGTTTGGCCTGATGCCATCTAAAGCCGTTACTTTGTTACTTTTTATGATACGAGGTGAGGCTACCATGTTTACCGTTCATTGCTGGTCTGATTCGTTTTGACCACTTGGTATACCTAAAGGTAAAAAAGGGGGTGATTCCGATTGGCATCTTTTCCAACTTACCCAGTATTCCTTCAGAGGCAATTCTTTGTTAAACATTTTAGCAATTGGTATATGGATAGTCGAGAAAGTATATAGGCTTGTAATATGCCAATTTCTTTATTTGAATAAAATCATTATTCGTCGTCAACCCTTATTCACCTCCCTGTACTGCTTTCATAAGGGTCTCCCCTCAATCCAAGGGGTTTAGAGTATACTCCACCACGCTGTTCAACCGCTGTGCTAGCAGAGCAAATCATTATACAACCTTTAATTTTTTCAAGTAGTAGTCCATAAATTTTCAGGTAGTCAATTTTTATATGAACAGGGTTTCCTTTTATTTTACATAATTATAGATTGAACACTAATGTTGTATCGAAGTGAGATTCATGTTTCTATTGTTCATATAATTCGCCTACGTCGAAATTGTATGGAATTCGGATATCTTTGCAAAACCTTTTGACATGCTTATCAAACATGTAATGCTTTTGTGCAGGTATAAACTGAATGATGCTCCATGCTATTACCTAGAGTTTTTGGGTATTCAAGAGATTTGAAAACGTAGAAAATTATTTGTTTTGTTTACCCAACGATTCGACGAGGCGTTAGCATGTAATGTGTGCCGAGCCATAAGCCACCGGGACGAATAGGTCCACGACGTCACAAAGATGCAGAGACACCGTCATTGTTCGCCTGCCATTCATTAGCCGAATGTCGCTCTGGTAGAGGCCCCGTTTGGAGTGCGTTGAACTGTGATTGTTCCCCTCTCATCAAGATTCTGTTGCAACGTGTTTTACGGGTTGTCAACGCGTTTTGGATGCAGCAAATGGAATGTACAACCAATCGCTCACCTCGAACTTGTTAAAAGATGTGACATAATGCACATCTTGTATTTTTGTTTTATCTTTGTTATCAGTATGGATGTTTCATCGAGCTTATTCTATTTGACTCCTTGCTTGCAAATGTGTTCCCTTCATCCTATAAACAAATTTATTAAAGTAAACATGCTATGCATTTTTAAGTTTTTCTGTTTTTCCTTGTCGGGTATTGTATTGTAGGTATTTGCTTAGTGTTTTTTGAAAATAACGGTTGGCACGCATTGACCACTTTACGGATATTGCATTTGCGATTTTTTATTCTATAATAAGGACAGGACTTATTTGTGTATTGGGTAGGGTTGACTCGATAATAAATTGATGGTAAAATTATTTATGGGAATATATCTCTGTTTACCCGTCTTTTACGTTTACACGGCTAAAACATTCATATTTGACATAAGCTGTATGTCAAATATGAATGATTTAGCCGTGTAAAGAAAGACTATAGGCATCGTACATAATTACGTATATAAATTCCGCGTAAAGAAACTTATGGTTATCCCTCTTTTCATAAAGATTTGTAATAATTACAATTTATATTATCTGTTATTATTAAAATCTTTGTAGTGAAGATGAACTTGAAATGATTTGTTACAAGATGCAAGAAGAGAAATTTGTAACATAGTTGCGTTAATGTGTTTGGAATAAAATGCCTATACTATAACCTGTGTATAACTTGTATTTTTGTACGTTGCCTCAAAAACATTGTTAGTAAATTTTAATTTATTCAGTCTTTTAATAAATCTAGGTACACAGCTAAAATTATTATTTCTATGCGTTTTATATTATACCACATAAATTTAATATAAAAATACATAGTATATTCTTATAAGAAATGTACAAAAGTAAAGTCTAAGCATATATTATATCTACAAGAGATTTCTTCCAGCTAACCTTAAATATAGGTAGTAGAAGAAGTTGTTGGACGGGAGATGAAAACATAAGAAAATAATTAAAAGGCACTTGTCAACTAATCACATTTGACACAGATTGACCTAATGAAACATCTATAGTAAATGCGAATATACACACTATACTTATAAATACATAACTGTAATGCAATCTATAGTGTCTATATACATACATACTAGTATACATGCATACATAAAATAAATGTATACTATACTGTATAGATACATAAAAGTAGATAAGCTGTCTTGATAAACGTATTTTGTGTCAATGAAACATTATATTATACATAAGTCTTATCTCTTAAATTTTTCATAGATTTCTATATCAAAAAGCTGTTATCAAAATATCTATAATTTTATGCCTGAAATAAATAATTATTTTTATGTAAATTACATTTTACAATATGATACTAATGACCTATTTCAAATAATTGAGGTAGTGTACAAAAAGATAGTCACAATTTGATTTTTTTCGATTACTAGTTCACCGGATCATTGAACAACGATTGCAAGGTCTTCGACGATAACGCAAGATAAAGAACAAACGTAAAACAATTGACTGCGATATCTTGCATTGTATACACGAAACAACGATTAACATGCGTTACTCAGGATTATTGTGAGAAATCCCATGTTTTAGCGTAGTGATGTCATGTGCATAGTGTTGTGACAAAGTGCGAAATAAAAACGGTGTTTGAATTTGTGCCTCCTGTCATCAGTGATACGGCTCAATTTCTTGTGGAGTGTCAGGACATGAGTGAGAATGAGTACAGAGCGGCGCCTTTCACGGAGTTTTCACTCCTGTTTGAAGGGGTCGTCGACGGAGGAGGCGGCCGATGAGGATGAGAGCTGCTACCATTCTTTGGGAGGTCGGCACTCTCTGAACAGACAACCACAAGTGTATGTCGAAGACTTGTCTAACGTATCCTTGGCGGACTTTGAATCGACGCCGGATGAGAATAATGGTTCGTATTTTTTTATTGTATATATATTATTTATACTTCTTGTAAAGATCAACAAGAGGGCACCACTTACAATGGTCATTATTTGTTTACAAAATTATGCTGAGGTAATCACACTAAAACGAGAGAATGTTTTTATAATCTAATTTATTAAATTACAGCCTATGCGTAATATGAAAAGTTTTAAAATAGTTTTTCAATTAGGTGCAACGTTCATTAGTTTCTTTTTTGGTTTATAAATCTCTGTTCGTGTTTATTCACTGACTACTAACTAATCAATACTCAGTGCGACTACCACTACTGACTTATTATGATATAACCTTTGTACCCAGAAAGCTGAAATTAGTTTTCCTTTTTGTTATAGTGAAGAGATAAGGCCGAAATTTCCAAAATTCTCACTGAGCATGGGACTATGGGTACAGGAGAAAACTATATTTTTAATATAGAAATCCCATTTTCATACGGAACAATATTTTCTGTCACCTAATTTACTAACTGCAGTACCCTAATAATAATATCTATCCCCAAGAAATATGTTAGTCATCATTTTAATCAAAACTGTCTCTAAATATAAATCATCAGCTTAACAAACTACTATTATCATTTAATTCGTTTGATCATCAAAATAATAAATCTGTCACCAAATAATTAGATCAGCTCCTTATTTTAATGAAAAAATGGCTAATATGGGCGAAGTCAAATTGGCGTCATATTTACTGACGAGTCTTACCAATACTTGGTCAATGTAATAAATCATGTTTTAGTTAGATTTGAGTTGATTTTGGTTAGGTTAGGGTTTTCTTGTGTCCTGTCATCGCAAATAGGAGCTCCGCGAAGCGGAGTTTCGTCAACCTAGATGATGAATGATGTGGTGCCAAGTAAGCTTAATTATTAATAATTGACATTATAATACATACAAAAACATTTATTTGGTACTAGACCCTATATCTCTATGATTTTAGGTGATTTATTGTGGAATCGATTTTATATTGTTTGGTGACTACATTTTGGTGACAAATCTATTATTTTGCGGGCAAACCCTATTAGTTAAGAAACACAAAACTAATTAAATTGGTGATAGCTTAAATGATACCCTTTTCATACCATTGGATATTTACACAACCCTGCATAGGCAGTGGCTCCGCTCTGGTGGCAACTTTTTACCTTCAGGCCCACATTGCATAACTGCCACACATGATTTAATAGGTTTACCTGTTACAACATTTATGTAACGGCTAACCTGCGTTCAACTTTATAGTTACGTTATGCAATTATGTGCCACATGAGGAAGGGAGCCTACATAGTATCATCCATCTTTGTGCAAACCGCGGTCTAACTGTCAGTCGTCTATTACTTATTCTGTGGTATGGAAACCGCATCGCCGCATCGCACAATGCATAATGCTCCAATGCATTTAACTAAAATGGCACTCAATTTCCAACCTTACGACGAGTACCAAAAGAGCATGGCTTATTACTATAGACGATGCATTAGGGAGATGTTATAATTAATGTAATGAGTGTGATGATGGGTAGGTAATGCTTTCGAACCGTAAACAGATGGAGCTGTTTACGGTTCTAAAGCGATGTTCAAAAGTCTGAATATTACTGGTGTTATTATTCTGATTATTTGTTTGGTAAGAAATTTGGAATTTAAATATAATAGTTTCAAGTTCATCAAAAAATCATGAAAGATATGTGTGAAAATAAAAAATAATTTATTACAATAAATTAGTTTCATCTGACACGGACAATTTTTTTAGCAGCTATTGGGATTATGATAATGTAATTTGGTACATCGCTAGTTACTACATGTTTCTCCGTCGGATCTGTCTGTCTGAACGCTATAAAAATTACTGAATCAAATTTCATACGGTTTTTCACCATGCACAATGGACAAAGTGTTTAATTGGAAGCATTGGATTATATTGCTTGCATACGAGATTTCGTACCCGCGTATGCAGGTATCCCGTGGGAATTTTAAAAAGTTTTTTCGCTAAGAAAGCCCTTTCGGATGCCTACGTTATAATAATAGCTACCTGAATACAAATTTTTGTAATAAATTTTAGCTCTGCACTATCATACATATTAAGATTTTGTATAAACTGGCTGAAAAATGATTGACAATGATGATTTTAGAAAATATGATACCGACTGGGAGCTTTAAACATTGATATAACTCTATGGTAACTCAATTTTGGTACCCAAACGGATACGGATGGCCATGGCCAGGGAACATTATAATAATAAAAAATATACTACCTAGATGTAGTTTGAAATTTCATCCTCTTAGAATTCAGTTGTAATCTTCACGTACCAAAAAGTTCGGCAATTAATTTCAACAATAATGTTGCGGAATTGGCTGCCAGCACATGTGTTTCCCTGTTCCATTAATCCTTGGTCATTTAGACAAAGCATAAAGAAATCTTACAGCCTCTTTAAATATGTAGTTCTTTTTTCGTTTTCTTAGCAATGATAAACTAATAATAACAAAAAATACAACGCAATAAAATAGTGGTTTCATCAAACTAGTAATTCGAGTTACTAGTGACTTTTCAACTTCGCATAGTAATGTACGTCTGACGAATTATTCAGAATCTAATAGAACCTTGATCTTGACTCTGATATGTGTGGTTTAGTAAATATGAGTCACCAGATAAGTGTGCAAATAACACCTTCACTGCTCTGACGAAATCGTACGAGTACGAAATAACATAATAATCGATGTAGTCACGAATCGATTAAACCATGGAATAGGTAATGAATGACTCTAATGGACTAATGAATGATAATCGAACACTTCCATACGACTTAATTATAATTAAACTCTATTCTGCTATAAAACAATTTTATATTATCATTTATGTTACAGCTCATTTTGAGTTCGTTTAGAGAACTTTGCGTGGGACATCTAGATGAAACGGAACCCTGTATTATTCATATTATTTTTGTATCAACGCGAAAAATAAAAACTTTAAAATTCACCTTATATCCGTGAATTAGAAAAAAAAAACATTGATTGCTTTTAAATGCAGTAGTTGTTCCGTGTGATACGATCAGCCTTGAGACTACACTCCATTTCAATTCGGAGCCCAAATATTCAGTATTTGTTCCATACGAATCCACCGGCTATGAAGGCTTCGCTCAGCCCTCATTTTTGACTGGGAAGTAGAATTCAATCCACCTTGACTCCAGAGTTCCAGACGCACAAAATGGGCTATAAGAACACCTTTATCCGACAATGTTCCGTTACGCATGCCGCTTTGTTTGTCACTTGTGTAATTTTAAATTAACATGAATTATGATAAAAACTATTTATCATAATTCATGTTAATTTTATGTTTTTTTAAGTTATAAATATTTATTTATCCTCACAATCGCTTCCCAGTGTAATTATGAATGAAATTATTATGCATATTCGTAAGATGGGATGGGAAGTTGCACATGCCCATGCCCATGCCACGTTTTGCTCAGACTGCAAGCCCCGGGAGGTCTTTTGTTGTAAATGTATTCGATTCTATAAAAACGTCCCTAAAAGTGTCTTTTTCTGCCCTAAAAATATATAGAGGCACGTCAAAAATACTTTTGGTAATTACCCTATAGCCAAAGTAGCGATGGTAAGTAGCCGACGTATTCTTTAGAGTATAATTATGGATGTATGTATATAATGTATAATGAGGTATGTATACTCGTATAGGAGCATAGACGAGCTCGGTGGTCAAATGGTTAGCAATGGCTACTTTGATTTCGAGGTCGCGGGTTCGATCCCCGCACAAGACAAATATTTGTATGCAAATACATGTCTGTTTGTCTTGGTCTGGATTTTTTCTATGTATCCAAGTATTATATCAGTTATCTAGTACTCATAGTACAAGCTTCGCTTATTATACGCGGGGGAAAAAAGGCAAATGTTTGTAAGTGATACGCAACAATAAAAAAACGTAAGCAGGCCTGATTATTGTGCAATAATTTATGAACTCTTCATGAAATCTCTAAGCAAATCCTTTTCCATAGGAAGCCTATTTCTCTTATTTTTATGTCAACAAATCGAAAGCAAATGTCACTAGCAATTTTTTTTATAATATTTATTTATATACGTCTAATTCTGTGGCACGTTTTACAGCCTACCGTTTGACGGCTTTCAACATATGAGGTGCTTTCATCAGTACTCTATGATCACAGATAATGTGTTATTGGATTCAAGATCATAATTACATATTTATTGGCTGATAAAGATATATATTAGTATAATATCCCCTTAAATCATTCCATGCGTGTCGCTGAGGCACCTGTAAACCATGCGCTGTTTGCATGGCTGCGTAGGCGCAACCGCCACCGCTGGCATCCGCTTCCTGTGTTTCCGTCTCTATCGGATCGAACCCTTTTTAGTGAGGTAGTATTTCCGTTTTATCGTCACATATTTCGAACTATACTGGATATGCAAAAAACTGTCTAAGCTACATAATTAGATAACTTTGTAAAGTTTGTAATAATTCAAATAATTGCCTCAGATTCGCAAGTTGTAGTACATATAAAATGTAATGTTGAACCTTCTGGGTGTCGAACCATCAACTATCATGTTACTGATAGATTTGGTAGTGCTATTCAATGCATCTTTAAAATATACACTTCTCAAATACAAATTATTTTTTACATTGTTTCTAGACTTATTGAAGCGCAAGTAGGTCAATATTTATCGGCTTATGAGGCTTAGAAGATATGCTATAGGATATAGGAAAGATATAAAAATAAAAGTAGGATAAAAGTAGTGTTCATGCGAGCGTGTGTGTCGAAAAAAAAAGGAATGAGTTGTTGCACGAGCGGGGGATATTTCATGTTATGAGCGTTATATGGATACGGTAGCCACTTCAAATCAGGCGGGCCGTATGCGTGCCTGCCATCCGACGTAGTATATACAAAAAAAAAAGACAATGACATTTAGATGTGAGCAACACATTTTAAAGATTATTTGATTACTTGCATTCATTCACAATTATGAAAACTGTTTGGGCGGCGACTGTGGTTGGCTTGTAATTAATAATTATTGCGAAAATAATGGGGAGTATATGTTATTATTGTAGTTAGAATACAATAAACAGTAACAAACAATATGCAGAGCTAGTAACGAGTGTCGTTTCAAATGCGGTCTACTTGTGCACTTCAATAATTAACTACGCAACGTCGAAGCGTTCATCGCCGTCAATCTAGTACATACCTATGTATTATCTCGCCATGGCATCTCGTTTACAGGATCTGGTTTTTGTGTGCAGCCTCCATTACGAACGGAAGCCAGGCTGGTTTAGTATTTTGTACCTATACGCCTTTGTTGTGTGACTTGAATGAATTTGAAGGGGCAGGAAATAGGCACACGTGTTAATTGACGCGCCAAATAGTGACGCTCCAAGTTTTACTTTCTCACCGTTTCTTATAACATTCCTTATCTAATGCTTGTCACGATACTGTGACATCTCAAGCGGCGAGTTCTGTTCAATTAGCAAGCAAATTTGTGACAATTAAAACGTTCGTTTCGCTCAGTTGCTTGCTCGGATCCCAGTATGAGATCACGAGTGATCTCATCATAATATGGCAATTACCATTTCAGTGTGTTTACGATTGAGAATTACGTCTTGTTTAAATTTCTAAAAAAGTTTGTACATATACCTGTGTATTTTTCATATTTATCGCATAGCATGCCTTATGCTTGACAGAGGACTATGTCTTCGTACATTTTCATCAGTTCTTTAAAATCTTCCAGCTATGTATAAGAATGAGTCAATATTATAATGACAAAAGAAATGTCTTATTGTATTCCTTTAAAACTATTTATTTATTAATTAGAAAAGAACAAACTTTAACGAACAGTAGAGTTTCAATCAATTTCTATGATAATAATTGTAAGATGACCAATAAATTACAAGGTACATGTATTTTACTGTCTATGTACATGTATACAGTAAAATAAATGAAAACGAATTACTGTAAATTGCGTGTAAATAAGCAAAAAATGTAGTGAGTCTCGTGGATTTCCCCATTTAAAAAACGTAATCGAAAATCACTTTACATTACACCCCAAGGCTATAAATACTATTACAAATATGTATTTAGACAGTATTGTTTTACACGTATGAAAAATACTAGGTCTGTAGTTAGACATTTGTATCCAGCTTTACCAAATCTAAATGACGACTTATGACGACCTATATTATCAAAGATGACAGCTACAAAAAATATTGTAATTGTTCCGTTCGTTGCACCAACGGTCTATTTTAAGATTATTATTTTGGCACATTCCCGAGAGCAATCAACGGCATCACACAGGTCATAGCCTTATTCATAGATGTGAGTGACTCATTCACATCCGCAGCCAAAAAAAATAGGTCTATCGACTCGTCCGTATTTTTTTTTTGCTATTGTAATAGAAATTGTTTGTTGGAGAGTTTAGTCTTTGAAAAAAGAAATCTTATCTATAGATCGAAGATAGGAAATCAGATTATGTTGTTATTATATAATTATTAGGTAGGTATATCTCTCAAAAGGATATTTTATGTTACACTATTTTTTAGTTATATCATAAGCTATTGTTAAAACAAACATTTTAACAATAATATATGACAATAAAGAAAAGCGTTTTTAATATTTACAATGCAGGTAATAGTTATTTATAAATATACCTGGGAAAGTAAATATACTCTAAACAATAGTGTAATAATATTTGAATACGCCTGTGCTTACCTACTTACATTACCTGAGATTGTACACTTGTGCATATTCTATTGAATAAATTGTCCATGCTGTTGGACATATCTGTTTTATTTTGAGGTCTCGGATAAGAGCTACTTTCTCGGGCATGTGCTAATATTTCGAGAGGAGTAAGATAAATGATCATTATTACTTTCTGATCTGGAAATCATTTTACATAGTAAAACTTAATGTTTCTTTGTCTGTTTGTTCATGCGTGAACCACTAGCTAGACTCCAATTTGTTTAGTGTTGTGAAAAATTTATCTCTTAGATTGGGATCGTTTCCAGACCACCAAAAAGTTGTTGACACATATTTGATTGATTTAATGGAGTTTGCTTTTTAGTTTGCTTTCTTTTAGTCAGGTTCAGAAGTGTACAAGAAATGTTGTTAGGGTTTTTGGAACGATGTACCTAATTGTAAAGACCTCGGAATCCGTACCTCTTGTTAATAATATCTTCTATTTTTATGTACAATTTTCTAATACAATGTTATCCTAAGCCTTGTTTTCTGAGCTCTTAATGGGCTTTACAAAATTAAACACTTTAATATTGTTGAATATACAGTAAGTAAACGGGAGGATGCATCATGTGCGTCAGATTGGCGTTCGCTCTAGATATTTGTTGAGTACTTAAAAGTCATCGATTTGTTCTCTCGCACGGAGGAGCTCGAGATAAATAAACCCATCCATAGACAGGCTGTGGTCGACGTTGCTTGACTTGCGTAATTTATTACGCAAGTCAAGCAACGACGCCATCGAGCTCCTCTTAACAATATATCTATATAGCGTGTAGACATATTTTTATGTATTGAATTATTTATATCTATAGGTAATAGGTTTATAATTCATGCAACATAGAAAAAAACAGTTAATTATATTCCTAAACGTCGCAGTACAATGCCACCCATTCGTTATCGTATGTAAAAAGTATGTCGTATGCAGGAAATGATAGTTTGCATGTTAAATGTACCCTAGAAACTATGCCACAGTTTGTTTGTAAATAATATAGTTATAATACAATTGTCTGTACCTTTTTAACCTACTCGGTTGGTAAACACACATACGGTCCGTCCGATGTCACTGGAGCCTATTGACACTTGCTGATCAGGATTATGCAGTGACTTGTACATACATATATAGAAATACATTAAGAGTTTTGTGGTGCAGAGTATTACACTATTTATTTATGATACCAATGTAAAAATATATGTACAAAATATATTTTTAATCTCCCATGTTTTTTGTTACAGGTAAGTAAATCCAGAGCCACTCCTATCGCAAAGCTAAGTATGAACTTATATTTACGAAGCACCATGTAGCACCCTCTATAATTTCTTACTAACGAGTTTGGCTACTCGGCGATAGATGGCGCCAGAAGTACGTGCAGTATACTTATCGTTGTGTTGCTTAAATAACCAATGCAATGATTTCAACGAAATTCAAATGAAAATTTAAAATATTATCGGAATAATTTCCAGGTTGTTTTTAAGTTTTATTAATCTTCAGGTCAGCATTAGAATTCATACCAATACTGGAATTCTAATGACACTGTAGTGAGTCTAGCTAGTGGCTGATAATGATCTAGCTAGCTTTAGATATAATTAATAAGTTATGAACATCAAGAAGATGATAAATTTATTTTTAAGTTACATGATCATTACTTAGGTACTATGCACGAGTGGTAATTTTTGGCATTAATCTACGATACAAGTCAGCTAAAATCAGCAGTTGCGAAGTAATTATTTATTCTTCTAGAGACGTTAGGTATAACTACACAGCCCCCTCCCCCCCTCCCCCCCCAAACTGTTTTGAATCGTATTATATTTTCCGAGAGCCGTATTTCGTATTATATTTTACTTTGGGAATCACCGATGAATAAGTTTCATTTAAGTTTAATTTATTTGCTAATGGCGGCGCTAGTGTGCTATGTAAACCTTAGTTTATGCTGCACGCAGCAAACTAGCGATAAAGGTTATTTATTGATTACAGATAGTAACGAACAGGTTTATTTAATGAAATCATGTTATGTTTTTGACACATGAATTTGAAATTAAATCTCATCTTTTGGATGGATATTATTCGACACTTCTTCTACAAAACCAAAGTGTATTTCAATTCGGTACAGTATTCGGTAAGTGTATTTCAATTCATTTCGGTAAAGTTGCATATTTAAAGTGATGTACCGAATTCTAATACACTAGTTGCTTAGAAATTAAATTTTGTAGTCAAATGAATGTTTTCTAGTTTATGTAAGTACCTACCCAAGATCCAATCATAACAATGATTAATCGAATTAAAATACATACTAACAATATGAAGCCCTTGGCGGGTGAACAATGTAGCAACCAGTTTAACGGGTTCATGACCGATCGCCTCTCGCATAATACCGAGCCTTCGATCGTGATTTATTCGAGTACTCGTGCTTTCTGACTGTGGCTTTGTCGGTGCGAATTTTTCTACTCTATTTTAAGTTCTCGGATCGGGATTTTTTTTAATACTACACTTGGTACCAAACAAGCATACGTTCTCTCTGATGTACATCAGATGATGATGTACCTAAAGTGTATTATAAAAAAGTAAATTATGTAAGAACACTATTCTCATACAGACATTGAATTACTTTTAGATCATTTATCCAACATTTATATAATAGTGCCAGACCATTCTACTACCGTGTGGTCATATGTTTACTTAGAGCTTATATACCCATTAACGCCCAAAATGAAACTGCGTGTAAAAAATATTTTTTAATATTATTTATTGCTTAAGAATAGACAAAATAAATGATGTATAAAAAAATATTTTGGAAAAATTATTTACTTTTGGAATTACATGCGTGTACCCGGCCGTGTACAATGGGCGCATCAATAGTGAAATTGTCCAAAGCAAGGACGTTCCACACATAATGTCTTATCATAAAGCTCACATTGCTAACGAACGCGACTGTGACAAATAACACATCGTAGCGGATTTGTAATAGGCACAGGATTGTGGCCATGATTTTCGCGCTCAATTCCTACTACAGAGGATGATGTAGGCCTAGTCTTCACTTTTGATGATTGCAGATAGGCACGTACTATCGCTCGACTGAATAATAGTTGATCCATATATGTCGCTACCTTGTCGTGATTCTTTAGAAGAACGTGCAGCCTCCAAGCATTAGAAACAGCCATGTCTACAACGTAAGTAAATATGACCCACCACCATTTTTTTCCTTTTACAGCTACTCGATAAAGACTTATCGACTGATCCATTTGATCCACTCCGCCATTAGCCATCTGAACTTGTTGCCGCCCAATTTCGATACCCAAACCTAACAGGTTAGCCCATAATAAATTGTTTGGCAGGATGGCGGCCAAAGTATTTGATCATGGATTCATCAATTGATAAAGATTCATGAAAAACCCCCCACTGGCATGAGTTCTTTTGAATCATTTCACATAGCGATCTTACTTTGTACATTTTATCCTTACTTTGTACATTTTATCGGTTGTATTTCCAGCTATAGAATTGTTCACAAAATGCAAATTTCTTTTTATGTCCAGAAAACGAATACGTGACTTACAGTTCAATGCCAAGATCCTCATCCAGACTCCAATACGCACGCTCAGATGTTAGTTCGTGACATGCAGTTAGTAGCAATATTCCCAAAAATCTTTTGAAATCAACAGAGTCCATTTCAAAGTTGTGTCTGTTATTTTGACCGGCATATAAAATACTATTGTCGATTATCATTTTTACAGTCGCATCATCAAAAATCTTTTCAAATAACATCACTGTATTATGGCCAGCCAATTCATCTACAATGTTTTTTGTCTGTTCTGAATATTATCGGTAGCTTCATGGGTTGCGCTATATATTGGTTTGGTCTTTCTCCATGTAGGCTCAGTCAAACTTTCATTTCTGGATCTTTTTGGAGGCGGGGTGAGATTTGAAAGGGGCTCATGATCACTGTCATCCCAATCAGATACATCATAATCTAGACGGCGAGGAATCACTTCAACTGATCCAGGAACCTCTCTCGGAATAGTTGAACATGTTAAGTCGTCTTCGTTTCCTTCTTCTTCATCACTTACTACTGCAAGATCAGGTGGTAACAAGAATACATGATACTCCGAATTATCAGCCATTATAGATTCAATTGCTTCTTCTAGTCTGTCATAATTGTTTCGACTTGTAAAACACTGTACACGTCGACTCGCCATTATATAATAAGTTTGTGTTGTCTGTAAAATATTAGTACATAAGCGACCGTTGTACACAGCCAGGTACATACAACTAAAATCAATCGCTTTGTCGAGATAATGAAACTAAGTATTACTAAAACATTATTAGACATTTCAATATGAACCAACAATAGTTTTTAATAAAAAAAAAAACCGGACAAGTGCGAGTCGGACTCGCCCACCGAGGGTTCCGTAGGTATCATTATTAAATTTGATATTTTTCATTATAAATAAGAAATAATGCGTCGAAAAAAATAAATAAAATATATTTTGCAATGTGTACATCAAGCCCTTTCATGATACCCCATTTGAACTAGTAGTTTCAATTTGAAATTTCGACACTCTATAAAAAATATAGACCCCCTATTTTTTTAGATCTATTTACAAATGTATAGTTTTGAGATTTATTCCTGTACTTGTAGTCTATAACGATGTTACTTGCCAAATTTCATAGTTCTAGGTCAACGGGAAGTACCCCATAGGTTTTGATTCCTTTGAGTGTGTCGAAATATGCGTTTTTTGCTGAATAAACGGCCGTAACTTTTTTCTACGTAAACTTAGCAGTTTGATTTTTTTTTAACTTCATGGGACCGTAGACTTGTGTATACAGTTCAAATTTCAGCTTGATACCTCCACGCATTCTCGACATAGAAATGTTTGACAGACAGACAGACAGACAGACAGACGGACAACAAAGTGATCTTATAAGGGTTCCGTTTTTCCTTTTGAGGTTCGGAACCCTAAAAATGAGCAAATAACACATGATTTACTAATTAAAATAAATTATTACAACTTACCGGAATAGCTCAATAATTAATGCCAATTTGTGACAAATCAAAGTGAATTTTTTTTTTCTTGCTACCGTCATGTATTATTTTTTCGTCGATAAGTTGCATTGTGTAGTTATGATATTACTAATTATATTAGTATAACTTCTAAACGAATAATATTAAACTGTATAATGTTTAGGTGTACTTTCCCGTGTACACCGGGCGCTAATGGGTTTGGCCAGACCCAGCTTTCAGGGTTTGAATCAAGACGCGAAGTTCTGCATAGTTGCCGCAGAGCCCGCAGCCGCTAGTGAGGTTTCATACAAAATATTTAACCTCAGTCGCTATAGCTAATACAGTTTCCCAACTTTAGAAGTTACGGGTACCTACTGAATGCTGAACTTCTGTAACTTGACGCACAATGCGAAGTTGCTATGATTCGTATCGTGTGGAAAGTTATAGATAAGTCTTGCAATGGTCGCTATTACAATTTCTATTGAAAGTATCGATATGCCCTTCAACCCAATATCTCATATACTTATATTTTACATATATACATTCAACTCTTGGTCATTCAAATCTTATGTATTTACGTAAGTTCTGTACACTCTAAGGACATCTGTATACGAGTATTTATAAGCATATCTTCGGCAGTAGAAATTGTTACTAAAATATTACACAACTGTATTTGCTTTGAGGAATGAATGATGAAGTTTTGACATTGACCCATGATTTTTTTTTCCATATAATCTTTGAATAACTTTCCAAACATGTGAGAATAAACGTTTAAAAAATTTACAGAGATGAACAAATTTATTAAACTAGGTTTGTCTCTATGTTAGTTGTCAGTAAGTAAGATTTCGAGTGCCGCTAATTTTACGGCAGGGGCCGACTAAAGTAAAGAATAGAATAAAGTTTACAATGTGTCTTGTCGAAAAAAAAATACACTGAAGCGTGAGTGCCCGATTTACATAAATAAAAATACATAGTCATCAATAAATATCATTATATAGAATGTCATTGGATATAGGAGATAAATCAATTTCTAAAGATGATTAAATGTAATTTCACAATTTATTGTAAAGGATCATATTAAGCTATCTATAATAGATATACGAGTTATATTTGCTTTCTTTAATTGTTTTGATAACAATTTAATAACGATACCTATTGTTTATTAGCACGAAATGTTAAAGTGAACTTTCTAATTTCAGTTTTTGTTTAAAAGTTTTTCCACATGCTAATCGAAACAAACACTTTCATAAAATGCTGGTTGATTTGTTTGTGTTTGTGATGTTATAGGTAAAAGTAGATTATCAAAATAATAGTATCAGTTGATTCGTCTCTTGATCGGAACGCGCTGTGAACAGAAACTCCCAGAGGCCCCAGAGAACATACAAGACGTTTGGATTTTCCGAATATTCTAACGGGATACTGCGTCCCCAGGCGTGCAAGACACCTTCTCAATTTGCAAATAAATGCTTCTCATATACTAAACGAGGCAAGGACTAGTTAGTTAACAGAGTGTAAATTTGCCATGAAGCTTTGTTAGGTATTTCGTAATCAAAATGTAGGTTATCTTTTTGACCTTAAAAAAACCTCAGTTTCTGCATGTTGCAGCTTGCGTACTTGTTCTCGATCAAAGATCGATGTGAAAAATGTTAATTGGAAAGTACCGTTAATCGGCCGATGCGTACTGCCAGCCATGCCGCGCGCCATCGTACTCCAGTAGACACTACCTTAATATTCATTGTAAAGCCGCTCACAAACTTGATCTCACGCCATGATGCAGTTCATCTACGGCAGTATATCTATTAAGAGAAATTGATTCAATATCCTACCGTAAATTAACCGCATCATGGCGTGAACATTCTAACAAAATTTTGCAAGTTTAGTGTAAAATTCTAGTTGCGTTAGAATTAAAGGCGTTCTACATAGAGTTGGTAGAGCCTTAATATATAAAAACAGAATGTCTATTTTTTTAATTTTTTTTTTTTTTTTTTTTTATACTACGTCGCGTGGCAGACAAGCATACGGCCCGCCTGATGTGAAGCGGTTACCGTAGCCATATTAACGCTCGCAACATAAAATATCGCTCGCGCGCCGCCACCCCCGCTGCCAACGCAGCATCTCCTTCCTTTCTGGTGACCTCACTCACTCGCAGGAACACAACAACCCTCAAGGGAATTGTTATTTGGCTGCGGTATTCTGTGAGGTGGAGGTACATTCCCCAGTCGGGTAGCTTACAATTACGCTCCCTACCTCTCTTTTCGCCAGAGCTTCGTTTGTCAGTCAGCAGGGTGCACCACGTGCAGGTGAAGTTGGCTTCGGTTCAAAGATGTTGATGAACCACTTACACCCCAAAAATAATAGAGCTGTTTCGAAATTATTCCGAACACAAAATTACGACTACGCTGAGAATAAATAAAATTATTGAGCTCGTATTTCCATCTTCATCGGGATTGGTTCGCTTGAAATTTTCAGACAAATTAAATTATAATACATACGTCTCAGAAATATGGTTTCGAACATACTCGTGTATTTATGAAATAATAATTTCCATATTCAACATTTTCGTATTCAATATTACAAAAAAAAAAGAAAAATGTAGAGCCTCTACTTTAACGGCGAATAAATATTTATTACGTAATTAACTAAACGGGTAATAATTTATCATAACTTAGATATTTTATGACATGATTTCATTATATTATAATAGCTATTCATGTAGAGACGACTTCATTATGATGGTTCATTATATTGGCACAACAAAATGTTTAGAAAAGTTGTCTCGAAGAGATTGCTTTTATCTATAAGACCGGCTTTTGTACATTTCCTTTTTTTTATTTAATCTGTTTTATTGGTGCAGCGAAGACTATTCTATTCTGTCTACTCCGCCTAGATTACATTCGACCCCACGACCCTGCACCAACCAATCGAATGTTCTACCAACAATCTCTACTGCGTTGTTATTCATTGTCAACTGTGTGTATAAAATCCAGACTAAACTAATCTAAATATTTACAATATAAATATATTTTTTTCGAAGAAAGTGCTCCCCTATCATTTATTATACCTTTCATGCAAATTAAATCAAAATAGAGACAATTGTAAAGCTTTAATGCCCTAAACATAAAAGCTTTCAGTTGACTCTAATTTTGGGAATAAATAAAAATAATCATCGTTTGCGTGTTTAAAACGAATAAAGGCCTATATTAGTTTTAAACTTGCGTTGTTTTAATTTATAATAACCATGAAAATCAAAGTACCTCAGGAAATCACGATGAACTAAGTAGCCCAAAGCTAAAAAACTTGGCGAGCGTGTGTACATACACACAACCACACAAGTAGTTGCCCAGCAGTTTATAGGGATATACCGAAGATATCCGAACGCTGGCGGAAACTGCCGAAGGCTACAAATATGGCGGCTCGAACACGCAGCGCTTGTCAACAAAGTTAACTCGTACTCCGGTTCGGCCGCTCTACCGGTTGCGCGCCTTCGCGTTCTCTCATACAAAACCGACCGCGAATATCAAAAGTGTATGTGTAAAACAGTAATAATTAGTGAGTGCAACACTTTAGTGTGCATTTGGGAAAGTTTTAACCGTAGTTTCATTGAAGTTTAGTTTTTGTGTGATTCATAAATTTTATGTGCAGGGAAAGCGATAAGTTGGATGTTGTGATAATAATGAGTGTAAAAAATATTATGTTTATGTTTTTACAGTTTAAGATCCTATAGAATGTTGGAATGTTGAGAGCAATTATGTAGCTTTATTGTATTGTAAAACTATTTAACATTGCCTTTAGCGATATAAAGTATGTGTTCCTACTAATATTTATTATTCCATTTATACTAGAAGAAAAAGTGAACCTATCAAATAAGTAGATACTTATCGAATATAATTTAAGAGATATGATAACATTTGGCCGAACAATAAGTAGTAGAGCAGAAACTCTACTGGGTTCTAAATCCAAAATAAGAAAATGTTTTTAAAATGAACAAGTATATATTATATTCTGCAGGCACAATTTCTGTATATTACTTAATATTACCTTAAACATTAACGCCACACGAGTGAAATATTAATTATTCACATAAATGAACACTCAATCAAAAATTTGTATTACCTGATTAAGCCACATAGAGTTTTATAATTTAGAAAATTCATGAAATATATGTAGTTGAAACGAAATTAGTGGAAAACAACCGTTTTTAGCACATTTTACTTCAAGACCTACCAAAGTAATCAAGGAAGAGTAAGTAACTTGAATAAATGTTGTAGTTAAAACATTGTACGTTGTGTATTAGTTGAAACCACTAAAACGGAAACAATAAAACATGACAACGTTAAACTACTTTTATAAGCCAGGTGCAATCCAGGTGTATTGGTACTTTCACCCAAACACAAGTGTAACCGGCTGTAGGAGTAGCACTACTTTGCATATCGTATGTGTTAGTTCCTTCCCTATAAGTGTTAAACAGCACACACTTTAGATTCTTATATGGGTCGTTTCAGTTAACTTTTCCATTTTTGTACCGTATTCTTCAATAATTTGCTACATTTTAATTACTGTTGAGTTGGTTTACGTTGCATTTCGATTGAAGCATACTCTTTTCGGCGCCTATCTATGAAATTTATTGTCCAGTGGACAATAAATTTGATCAGTGACTGAATAGTACTAGCCACGCCACTAGTAGCCTAGATGGGCCCTGTATCAGTATTTGGTGGGGGCCCTTCTACTCAAACACGTATCATTGATATGGTTGATACGGCGATTGCTACGCCCCTGTTGTCCACTATAATACTAGATGCATTTTAAACTAACATAAATATATCAACAAAAAAAGTTCATCAAGATACTCTGATTGTTTACGCTGACTTCTTACTACGTTCGATGGGTCAGATGAGCCGATTAGTGTAGTATTGGAGCATCTAGATTCCCTCAGATTGAGCTGCCAAAGTGCTAAATTCAATCTAAAGTGTGTGCAGGACTCGAACGTGACGCTCCAGTGAATCAGTGACAGGGGTTTGAAATTGAACACGACACGTTCAATCCCTAAACTAACAACCAGTTCCTTGCACGTGCCTACACGACCCAACGTGTTGCACAAAAAGGAAACCGTACGATTTGTTATGTATTGTCATGGAAACAATGGCTCGTATTTCTCATAAGATCAGCCTGTCCTATTCATAATTCCCAAATTTCAATAACATTTTATGCTTTTAGTATGCTACGCTTCGACACTACGTGACATTTTAGGGGTGTAAATGGGTCACTACCATCTATGAGCCAAAGCCAACCTCACCTGCAAGTGGTGTAATTGCTGATTTACTAACGAGGCTCTGGCGAAAGAGAAATGCGGCACAGCGCAATTTTAAGCTGCCCGAATGGGAAAGTACTTCCACCTTACGGAATACCGCAGGCAAATAACAATTCCCTTGAGGGTTGTTGTGTTCCTGCAAGTGAGTGAGATCACCAGGATGGAAGGAGTTGCTGTGTTGGCAGCGGAGTGGCAGCGCGCGAGCGATATTTTATGTTGCAAGCGTTTATGTGGCTACGGTTACCTCTTCACATCAGGCGGGCCGTATGCTTGTTTGTTACCCGACGTAGTATAGAAATAATAATAGTTATCTAATAGAAATAATATAAAAGCAAAACATAAAACAGGATAAACGAATAACACAGATGAATACACATACCAACTCTACCGTAGGATCATTCATCCAAGGTTACCCCAATAAATAAAGCCGGCTATGCCTTACATAAGTCTGGTGTATAGGTCTCCGACTGTAAATATCTGGAGTGTTTATGTCTAGCTGCCGCCGCGAGCCTGCCACATGAATTCCCAAAATCGCCCTACACGGAGGGTAAAAGTGACATGTCAAGAATGCGTGGGAGAGTTGCGTCATCCCTAGGGATATATTGGAGTGTAGACGGCTATTAGGTAGTCTGACTCCAGAAACGTGACACCATTTTTAATCTGCTCTGGCAGCGGTTGACTAACCTACTCCTTTACAAATATAATGTAATTTAACTAATATGTTTTCTCAACTTTCACAATCGTGGAAAGTGGATAGACAATTTTCTAGATGTTGAGAAATTCTGTATCACTTATTTTGACCCAGAGTTAAGTCACCGTTCATAACTGTAACACAAAAATTTTAAGGGTTGTGAACGATAACTTAAAACGAGAGAGAATGTACGAAGAAGTTTTACACCTCTTATCTCTTAATGAGTGATATGAATAGAAAGCTCACAAATGAATATTATCATTTTCATTTGAACAGTTGGCTTAAAAATAAATGCAGGTAATAGCATTAGCAAGCGAAACCACCATTGTATATAAATTCAACGACCGTTTGATAAATCTGTATCGCTGCCAACTGGTAGTCCTTGGCGTTAATCTTCTTACCGAGTTCGCGGCTTTGCGTCGAGTGATCCTTCAAAGGCTTGAGATAAAACCTCTTTAGTTACCGTTTCGCCTTTTCCAATCTGGAATTGTACTCCGCTTAATAACGGTCTGTGGTTACGGTTTCTTCCTGAAATAACAAATATGTATTGTTTTGTGTTGTTTTGTCAATATTATCAATATTATATATAAAATGATTCATTTACCAAAATATCCTTGACGGTATCTAGCCAAGCAGCTCATAATTGAAGTGCAACGAGTCGATCATTCACATTGAAATATGAATGTGGGATGTCGTATGACTAAATAGAAAAAGAGTGCATGTAGGTGTGTTGTAATCCTGTTTGGTTTATCTAAGCACCCACGTAGGATTATTTAGTGGACTTTCTAAACATGGGATAGTCTCAGTCTCCAACAGTTAAAGAGTTAAATTTACGTGAGTCACCGATACGAGTCCCATCGTCGGTCTGGGTCACATTCCAGGCTTGCCGCCGACGGCGTGTATGTTCAAACCGGACCTATGCCGGTCCTCTCGCAATCTTTTTTTTTCTCGATATCGTTTACATAACATCTAAATAGTCAATCCACCTTACTTATATCATTCTATGAGTCTTTATCGACTTCAGTTTACTTCCCAACACGATTCTACGAACCTTGGATTTTGTAGAATCTTGATTTAGTTGTGTCTCGAAGAAAAGGGGACGTTCGTTTTTTTGTCGGCCATCTGTCGGGTTGCAGGTGTCTCTTTACATACTAAGCAGGTGATTTGAATTCGCCTTTCTTACTCGATCTTTATTTTTTTATACGGGCATTGTAAATGACGATGGCATGTTCATCCGTTGTTGTCATTTCCGTTTTGTTTTGATTTGATCGAATATTATTCTTATTAATTCAATAATAAAAATGTATGAATGTGAAGCTAGATTAAATTTTATCTGTTTGTATCATATGTAACTACGAGATTCCTGGCGGTGGAAACTTACTGTTAGGAAATAATCAGTTGATTACCACACGTTCAACTGAACAATGATGATCTTAGTACACACATAGTCACACTTACACACAAAAATGAGTAACTAATCTTATTCATTGCTTAGCATTGTGAAACGAAATTACTGCAATCAATATACCGCTAACCTGATTCTATCTCATCATTTTAGTCATGGTTACTTTATATCATCATCGATTTATCATACAGACCTTCTTTTATACTCTTTTTTTCATTTACATTCGTATTTCTAAACTATTATTATTTCTAAACCTGTCATAGTTTTGATTTTTAGTTTACGTACATATCTAAAACCTTTTTTTAATATCTTGTGAATTGTTTTCATAATTTCTTTACACGTACAACACGAAGTTCTGTTAATTTAGAAAAACAAAGCATTAATTCTGTCCATCTCGGCAAGGACTGGTATCATAAAGCTTGCTTTATGTTTTGTCTATATACACTGTAGTGCTCTGTTGGGAAATCAGTGTGCATCAGTGCATTTAACGCTTGAAATATTAACCATTGTCTCTATTTACGGTTCATTGGGTACGATAACTTTGTAACAATTGGAATAATGATATTTTATAATATATGAACATGTATATCTCTATATTTAGATATGTATCTATATGATATCTCTATATGTTATAGTCAATTCCCGAATCTAGGCGCTCCTAGGTTTGTCTCGTTAAACCTAAGGTCAACCAAGCAAGTCAAACCTCGCTCGCTTCGCTCGCTCGGCTTTTGTTGATCACAAGCTAACCTTATCCTAATCTCGACTTGCTTTTAGATTTAACTAGTTTAACCTAGAAGCGTCTAGATTTCGGGTACTAACTATAACATATATATCGAATAATATGTATAATAAAATCCTAATTTATACAAACAAAATATTGAATATTTTTTTTACACAAATAAGATAAAACAAAAAATATGTCCTGCAATGTATTTTATTTATGGCGTTGGACCACTGATACCATAATAATCTCGAATATTCCGTTATTTGTCAGGAAATAGGGTTATCTCAATGACAGCTAAATTATTGGTCGCTTCCTGTAACAATGTTTATAAATTATTGCAATAAGTTATTATTACACAATAAGTTTAATTAAGCAGTCGTTACATACATAATTTAATTTCAAATTTATTGATTAAGCTTTCTAATACTTTCACATTAAATTCATTATTAATTAACGTATGAGGGTTTCTACGCTTTTGCTATAAAAAAAAAATGTGTTTATGTATGACTCATACAGTGGTTTGATCTCGTTATTTGAAATCGGCACATTGGGCGTTGAATCATAACAGGTTAAAACTGCAAACTATACTTGGAATTGATTATCGTTTAGCGAGAACACGGCTTGTTTACATTTTTGTGCATATCCCTCACACAACGCCTAATGTCAGGATCACCATACTAAACTTATAGAATCTTAATTAAAAGAATCATTATTTTTAATTTGTTATCATTCCTAAAATTTACATATTTAAGGCCATTGCTGACCTGTTTTATTTAGGAATGCTTGGATACCATTGATTTTTCAATGATTTTACACTAAATATAGCTTTAAAATAATTCAAAGGAACTTGAGGTCCCTTGTAATGGTGAACGGATCGAGATCTACTATTAACTGTATGTCACGACTTGTACTAAAAGTTCTATTACCTACTTCTGAGTCATCATCTTCATCATTACCATCATTTTAACCTTAGACTCTTAAAAAGCAGCGTTGGACGGCCCCCTACTAGATAGACCGACATCGCTGGATTAACGACATAAAACTAATCGTTATACATATATGAGACTACAGGGGTATCTGTGCTTATGTTCAATAGTCATTACAGTACTTATTCAACGAATTTCGCTTGTAAATTCGGTGCTGGAGTCGTTATTGTCTTTACTAGAAATGAGGTGGTGCTCCAATTTCTGTATGACGACCTCATTTTGAAGAATTCCATGCGGTCTCAAGATAACCTAAATACTCGTACAGCTTGGTTTGACTTCATATAATAATAAAATGTTTAGACAAAAATGACGAAACTGGACTCTAAAGTGCACTATGATATTTATGGTATAGTAAAATCAATTATGTTTTTTTATACGACTATGGTGACAAAAAAGCGTACGAATACGTATGTTATTTTCGAAAATTATAATTTCAAGACAAGGCCGAGAGAAAAAGCCGGAAATAAATTGTTACTTACTTTCTATTTCAATTTACCATATAAAATAACTATATCTTTAACCCATGATTAATAGTAGCGGAAAATAATGCAGTGTTCTTTATTACTCATTTTGGTTAGTAATTTTTATTATAGAAAGTCAGTTTTAGTTGTTTAAAAAATGTATCATGTGGGCCACATGGTTTAAAATATATTTAATACAATATTTAATTCGTCTGCCATTTGAACCTATCAAATCTATACATATATACGATCCAGATGCGATCAGTTCAAGTCAGGTCCTGCTAGTATGTGCTAGGATGGGATTTGAAAATGTCAATGTTTTAGATAAGAGCTCATATTTATGGTTTATCGTTATTTAGAACATAACAGAGATACTTGTCGTAAGTTCCAAGCTCATTAAGAAGTAACTTATTAACTTTTACATTTAAAATATCTTGCTTGCTATGCAAACGTTTACCTATAAGTATCTCTTTGTCATCTGAGCTCGAGCGCCGTAGAAAATGGTTATTGCACAACGCACTGGAGGCTGCCCTCAAACACGTACCTTCACAAAGTGCTTTGTTTGCATCATACTGAATTCGTTACCGTACACTTGAACTTTTAGTTCTGCTTTACAATCTTTCTCTCATGTTCCTTTTTATAGCAATCCACAACAATAAGAACCCCAATCATAGTCTGGCCATTCCTAAAATGGACATGTTATCCATACAAATCGCGTTGTAGTCACGGTTTTGCCCTCATTTCGTACGCTCTTGTTGTTTGCCGACTTGCGCTTCTGTAACTAAGAGCTTTTATCTTGACCCTCCGCTTGCCCTATATCCCTAGGGCGTGATGACATATTCCTTAATATTTGCTTTGTTCTATTTATATTCTTGTCCTAAGATATTGTGTAGAGAGGTAAACGAACAATTGTTTGCGTATGTAATTAGACTTTAATCTTTCTTTCTATTTGGTCTTTTTGTAGGTATTATTGAATATCTGTACACGTTTTCTGTCTCAAATAGATGGGAGACAGAAAGGTAACGTGACAATGAATATAGAAAGGCTTTGCGTCACAACATTCGCACCTTCACATTTCTGACACAACTTTAACTACACGCTTAGTTCTATTTACTTTTTATTTATACACGACATATTATTTTTAATTATATATATTACACTTAATATACTAAAACGGTTGCTTAAGAAAATCAGCTTATAGCTTCAGGCATCAGCTTCAGGTCATGAGCTTGGTCATGTATGAGGGATTGGTCGGAGCATCCGAAATAGGTCATAAAATTCACGCCGTGGTCCTTTTGAGTCAAAGATTGGACCTGGTCCTGGATGTGAACCTATTCTGAGCGTTGATCCGCCTCCAGACTTAAAACGTATACAATTCATATTGGTGCAAATCATATCAATTATAAAAGCGTACCCTATATATATCTACATAATTTTATTAACAAATTATATTAATTTTTACAACATGAGTTTAATACAGACTACTTTTTTCATAGTTGGCAGTTCATAAAAGACCTAGACAAAAGATTACATGGTACGTCAGATGGTCAACAACCGCAAACATGTGCCACGTTATACCGTAAAAATGATGCTTGGGGTTGTTAATTAATTTGATATCTGATGAACGTGTCCAATAGAAACAGAAATATTATTGCAAAATTAATTTGTTGAACGTTTCTCTGTAAATAAACACGTCTGTCTATAATAAAGTCAAAACAAAATTATTACATAATAAGAATGATAATTTATTGCCAATTTATAATTATAAATATCTGCGTATAACATAACTCTCAGATAGTTATTGACCCGACCGTAGGCGCCATCTTAATCACCAATGCTTCCGCTCCCAAGTCTTAACGGTACTTGAGTAATATCTAGATTATTAGTGATAGCAGTTTAGTATAATCCACTAAGTCGAGGAAGACCAAAGCGAGGCAATGCAGTTCATGTACTTAAAACTTTTTCGTGTTTTTCGAAGTTAACTTTGGTATGAATAACTGTTGAAATATTCAATTATTTATTGTAGTTTTGCCAACAGACTTACATCATATAACTAAAATAAGGAAAAAATGTGGATGTAGACCCAATAATAGGTAAACACAGCATACGTATAATTTAATTACATAACACCAACGAATAACATCATAATACAATTGTTAACATAAGATGGTAAAGAAATAGGTATCTATTGTCTATTATGTAACTATTAGTTATCTAATGTTCGAATATTTATAGGGCAAAATCTTTGATTATAATTTGTATTAAAATATGTATTATTAAAATGTATTATATATAATTGTATAGTCTCCTGTTCCATTTTAAAATGGTTACGGGGTGGATACTTACTTTTTTATTTTTTCACATGTAAGATCGGTATTTGCCACCCGTTTAAAAAAAAATGTGAACAAATTGAGCGCAACATATGCAAACGATACTCAGTTGAACAGTCAAAATTATTATGAACAAAAATAAATATGTATTGCAATGAGCAGGATCTTGGATCTTTGAAATTACTGACAAGACCGAGAGATCTCCGTGCAAAACACAACTCAAAAGATTGTTCTACTAACGAGTTTTACACAGCGCTGTTTTGAATCACTAGTCGAGATTTACACCACAAGTCTATTTAAATTAAGTACTGGTTCTTTGCCTGTAATAAAACTTCCCGTTGTAGGAATTAAGCCTGGAATAGACCAACGGAAGACATAATATGGCATGTGTACTTAGAAACCGCACCGCAGTATGCCGCATATTGAACAACTTACATAACTCCGTCAGTAAAATTTAGTTTCTCTTCAAAGCTTCGGAGAGCTATTGTCAAAGTTAAGCCTTATAATATCGAAACGGTCCGCGGTTGATAGGATACTAATTAAGTGTGTCGCAAACTATAAATTTCTCGTTAAGACAGCAGAGAGCCGGCTTTGTTAAGTAATTGCCTCATCTCGGCTCTCTCTGAATGTTTGGGTCCGACATATTGACAAGTTTGATCCCTTTCATAGAGATCACTTGATTGATGATGCTTCCCTCTACTTAGTTTGTAAGATATTAGACTGTTTACTTTGATGAAGGAGATTATTATTGATTACATAACGACTCTTGTAATATGGTGTACAAAATAATATCAGAGGCCACAGTAATAATAGTTGTTATTTTCGTAATCAGCGACCCGATAAACTATAAAAACTATACCCATGACGATTTTCAGATTTTTTCACCCCATCTCACCCCTTTAGGGGTTGAATATTGAAAAATCATGAAACACGTGTTTACTCATTTATCTATAGAAGTACTCGTGTAAAGTTTCGGATAAAATAGTCCAACTAATCTCGTTTCCCCATACGAACTTTGGACCCCCGTTTCACCCCCTTAGAGGATGAATTTTGAAAAATCCTTTCTTAGTGTACGCCTAGACGTCATAAGGAACCTACGTGCCAAATTTCAAGCGTCTAACTTAAGCGGTTTAGATTTTTCATACAAAAGGATTTTCCCGCTAATTCCCGTTCCCGTGGGAATTTCGGGAATTCCTTTCTTAGTGCACCTCTACGGTACCTAAGCTACGTCCCTTCCAAATTTCAAGTGCCTACGTTTAGCCGTTTAGGCTGTGCGTTGATATGTCAGTCAGTCAGTTTCTCCTTTTATATATATATATGTTATATACGTTTATATGTAACTTAAATGTCCTAACGTCTGCTCACGTAGAGACTTACACATCTATTTGATATGATGCGTGTTGTACATAATAAACTCGAGAACATAATCGTTGTCCAGTTAGCAAACCTGTCTCTAGTTATCTCAGTTGAAGTTTGTTTAAGGAAGTCTTTAGTACATCCGCTCTGGCCTCTGGTTTTTAAACGAGTATCAGGAAGGTAGTAATTGCTTTCTTCTTGAATACCTAACGGTAATAATTTTATCGTTCCTTAAACATTACGTAGTACGTAAACTGTAAGTTTATTTATGCAAAACAAAAAGCTCCGTATGAGTGTATTATATATATATATATATATATATATATATATATATATATATATATATATATATATATATATATAATACACACACCTATGTTATTCGCTAATGTAGTTTACAAATCTTCTTTTTTATAATAATAGTATGGATAGACTATTATGTAAAGAAGATTTATGCAACTCCATAACACTTACTACAGGGAATTATATTTTTGATCGTGATTCAAGAAAAGAATAAGCGTAATATTGCTAAAAGTGACAGTTTTTAAAAATACCGTGCGATATGGCTAAACAACAAAATATAACATATCTGTTGACTAAGTTAACTAAACCTACGTCTTCGTCCACTTTGGATACTCACACAAACATTTATTTCTTCCCTAAAAGACGAATTTGTATGACAAATTACATACAAGTACAATTCTCAAAATTTCATTAGACATGTTACGTAGTTTATCGCAGACAAATATCATGCCGTAGGATTTTATACGTCTTTTTATATAACATGTTAACACAAATATCAACACCAACACAACATCATGTTACGTTACAAAGTCAACAAACATACAAGAATGGTGATCAAGTCATACAAACTTTAAACTTTAACAAAAATATTTTATTTTATTCCCAAATTGTCTTGTCTTAATATTATTTATTAGCAATGTTCAACGGTTCCTGGTTTATAAAATTTTATGAGTACAAAATTCTGCACAAAAACACGGTTCATAAAAAACATATCGCATATCGTGTACTGTTTTTATATGCAGTCGTAACTAACTTATTACTAGCATTATTTGCACTATAAAATAATTATGAATGGTAATTTCCTACATTTTTGTTGTAAATACACGTTAATCTACTCCAATGACGCACTTTTGTAACATTCTAGAATAGATTGAATAAGCAAAATGTAAGAATGAACGTTACGTTTATGTAACTTCATATGTTTTATCTGGGATATTAATCCAGATATGTCGTCGTTGTCAATCTTTATTCATTCCACTGCTGGGATACAAGTCTCCCTTCTATTGATCGGGTTTAGAGCATACTCCACCAACCTGCTCAACTGCGGGTTGGTGTAGGCCGGTGTTTTCAAGCCGCCTAAAGGCCACTGACTTGGCTTAACGACTATCATCTATAATGACAACAGCTGGGATCGACGGCTTAACGTCCCCTCCGAAGCACGGATGAGCTCGAGATAAATAATTCCATCTATAGACAGGCTACGGTCGACATTGCTTAACTTGCGTGGTCGATTTGACTGACACACGCACCGGCGACACCGAGCTCCTCTAAGAAAATATATAGGTACTAAATAAAGTCGAACACGTGTTCGAGTTTATTTAGTAGGTATATATTTTCTCTGGTTCAATTGACACACAAAATAAGTAAGTTTCTTTGGATAAGTTCAAGTACACTCTAAGAAAATATATAGGTACTAAATAAAGTCGAACACGTGTTCGAGTTTATTTAGTAGGTATATATTTTCTCTGGTTCAATTGACACACAAAATAAGTAAGTTTCTTTGGATAAGTTCAAGTACACTTGCTAATGTATGCTTGAGGTAGACTTAGTTATCTGTTTTTAATTATCCTCCGACATACTGTATCTCCGCTATTTACTCACGCAATAATCAATCAGTATTTATAATCAATTGAATAGATTAATATAATCCTGGAAAAGCTCTCTCTCAGCATCAGTTTTTTTTTTTACTTTTTCGAAAGCACTAGTTGTGTATATATGCAATTGTTTGCATATTCACGCGTTGTCGACAATGTAAAGATCCCTTTACGTCTTTCTTAAAGACACCACACAGTAAATCTTCTGGATAAACCGTGGCAGGAAGTCAATTCCACAACTTGAGAGCTCGAAGTAGAAATTTTTTATGTATAGCGTATACTCGAATTTTCCAATACGTTGTTCTTTAGACATCAATCCATAAGTTTTTTCGATTCTGACCGATGATGGATTGATTAGATAATTTATCAGCGCGGGGCCAGTTATAACAGTAAAAGTTTTATTGTTAAAGTTCCCAGCTTATTAATAGCAGTTTATTTAATATAGAGCATTCTAAATTTACTATGAACGACTTGCTATTATACTATATTGTAGTCATGATTATAGTAATCATAACTTAGATGGGCAATAACGTCCGCTGAAGTTTGTAACGAAACTACAATCACCTATCTATAAAGTAGTAGCAATGGAGAGATACCTGCGGTTCACATGGTATTGAATACAACACGTAGTACTATTACTTATACTGTGATACAACAGTACGTAACATTTCCTTTTATTATATACATATTACATCTTTACCTTTATACTACGTCGGGTAGATAAGCATACCGGCCTACCTGATCTGAAGCGGTTACCATAGCCATATTAACGCTTGCAACTCCTTCCTTTCTGGTGACCTCACTCACTCGCAGGAATATAACAACCCTTAAGGGTTGTTATTTGGCTGCGGTATTCTGTGAGTGGAGGTACCTAGTCAGGCAGCTTACAAATACGCTGTACCCTGTCTCTCTTTTGCCAGAGACTCTTGCTAGTCCGTAGGGTGTTTTGGCTCTACAGATTGTGATAAGCCACCCCACTCCAAAAAGCTTGTAATAATTTTAACAAAAAAAAAACCGACTCCAAACATTACTCTACAATTATGTATGTAGACAGGCTGATGATAATGAAAAAAATATGGGACCAATCTGGAAGTATACTCTTTCAAATAAAAAAGTTTTTTTTCAAATCGGTGTATTAATGACGGAATAATGAAATAACAAACCTAACAGTAGGTAGATACAGGCTGATAATGATGATAAAAAAAAATATGGGACCAATCTGGAAGTCTCTTTCAAATAAAAAAAAGTTTTTTCATATGGGTTTATAAATCACGGAGTAATTAAGTAACAAACATTAAAAAAAATACAGCCGAATTGAGTACCTCTTTTCTTAGTGTCGGTTAAAAATATATATTTTTCTCCATTTTACTGCTACATTTTACTATAGTTAGGTACCCTAACCTAGGTTACCTTACAGTTGTTATAGTTTCCTGTTGTATAACAGCATTTGTGGCTACAAGGTATTCGTTGCATTCTGTAGCATGCGGTCGGAATTGCTTGTGAAAGTTCAAGAAAACTTTCGTAACTATGTTTAAGTTTCAAGCCACGTATAGCGCCAGCTTGCCTGTAATCGCTGCCAGATTTATCTGGCGCGATAGGCATGAAATATTCTTTTCATATTTCTCATGTTCTTTATTTCTTACAATACAGTACTAGAAATATAGTTACCAAAAAAGAATATTTATTATTTTTCTTTGATCTCGGTTATAAACTTAATAAAGGCTGCTAAATTATATTTGGGATTTGTAATAACTAGTATCTCAATAGGTACTCAATCTAGGCGGGTCAATACCCGCCACTGATTTGCAAGGGTAGAACTCTATTGGTGCGGCGGCGCATATCAGCAAATCTTCCAGCCGACATTATTTTTTCGACGTCTTTAATTATTTCAATCAATTTACAAACTTTACTTTCTTTACGGGTAAATGGCTGAATGGATAGTATTGAAACTTCGCTTATAGAATATGTAGTAATAGAATATGTTCTAGATTAACATATAAGATAATTTTAGCCAGGGCTACCTAACCGCCGAAGCTGAAGCCGATTATAATCGGATTTTTGATTCCAAAAATTGGTTAAAGTTATTGACAAACATCTACAGCTTAGTCGGTAGAACTCTAGTGGTTCTATCAGCTAAGTTAAACATAATTACCAACAATCTAAGCAGTAGTGTCATTTTCGCATACAAAAAGTCAGATGGTAATCGGCTTCAGCTTCGGCGGTGGGGCCCCTGGTCTGTGTTCATGCGGGGTGAACCCACAGTTAGAAACTAGTATAAAATATGTGTCGCTATTGAACGAGGTATGCAAAGTAACATTGTGCGAGTAGATTTATAAATATCTGTCAAGAATAAAAAAGCGAAAAAAGTACATGTATAATTTTATTATTCCATTCCGCAACTGACGAGCAAATTACGTAGATAATTCCTTGTTGGATAATTTGCGAGGACTCCGTGAGAAATATCTCCTCGCAGGGAACGGGTAGTTTTATTTCATCCTGCATGTTTTGTACACTTGAGTATCCGATCCTTATTTATGAACAAAACGATGATGTTCGATTATGTATATATAGATGACGCAAATGACATTTAAAATGGATATACATATATGTATTTTTATCTGTGAATATATATAACCTTTGATCTTTTATTTATAAAAAGTATTTTTATTTTGTAGATTACTTAAATGTCAGATGCTGTACAAAGCCCTTGAACACCTTAATGCATTTAAACATTATTACGTAAATTGATATGATTGTTGAGGGAGATAAAGATCTCCCTCAGCATTCATTTTGCAGATCAAATAAAACAAAAAGTTAGTCGTCGGTGTAGATACTACACCTAATAACATTGGAAGATGGCAAGTACTGATGAGCAATATTTACGAAAATTATACTGCTCAAGTATTATCGATGTTTTTGTCCATGTTAATGGACGGTTGGATGCTAATGATAGGAATGATAAAAATTTAAGATATTCAAAGTGGTCCTAGCAATTAGGAGACATGTTACTAACCTGCACTAATGACGGCCCAGGAAGATAATCATATCAGTATTTTGTGTCTTGGACTCATAATTATGTTAAATACTAGACTCATTGACGAAAATGGCAATAGGCAGCGTGTGACGGTGCCTACAATATTTCACCGAGTTGAAAGACCCATGGACACGGTCGCACTCGCTTGTTGCACTAGCATGGCGGCGCTGCCTTGAATCGTGATTGTGCGCGTTAGTCACGCCACTGCCAGCTTGCACAGGGCTGATGTTTCCATTCTTCCCATTTTATTTTTATTTCGAAACCTGACGCCATTTCGCATTTGCCATTCTCCACGTTCACACTTTTGTCTCTGGAATAGCTTTTATCTTCAATGTTTATTGCGAGTGCTTCACAAAATCCTGCTTCCGCGTTGTTATTATCTTCATCTCGTATTTATTCTAATATTGTTAATGTTAATTATGCCATAGGTACTGGTACTTATGTAGGCAGCTCGCGCTTCAACTGAAACAACATCCTGGAATGTGTATTTATTGAATCTCCCGTCTCTAAATACGGTTTATTTGCAAGCAGGCCGTTTACTTAGGGCTCGAGTCTAATTTCGTATGAAAGGGCGTTTAAGGAACCCACAGTATCTTGTGTAGAGTTATCGCCTGCGAGACTACGAGCTGGGTTAATCACATTCGTTCCGCAAACGTTAGTTTGTCGTGCGCTCGATTGCAACTTTAGATCACATTCGCTCCTTGAGTTTGCCGGTTTTACGGTCCAACATCCGGCATTTTATTCCGCGTCTCGCTGAACACGGCGCAACGAACTTTTAGGCTATATTCTGGAAATGATGCTGGATAAACTCGTACTGAATAAGCAGTTGTTTTAAAGTGCAATTTAATTTCCTAGGGGTAAATACATACCTCATCGGGATTAAAGATTCCAGTCCGCTGGGAAGTCTTGCTTCCTTTGGAAAGTTTACTTTTTTACGAACACATCTATGCTGTGCCCTTGGTCTTGCTCTGATGTTAACTGAAGTCAATAAATAATATGCAAAATTATGTATGCTTTCCTTATTTCTTATTATTTAACTTCTTCGTCGTCGTCTATTGAAATCATCACCGTTAGTGCATATGCAATGACTATGCACTAACGATGCTAATGCGCAAATGCGATTCAATAACTGAATAGAATGCTTATTCATACGAATGAATAAGCGACTCTATTTCAAATTTAATAGAGTCGTTTATCATTGGTATGACAGAGCATTCTATTCAGTTATTGAATCTCAATAAGAGTTGGTGGTAAGGGGGCTGAATGTTGGCTTCCTCGATATATATCAATATCATTGTCAATATAGCTAAACTGATGAACGAACTATGACAAAACGTGAGCTAGGTTATACCACTAATGCCTAGGTTGAATATTATGTGACACGTATATATATGTAGTTATATTTACGACTTATGTATGTCATCCTTAATATATTTTCTTTAAACTAGATATCGTTACTAGGAAAAACAAAATATAATATATTTACTTTTAAACTTTTTATGTGTTTTGTAACTAGGGACTACTCTCTAGTATGGTATGATAATGACGCTATGGCCTTGTGCTTTTTCTAGTTTACCGTATAGCGAAATTTACAGAACACACGCATTCGTTAATTAAATTAACTGATTCTCTAGTCGCGAGCTAATTGCGAACACCCGCCTGTGCGGCGGCTTATGGAGTATCTAAATATATTCGCACGAGACCCACCACTCCTCATTCTCTGGCATTTGATGTCTTTTCATATTATTTAGGTCTAAAACTGCCAAATGTCAACATTAATCATACACGTTTTTAGGTAAAGTGAGCGGGCTTCAAACCACATTCATTTCGTGCTTCAGACGTATTTTGTTACAATGGGTCATCAAATATACATTTACAACCATACGTATTTTCATTGAAAATTACTCGTATGTCATTCATAATTTTTTCCTTTTTGCATTGGGGGCTCGTTTATAACCTTATCGTTGGTCGTACAGTGATAAGCAGACCACTCTATATATTTGATATTCTGATCAATATTTTCAGATAACAAACGACGAACTAAAAACCTTTATTCGTATGCGGTCATACAAGTTCTACTTAGTTCGTGACCACTATATATGTCCGGGTGTTGGGGCTATAACCTTCAAATGGTTTCATTACCAATTACCAAACCGCATACAAAATGAACAGAAAAATATTTGATTGCATCCTATAATCATGTTAATTTTATTATTTCCCCATCTAGATTTAAAGAGATTATGAAAAGTTCTGTTACTTTAGATTAAATGTACCTTGATACATTTAATCTAAAGTAACAGAACTTTAGATAAACCTACCTTGAAAAATGAGTTTTCTTCGGGAAGGTTTAATGTTTGTGTAAATACGTGGAATGAACTGCCTGTCGAGGTATTTATTTGTACTTATAACAAATTAATTATGTTATTATTTAAATTAATCTGAAAACCTATATATTTTATATAGATTTAAAGAAAAGATTAAAAAAGTTTAATTAAATCAAAATTACAGAAATTTACTTACAGATTTATTACTTACTTACTTTTAGATTAAATTACTCTGTAGATACTTTTGTGGTTAATTTAAGCAATCAAGTATTCAGGCAGTAAGGGTTAAAATATGTCCTCTAAAATTTAATTTATCGCTTCAATTACCACGTTAACAATAAGATAGTAATCACCCCCGTTTCAAATCTCAATAACGGCTTACTAGTTACGCATAATTTTGTAATTACACTTATCTCCGTATATCAATAATTAAATATTGTTATTGAGTTATACTAATGTAGTACTTTATCACCAGATAATGAGTTCATAAGTAAATATGTAAATAGGTATTAGTTTCAAAACAAAGACAAATCAGTCGTAATCATACATTGTCAGTAAGAAAAAGAATACAAGTGTAATGCGAAATAAGATATTATATAGTAATATATAATTTTGATATAGAATACAATAGTGAATTTTTTCTGCTTTCAACATTCTAATATTTATTTATTTCGGCAGTCATTTTTTAGTGATATGTGACTAATATATTAAAAATGTTTTTTCGTGATAATTGCTAAAGTGTGAAATGGAATCTCAAGAGACAGGAAGTTGTCTCAAGTGAATCGAATGGCTGTGATGCGGCGGGATATCTTTGCGAAGGCCGGGAGGCCATAACGCAGCGTACATCCGCCACCATGTCGAGTGCACTGTCACCGAGTGCCTCGGCCACCAGCGATGACCAATTGCGGCGTCGCTCCGTCTTCTATGTGCCATTGTTTGAGAGCTTCGATAATTATTTACCGCTCACACCAGAAGAAAAGGAAGCCTTAATTACTGGCCAAAATGTTGAGTGCGTTTCTTCAAAGCCTAAAAGAAGAAATGTGTCGGATAGCGTAAGATTGCAAATTCCATCGCGAGGTGATTCATCTTTTACTGAAAGTGAGAGTGATATAAGCGTTTTTAGTCCGGAACGTCGATTTCGGCGACCTCTATCCTCGACCGTGAGTTCGAATGAGGCGCTGACTCGAGTGGGCCAGCGGGAACTGATGAGTCCTAGACTAGTCGCGGAAAGTGGACTCATAAGACACACGAAACCGAGATTACGAAGTACGACATCATGTGAACCTCGATACGATAGAATTTATTCGCCATTAGGCGGATCAGTTTCATCAACAAAATTAAACAACTCAACTTCTAACATCGGCAATAAAATTGCATCTAAAAACCCGATTCTTAACTCAAATTTGTCGCTTGTACCCGATTCTCCGAAATTACTGACTCCTGGAAAAGAAAAATCCAAAACGCTTCCCCAAAATCTTAATGCCCCATCTCCTATCCGAGGTAGCAGTAGTTCCACGTCAATATTTAGAACACCTAGAATTACGGTTACGCCAGACAGTCCAAATAAAAGTCCGGCAAAAATGTCTGGATTAAATTTCATTCGTCGTTCGCGAAGTACGAAGTTGTCAAGAAGTAATTCCCTTCTTCGTAGTATAACAGCAAGGAATATCGAAGAGGGATTAGAAAATCAGATCGCTGTGGTCACAGACCTAACCGACGACTATGACAAATTCGTAGATGATAATGGTGGTGAGACAGAAGTGATCGGTGCTCTAATTAAGAAGAATGAAGCACAAGTGGCGAATAGTCCTCTTAGTATCCGCCGTGGATACCTGGATGTTGACGATGACGTCGCTGTGCATTCTGGTAAGATATGTTGACTATTTTTTTTTTAATTAGCAATAATGTAATAAAGCTTGAGAAAAATGTTGTAAGTCCTTGTGCATTTTGATATTGATTATTAATTAACAAGCATTAAATTGATTTTCTAATTCTCTGATAAACTATTAAATTAGTAATTATTACGAAACAATACAAAAAGGCCACTTAACTTTATTACAGAATAGAAAGTGCATAGTCATATATTTTGCCTTGAATATAAATTTTGCTACTACATTTCATATTGAAAAGCATAAGTATGTAATAAAATATTTGTAGAGAGGAGGCTATTGTTAAGCGATATTTTAGTTGTGTTGCTTTTACAAAGCATTCTACAAACGTTACCTATATGAATGACTCGACGATTCGGAGCAACATTGTGTTCAGCTATTCATATTGTTAGACAATCCTCACTAATTATACGGCTTAGATCTAGCATAAAGTGGGTCTCTGCAAACGTAATGTCATGTCTTGTAGTTATTGTTACGAAAAATGGAAGTCATCTGTTATTTAACTCTAATATTGTTGAAATGACTGGTGGTTACAATGACAAATGCCTGCAAACAGTCTTTCGCAATGCATTTATCTTGGCATGGACCAAATTTATTGTCATTAACATAATAGATGATGAAAGTTAGAGTATAGCATTGTTTGCATCACGTGCTGCACAGATAGATACATATCGTATCATAAGCGCCATTTTGTGTAAAGTTTACACCCTGTTACCGCATATCTTTTTTATTCATACAAGTACAAATTTAATTTGCCCAAGTACCGAAAATCCTTAATTTCACCAAAACTTCAAGAAGTTGTCTATTGATTGCCTATAACAAAATGATTATTTTTATACCGTTTTGTTGAATCAGCTTTCTCTACCAGCTGCATTTAGATAAAATAAATTCACATAACATACTAACATATTGTAGTCGTAGCCTTCAAATTCTTCGGCACACTTGTGAACAGTTGTTTGCCTTCGAGACTGTCGTATACTGAGCCGTTACTATTCAATATTCAAAATGCGACTTCATTGACGAACAGCTTTGTTTTCAATAATATACAGTGTGTAGATTACGTATCTTTGGTCAGTTTTTTTTTTACATGAGAGGCGGACAAGCGGGTTACCTGCTGGAAAGTTTTAAAAGTCTTCGTTTACCTTCCATATTAATATGAAAATATAACATAATCCTACCAAATTTCTTGTGATTAAACTCGATTCGATAAGAGTTCCAAAGCAATCGTAGTTTTACCCCCGGTACTGCAGTAGACTTCATTGTTCATTACGTATCTGGTAGTCGCCGTTATTAACCTCGGCTGCACAGGAGTAGAAATGTGTGTGGGAATGTGCGGTGGGCCTGTCCCGATGAAAATACTAGTCTACTTTTTTGTTCTAATGCTGATATCCGTAGCTATCTTAAATGTTGTAATGAAGGCGTGGTAAATTTAATGTAAGTCCATGACATTTTATAAACAAAAGTATTATTTCAGCGCAATCTTTATCGCATTATTCCCTCGTGGGCGCTTATCGTCCCGCTATCAGAACGAACGCAATGATTGCGGCTGCTAATATCGGCTCTCCCACTTCGCTGCGTCTGAAAACAATAAACAGTACCACTGTATTTTTAGCATCTTCATTACATTGTAGATTACTACAATAGTATCATCTACAATAGTTCTCTACAATGTATAAGCACATTGTGGCGTACTAGACAATTATGTTATTGTTGTATATATTAATAGCGACCTAGTAGTTTAATTACAAATCGGTAGATTATCGAGGTTTTACAAGACAGATTTTTTTTAAAAAATTGGTTTAAAAATCCGAGTTAATTAATAACCTAGTCATGATATCATATACCAAATATAGATTTTAAACACCTTTAGTGTTAAAAATCTTTAGATTTAACTTTAAGCGCCAAATATTATCTTTAGATTTAAGTTTAAAATCCAATAATATTTGACGTTTAAAGTTAAATCTAATATAACAGAGTAATAGCTATGTTGGATTTTGGTGTCTGATACATGATATCATAAACCAAATATGGATTTTAAACACCTTTGATTACGCTTGAAGTTAAATCTATTATAACAGAGCAATAGCGATGTTGGATTTTGGAGTGTCATACAGATATCATGTACCAAATATGGATTTTAAACACAATTTACGCTTCAAGTTAAATCTATTATAACATAGTAATAGCGATGTTGGATTATGGAGTGTAATACATGATATCATAAATCAAATATGGAGTTAGACAACTTTGATTACGCTTGAAGTTAAATCTATTATAAACGAGTAGTAGCGATTTTGGATTTTGGAGTGTGATACATGAAACATACACCAAATATAGATTTTAGACCTTTGATTACGCTTACAGTTAAATCTATTATATCCGAGTAATAGCGATGTTGGATTTTGGAGTGTGATACATGATATCATATCCCAAATATGGATTTTAGACGCCTTTGGTTACGTTTAAAGTTAAATCTATTATAACAGAGTATTAGCGCTGTTGGATTTTGGAATGTGATATAGGATATCGTATACCAAATATGGATTTTAGACACCTTAGATTACGCTTAAAGTTAAATCTATTATAATATAACAGAGTAATAGTGATGTTGGATTTTGGAGTTGTAATACATGATATCATATTATACCAAATATGGAAATAAGACACCTTTGATTACTCTTGCAGATCATAATAGTAATGGTATAGTGATAGTTATAAACAAATATCTTTTCATCATAACATAAATAAATCACCGTTATGCCTTCAACTACGGTCAGTTTTTCTGGTTATCCATTCTGCTAAAAGGGCAAGAGTCACATGTGCTAGCGGTAACTTTCTAATGTTGCTTGTTGATCGTGCTCTTATGTCGGATCTCGTGCATTAGATATTATGTGGTGAGGTTCTTACAATTGCACTTTGTTGATTATTGCGGGAAGATAGTTCAATAATAAGACTTAATGTTGTTTTTGTCTTTACTATCAATATTAATAATTTAAATTTTTTATTTATTTAAATTATTATAAGAAAGATAAAAACGATTTACTTTTAGTACATTATTCTTCTTTGCTGCATTTCGGATAAATAAAACGTATTTAATCTATGTGATATTTTCGTCTTGAAGAGTGTCAGTGCTTAACATTTCGAGTGACACTATTAAAACAGCAAATATATAACTAAAGCAAATATATAGCTAAATGTTTGCTGTGCTAATATTGCTTCTAGCATGTTTGTCTTTCTTCGCACATTGTGAAAATACAGTTTACCCTTGTTATGATCGAAAATTACAGACTTATATACTGAATAGGTTGGCAGCCTAGTATATGGCCTGATGTGTTACCGTATTATATAAACTCAGCATATAGTATTGCTCTCGTGCAGCCTTCCCCGCTGCCAGCGCAGCAACTACTTCCTTATTACTATCTGATGTTACCATTATTATGATCAGATATAAATAATTCATCAGGTACTTTAGTTTTATAGTTGTATTTTATAAATTGTTTTATCAATTCACAGATATAAAGTTTAATATGTCATGAATAAAAAAAAACCTAACAATTTATTGCTATTAATATGCTGCGTTTATCTGTAATTCATTCAGCGAACTGGCTTGCTGTACACATATCATATAAAATTGATTTGTTCTGTTTGCACATTTATTTTGTAAACACAGTTATCATCTATAAAGTGTTGTTCCTCCAGACATTATGGTCGCGTATAAATTCAACAAACAATCATAACTCACAGTGCCTTCGCAAGTGGAAGCAATAACGGTAATGGGTTCGATACGACAGATGTCGAGTTCGCATGGCGACGTGTCAGCGATGTCGTTGACACTGCAGCTATGTTGCCTCACATGCCCTTAATGGATGGCACTTTCTATGGTACATTGGTTCTATGCATACTTTGCAAATTACTTTGACTAGTTATTTTAGTAACAAGAATAAGTTATAATGTGTGCGACCTGGATCAATAGATAGATAGATCCTGGATAGTACCAACAGTAGTTTGTTAGTAAGTAGGTACGACTTTTTACGCCCGCGAATACCACATTATTTGCGAAGACGTTACTTTTTTATTATATTTCAAACTATAACATACATAAATGAGGATGCGTTTAGGTCATAATAATATGTAAAACTTTATCCCATATAATTATTATAACACAGTTTACAAGTCGAAAAAATAATGTAGATATACAAGATCGGGCATTTGAAAGATCTTACCAGTCAATCATGGCCCTGGAGCAGATTCTCAAAGTAGTCTAAGTCTACCTCCAGGGGTCTAGTATCTTCATCGTTGTAAATTTATTTCTTATTAACTGTGCTTCAGAAAAAGATAAATTTGAAAGAAGCTATAATAAAACGCTAACAATGGAACCGTTATAATTGCTCACCGTTTTGCGTTGAAAGTAAATTAGTTTCTTCCTTTGTAATTAAATGTGTCAACGTGTAGTAAAAATTCTGAGTTTTCAGTCTGATTCAGATCTTGGCTCTGGGCCAATTTTCAAGTCTTACTCGGAAACTATGAAACAAAGAGTCCATAGAAGATTCTATTGACTCATTTTTTAAGACACAAAGTTTTTTAATTCTTTGTGTAAATTCTTTGTGTACTCTTTATTTCTTTATTTATGTATGAAAATATAAAATTACTTTCAAAATATTCTAATTGTTTATAAGTTTCTCCATCTATTAAAACATCATTGACATCTATTTATACTAGTTGTTCACCATGAACAACGTCCTCGCCTTTGTCAAATCAATTTCGATACTTCAAACACTAACGAATGGATTACAATGCTGTTGATAACATGTCAATTGTACATGACCTACTTATCTATCAAGTTCCATCAAAATTAGTATATTACCAGTAATAACGTAGTATTTCTTTTCACGTTAACGCCAATACCTCAAATCTATTGCATAGTTGTATGAAAACGTACACAAAGCAAAATAATAAAAAAACCTTTAGTAAAAATCGAAGGAGTGTCGGTCCAGTTCGATTTCATTAGCACCTACCACATTGTCACCTAGACTTAATGTCAAAAATTTTGTTATATTTCGGTGATAAAAATCGTAGGTATATTTTTTTGCAGTAAAATTCAGTGCTACCATAAGAACCTATGGACATTAAATATCATTAGTCAACAGCCTGCAATGTGCCAGTTTTCGACATTGGCTGCACACACGCAGGTCACGGGCGGCGTGCGCGCAACTTCCGCCGGAAACCACGCCATACTGCGGCCACTGTTTGACATTAGTACTTGTAATAGCTGCATAATGATTGCTATAATGCAATTATTAAGTACTGTCTTCTATTAAATTAGCTTCTATCCGCGGCTTCGTTCTTGTTCTATACACAGATAAAAAGTCTTCTAAATTTCAGAATATATTCTATACCCGCGAAAGAGTAACAAATATCCATACATATATCCTCACAAACTTTCACATCTTATAGTATTACTTGGAAGTTAGTTTTCTATCTATGTAATTCGCCATCTTCAAAGCAATGAAAGATCATTCACAGACTATATTATTTAGTTAGCCTTTAATTAGGTTGCTTCGAAGAAATTGCCGCTTTTTATACTTTCTTCTTGTAAATGTTTTTCTTTTGTATAATATAATTATGGTACAATAAAGAGCTCTAAAAATAATTCTAAATGAAGTTTATTTAGAATGAAATTTCGTATATGTATGTAAAAATGATGATTTGGGATTAAACAAATCGAATGAGGAATAAATAAAAGGCCAAAATTTAATTTAATAAATTGGGATACACACGATACAATAAATAAAATTTACTTATTTTTTAATTATTTTTCACCTATTTCAAAATTATTTCTCATTGTATTGTATTAGAAGTCTATAAATGAATCTACCCCAATCCCTGTTACTTATATCGACACACGGACTGGGCACTGGGTATAGGTAACCTGATAGAAGGTACACTCGTCTTAGACTCATGATCCTGAGTCTAACAAGAGTATACCATCTTTATCTACATATATTTCATTATAGCTAGAAAACTACACAAAATTTAGTTACCGTTAGGCAGGTTGGTATATTTACAACGTGCAAAGTCGCGTGAAAAGTGAGTACGTAGAGATATTCACATATAATAATCATGTAGGTAGCTTCAATCACAGCAATTTCGTAACAAGGTTACTTGTGATGTGAATCAAAGTCAATTGAGGTCTTCGTCGTAGCATAGTAATCAAAGAAAAAAATACTATAAAATACATATAACATGTATATCTTTAGAGTGGCTAGCACAAAATAATGCATAAATTAATATTAACTTTAATCCTCGCTGGGGCCCTACCGCCGAAGCTGAAGCCGGATTAACATCGAATATTTTGATTCGAAAATATGTCTTATGTTTAAGTTATAAACAAACATCTTCAGCTTATTCAGTAGTACTACTGAGTTTTTACCAGTAAAGCTAAACACAGGTACCTGTGTTTAGCTGTACCATTAATCTTAAGCTGAAGCTTGATTTTCGCAATAAAAACTGGTCTATAATTATTATGAACATCTCAAACCCCTGGACCTATATCCGCTAAGAAAGAATTTTTGAAAATGAAAGTTCTCAGAGCATACCGAGATTAAAAAATCCCGGACACTAGTTACGTATCTTTTAAGCTGACAATAGTGTTGGAAGTCGGACTTAATTATATTTTATAAAATAACTTATTATTTAATTTAGCAAAAAAATATGTATACTTCGAAAATCTAATACGGTAATATCTATTATTTACAGATACGTCATACGAAAAAGCATGTCGTCGAGGCTCAGCTCCGAGTACGCCCGTGCCAGGTGCGCAGGCGCAGCACAGCCCCTCCCGGCTGGCGTCCTTCTTCTTCTCGAAGAGGTCCTTCAGGAGCAACCCGCTAAAGAGGACCAAGTCAGCTACCAAGCTAGAGAGGGAGCGAGCGCTCGCCGCTGTCCCAACTCACCCTCCAGGTCATGCGTTGCGTACTTCAAGGTATGTACTTCATTACATATTGTATGTAAAGTTATTTGTACTTACGTTTGTATTCGCATTAAGCACGCGCTTTGGAGTATATTGGGCTCACTATCATGTTTGAATTAAAACCAATTTCATCTGCAAGCGATATCCGGGAAAACAGAAGTTGAGATAATTTTTGTTCAATTTGAAATTGTCCAAATGTCCTAATTTCATTACCACCGTAGTCATTTAACTACTCTAATCAAATACACATACAAGAACAATGGAGACTATTTAGTTGTTCCTTTGTTCTTGTATGTGTATTTGATTCAATGAATGTATCTGTGTCTGTGTGCTATAACTTACGAATCGTTGCTCCGATTTTCACGAGATTCTAAAGTTGTATAAGAAACGTAAACACATTTTTTAAGGTCATTGTCGGCAAGTAAATCGGTTCAGTAGTTTTTGAGGTAATGCTGTAAAACTAGAGCCAGTCGAGTGAAAAATTAATTATTAAAAGAACGAAAACCATGTTACTCGATGTTTATTAGCCCCAAAGGTATTTTACAACTCACAATATTGATAGATAAATATTGTACAATGTAGTTGTTGAAGGAAAATATGTCAACAGCTACAGTATTTAGATAATATAAACAATGGTGAGCACCGATTTTATATAATTGTGTATTTAGAAAACAATTAATTTTTCACTCGAGTGCCATGTCATATCACAGCAGGGACCCCCTTTTTGTGAAAGTAAACAAAAAAAAAAAATACAAAGAACCAGCTGCTAGGTCGTTAGCAAGCGACTAGTAGGCACATATTTATATTCAAAAGAAAAACAAACTATCATGTCATCAAGCTGAATAATGAACTGCATGTTTTGCATAATCTAGGCGTGGTTCAATTAATAAATCAATTAGTGTCGTGTCGCCGTTATATGTAATTAACATAGTACAAGAAATGAACACAAATGGTTTGTATTTGCACAAAATGAAATTAATTTAAAATAACCAACGTTTTATTTTCTTTAGCCGGTTATATTAAAAACTCATACAGCGTAGCAAATGTAGGTAAGAGGAAAACATGGAGCTAAGAAATCGAAATGAATATCAGATGAATAACAGAAGAAGCAGTGGGATAAATATGGGTTGATAACGAGACACTTTTTAGTGTCTCTTTATCAACCCCTAATTTATTCCACTGCTTTACGAGTGTCCCTTCAATGGAAGGGATTAGATTATGATATGGGATTAGATATATTAGAAGGAGCAATAAAAGTCAGTTCAGTTAGAGCGTTGTGCGCTATTCAGTGATAATCCACAGTTGAGCAACCAACTGTGGATTATCACTGAATAGTTCAAACCACCCAGCGGTCAACAGCCTAGCTTAACAACTGTTATCTAATGACAACACACTGGACCGCGACGGCTTAATGTGCACTCCGAAGCACGGAGAACTTTAAGATAAAAAAAGCCAACGCAACGACAAGCTCGAGGACTGCTTAAAGCAACAAAAAAGTGTCTAAGCGAAAAAAAATTACTTCGGGACATTCTTACCATTAACCTCAAACAAGCTTGTTTAGGGTATCTCACACTAATCGATCGATCGTTGATCAATACCAGCGATCGATGATACTATACTGAAACAGTTAACGTCGATTGTAAGTTTATTACACTATACACAATATCAATTTATCGAACTTATCACAATTTCAATTTATCGAACTTCAATCGGTTCGATTGGTGCTATCATTCGATCGTCGATGGAATTCAGTTGATGGCAATAGTTCGCTCCGCTGTCATACATATGGTTGATCAATCAGCTATCAATTTATTGATCGGCATCCGTGGGTTTGCCAAACCTACAATACCAATCGATCAACATCCATGCAGGATCACCCTTAGATCATCCACCAGCTCGGTGTGAATCGAATTACAATGCTTTTAAACATTCGAATTCGATTCGAACCACTTGAACGTGGTTCTATTCGGTATGCACTTTATGTCTTGTTGTTATTATACGTCTTCTGTAAAATACAGATTTCATTTAAATCAATGTAGAGCATCTCGAACATAATTCATTCATGTAATGGGTTTCATATTGCAGTAAATAAGCTCTATGCATTCCGCGATGTGTGTTTATGTAATAGAAATCGTAAATTAAATGGCTGCTAACGAACCCTCATTAGCAGTAAATATCGATGAATGCGTGGTGCATTTTGTATGAAATTTGAGTGGTTATGACACTGCTAGTTCGTTAAACAAAAATCAGGCTTTGCCAAAGCCTAATTTATTCCTAGCACCAAAGCCGCTTTGGTGCTAGGAATAAATTAATTGATTTAGATCTAATCTAATCGTGTCTTAAAACGAATCGCAACCGGCTATATAAAAGGTGTAACTGTAAGTGATCTGTAACGTCTTGTAAATGATTTATGATGTAAGTAATATATCTATCACGAAGGAATCTAATCCTTCGTACACGACTAGAAATGTAAAGACAGTATAACACCGTAATATACCAGCATCGGCTGTTTAATTTGTATTAATTGTAATGCACATAAGTAGTAACTAATGTGCACTAAATTTTAAACTCATATAAAAATGCAGTATTTAAAAAATGCATAATTTATGTTGATAAAATGATTAAATCCCAAGAGATCACATATCATTTAAATACGTGGTTTAGGTAATTTCATGTCATTGCATGAAAAACACAATTTCGCGCTCGATGAGTAAGAGTTAGTAAGTTTTTTAAATAGCTGATTTGATAAACATGGCGATAGTCTATGTAAATAGGCTATGTTATATGCGCTATCCATATAACAGAAAGAACCGTTTTCTGATGCCATTTAGTATGGGTATGTCATATCTATAGAAATAAAACAATATTTATTGGGCCTACTTTACAGTTTATTATAATCTAGAATTTATAGGATAAAATAATTCATGTTTTAATTAAATTAGGACTGAAAGGTGTGTATAGACACCTTTCAGTCCTAATTTAATTAAAAGCAAAATCGTGAAAGCTTTATTAGTGCGAAAGATGAAAAAGGTTTATGTACAGGGAAATGTTAACGAAATTAGTTCTATATCCTATCATTATTATAATGAAATTCATCTATACGAGAGCCAGATTTACCTAAAACTGACTGTTGCTAGCTTATCTTATCTTTTAAATGTGCCAGATGCTGTATAGAACCCCTGTCGTCGACGCTTCTGTATCTTTTGTGTTCAATCGTATCTTTTAATATCTTTCCTCACTCCGCTGTTCATCACTAATTTTATCTAATCTAGCCCATTATCTAACTATGTAATCTCTAGCATCTATTTCCTCGGGGAAATCATGCCTTATGCGGTTTTTATTTGCTATTGAATGGGTTTCGAGCGTGCCTAACAACTGAAATTACTTTTTATTTATTTTTACACGGCATGGCGCCATTGTATGTACCCATACAATCTGTGTACGTACGTATTATTTCGATATTATAGAAGTGAAGTAGATGACACGGTAGCTATTTATTATCAGATCAGATGGTCTATTATAGCGGTTTTTTGGTAAAAGTTACAAGATTGTTTTGTTGTTCAACTACGAACTGCTTTTGCTGAAAATCTAAATAACACTTTAATAACAGACGTAAAAGAATCATAAGACGTAAATTTTACATTAGAATCCGTTTTAACTTACTTCATGATTTTATTGAATTAAGTGAGAGCCAAGTATGGTTTATTTTGCCAATAGCAATAGAGGGCTTCCCTAAAAAATTAAATGAACATACAATATTAACAACAAAACAATGTTATAAACCTAAAATAATTCGAATAATAATATTAGAGTGATTTGTGATTTCTTCCTGTCAGATTTACATACAATAATCTGACACGCGCCACGCATACATACCCTCTCTATCTGCTTCTAATCTATGTATCATACATCTCCTGACTAGTTCCGGTCTACGTGGTGAAAAATAAAGTTGTAGAATTCACTTCCGGCACTATCAAAGACATACTCTATATAGGCCGTCGTCAATGTCCGCCAGCTCAGCACTAAGTGCAGTGATGGCGGTCCACTAAATCCGGGACGGATACGTGCATACGTCTCGGTCGAAGGGTAATTTGCTAATATATCTCGTATATCAGAATCGGTGGGGAATCAACAAGTCTGTAGAGTAATATATTAGTATTACTTACTAATATTGTATTAGCGACATATCGCACGCTGAGAACGAAAATGACCTAATCCAAAATTTACGGAAATCGAGTTTCACACAAAAATAGACTTAAAAAGGAATGCTCTTTTTAAGTCTATTTTTGTGTGAAACTCGATTTCAATCCAAAATCCAAAATTTACGGAAATCGAGTTTCACACAAAAATAGACTTAAAAAGGAATGCTCTTTTTAAGTCTATTTTTGTGTGAAACTCGATTTCCGTAAATTTTGGATTGGGTCATTTTCGTTCTCAGCGTGCGATATCGTGACTACATGCACTATTGTTGTATTTTATGCGAAGGAGCGACGCCCCACCCAGTCTGGGCGGTAATTTTAATGAACGCCCTTTAATTACTTCCCTGACAAGGCTAACACGAAACGTATTGAAACGTCTACATTTGTATAGAAGTATAACAAAGCAGTCTGAATTGTCCTTGGCATTATTTGAAAGTTTTTTTTATATAATGCAGTTTTCTTCTGAGTTCTATTACATAACTTTTATATATTTTACCGGTCAATTTATTCTTCGTGTATATAGCCTACCAGTAATTTCACATATATTTTTTAATATATAATAGTGCTAAATATGATAATACAAAATAATGTGCCTCCTCACAGCACAGTGACAAACATGGCATCGTTGCGCGTGTCAGTCTATTCGAACTGTCCGTGAATGGTTTATTTATTTCGAGCTCCTCCGTGCTTCGGAGTGCACGTTAAGCTATCGGACCCGGCTGTAGTCATTAAATGACAGTTGTTAAGCCAAGTCAGTGGCCTTTAGGCGGCTTAGAAACACTGGCACCGCAGTCGAGCAGCATGGTGGATGAGATGCTTTAAATCCCTTCGATTGAGGGTAGGGCCGTATCGCAGCAGTATATTAGTAGGGATGAATAAGGGTTGACAACGATGTGTAAATCGATAAAATTATAATAAAATAATGCATGCTACTATTATCACTACACAGGTTGCTCGGCAGTAGGTAGATTTATTGCCACCAAAGTGAAATCGGGGCGAATCTCTAATTTATAGACATAATTATATCTAATCTATAAATGTCGAATAAACGACCGATTCAGAAATACAACAAAGTCGTAAAATATTTACAAGTTCTACAAACTTTTAGTATCCAATGCTTACGCTTCGAACATATTAACGGTCGAAGTCGAAGTGCTTACGATGTATTATTAAAGTCTACATAATGCACACGTGCAGGTGAACGATAGACTCATATTATGAAGATGCGTTAGTCGAGCACATTCTTTATAGTTATTAATTATAATGTTTGCCATAGTTACCCCCTCGACTACAGTCAATATGATCAAATATTAATTATGTACATACTTGTAAATAAAAAGTAAATACAATGAAATATCCTCAGTAATATAACCTCTAATAATAGTAATATTGATTTAAATTGTAAGTACCATAGATTAACAATTGGTCGCCGCTCCGCTTCGACTAGATGCAGCGCTATCTAAAAACAACAGCTCCGTGAATGCGGCAACTAAATATTGTAGTGTGCGTAAAACGATGCTAGTATGCGTGAAGAATTGTATTGAAACTGATGTGTAGAGATGCTAGTGTGCGTGAAGAATTGTATTGCAACAGGCTCGGGTATGCCGAGTTCGGCGTAGTATTTGTAGCCGCATTTTACAAGTGCGCCGCGGCATCTAGTCAAAGCGGAGCGGAGACCAATCCTATCTCGTGCCCAGAACATAGATAAGTAATTTCATGCGTATTACTGAAATAAGGTTTGATTGAAATAGATTAATTAAAGCTATGTTTTCCCTACAATATTATCTATGTCTTTTTCCCTATGTCGTCGCATCACGCGTGAACGGCTAGTCCGATTTCGCTAATTCTTATTTGTTGTATTTGTTATTGTCAGGAGAAGGTTCTTATGACAGAAAAAACTTATAAAGTTGCGTAGAAAATTAGAAAATTTAAGAAAACTGAACGACTATATTAACTTTTTTAATGTAACTATATATATCTTTTGACAGAACTGTCAGTCATTTGACGAAACTAATTCGAATTCAATATTCATTGTTAAGTAGACAGGACAACGTCTGTCGGGTCAGCTGGTGTTACATAAATATAGACTCTTATTCTTTACGTGCACAACGAATGGATTACCGAATTATATGTTAGTCTCGTTCTCGAGGGTTTGTATGGAATTAGGTGTTTCTATCTATCTACCTATAACTACGGATATCTTATTGTTACAGATCTCACGAAAGCTTATTGTCGGCGCACTCTCCCGCTGTATCCACCATGGATTTGGGCCCACCTAATCAAGTAAGTATATTTATTGTTAAGTATAGCTTACTATACTAACTACTACTACTACAGAAGTCTATATAGAACTATCTAAGTTCTATATAGACTTCTGTAGCGATATAACAAAAATGAGATTTTAAGTCAAGCCCTTAAAAACTTACAATTAAATTAAAATTAAAATGTTTTTATTGCGACCAACAAGGAACATTATAAAATAAGAAATATTAATAACAGTAAACTTAACCTATTGTTAGTAACATTATAACAAAGAAAACAACATTTACATTCTTTACATGTCTTTGTTCCTCAGTATGTGAACCATTGAACAGTGGTTCACATACTGAAGATCAAATCTATCCGCAAACACGTTCAGGACGCTGTTGGTACTTACCCGGACCCTGTGCGCCAGGGATGCACACCGTTTGCGCATAGTTGCGTAAAAGCAGTCTACTCTATTTTCGGCAAACATCCCCGACGCGCTACAGTACCGTGGCAGCCCCATCAGCCTCCTGAACGCGTTGTTATATTGAACGCGCAGTGCGCCATACTTTTTCTGCGTGTAATCAACCCACAGACTGCTCGTGTAGAAAGATGAACAATAAGCTCGAAATAGCGTTATTTTAACTTCGACAATGATATTACTCTCAATCTCCGCGAAAATCCTAAACATTTATTTTTATGTTGACTGTAATTATTTTTCTTGAATGTACTCAGAATTAAAAATTATAGCCATGGAGATGGTGAGAACAATTTTTTTAAGGTGTGGGAATGACCCTAATTTCAAATTGTTTTCGTTAGTATTTACCACAGAAAAGGGAATTCCTTTCACTATGTGGCATTTAAGTAACCAAATTTCTTTTCTATATGGGTCCCCCAATGTAATTGATACCATCGCAGACTTAGGATGTCGCTATGCTTACATAGTAATCTTACAATTATTACAACCGTGACGACCGATTTAACAAACAACGTCCTTGGTTGTAATTGAGTCCGAAAACCATAGATGTTTATTTATTACAATTTGTACATGTATCGATCTGTTTTAGAATGGGTCCATAAAATTCATAAATTGACAATTAGGAAACTATGGAATAAAAAAAAATATAAAGGAGTCTTTTGTAGAAAAAATATTTTGGAATGCGTACAGCAGCTGTCCATAATATACAAGCCTCAAGTCAGTAACTGACTTGAGGCTTGTTTATACGGTTTATCTATTTTGTATAGAAATCTCACTTTACTCGCCGCCATTAGAATCAGATAAGCAAGATTATTTCTCTGTTACCTACCTAAAAATGGTGGACACACTTTGGTTATGCCAGGCTTTCCCAAACTTTTTCAGTTTACGGTACACTTATAGGTACATATTTTGTCGCGGCAGACTACCTAGGTAGGCGAAATAGTTTAGGTTTCGGAGAAAGGTCAAGAGGAGCTCCTCTTTGCTTCTTACAGCGTACCAGGTCGCTGCGGCGCACAGTTTGGGTACCCCTGGATTATGCGATATTGATTTATACTAATAACAAAATAATTGTTTTGTATACTCATAAAATTTACTTTGTTTCCAGGTGGAAATCCGAGCATTACACTCGTCAGTATTGGGCAGGCCACATTGCTTCGCGCTGAGCGCAGAAAGCCGCCCGCCACGATATTTTGCTTGCGCCTCGAGGAAAGAGCGGGACCGCTGGATATACAGGTGAGAAAAATACTCATATCTAAAATATCCCTTTAAATAAACGACGATAATATAGACGAGCTCGGTGGTCGAATGGGTTAGCAATGGCCACTTTGACTCCGAGGTCGCGGGTTCGATCCTGCACAAGTCAAACATTTGTGTGCATGAACATGTCTGTTAGTCTTGGTCTGGGTGTTTTCTATGTATTATAAATATTTATTTACAAAAAAAATGTATTTAAGTACATTTTTCAGTTGTCTAGAACCCATAACACAAGCGACACACACTTAATTTGGGACTGTGTAAATTGTCCAGAAATATTTATTTATTTATTTATCCCTATTTTTTTACACTACGTCTGGCGAGGAACAAGCATATGGTCCGCCTGATGTAAAGTCTTACCATAGTAATTAACCCTCGCAACATGAAATTTTGCTCGCACGCCTCTGTCTCCGCTGCCAACACCGCATCACCTTCCTACTTGATAACCTCACTCACTCGCAAAAACACAATAATTCTCAAGGGAATTGTTATTTAGAATCTTCTAAATAACAATTCCCTTGAGAATATAGAATTATTGTTTTTGCATCTGAGGATATAAGTAGGTTACCTCTAGGTCTACCTACTTATATCCTCAGATGTGGTACAAAAATACGAGAGGAATGAGAATCTGTTATAGTATCTAGTATGTTCTTTACTGAGAGTTGATCTTGCCTTCGTCATTAGCTGTATTTTGTATGGAATTACACAACCAAACTCGTGACGTAAGCTTGTCACGGGAAGAACTTACCTGGTGTATTTCTACCATGGTATCTAGTAATTTGAAGATTTGGAAACCTAGATACTCTGACTACATAAGTTTATAAAATTCATATATTTTTCTATTATTAATACATTCCTTGTGCCTTTCTAGCTTGCGGCAGGCGGCGCGGCCGGATGAAGTGCGCATGCGCCGGAGCGAGCGGACGGTCAAATTGTGGTTACTTGAGGCGAAAGATATACCGCCCAAGAAGAGGTACTACTGTGAGATACTTCTAGACGACACACTGTATGCAAGGTAAGTTCCACATGGATGACATTATGCTTGCTTAAGTTCTGTCGGAAATCCATTGAATATAATTCAGAAATGGTGGGTGTATACGACATTGCGAACTTTTGTCTCTGCTTAGATTCCACTGTTACTGCAGCTGGCAGGAATATAAGTATAAGTTAAAGATGACCATATTGTTGTACCATTTCTCAATATATTTTTGTGCCTGGGCGGTAGAGCTTCGCTCGGCGTCATTTAGGAGAAAGTAGTTTTTTGCCCATGTAAACCTGTATATTATAAATTTCATTTTCCTCAAATTTGTTTTAGCTATCTTCATGAACCCAAATAGTCACAAATATTGTTCGTTCTATAAAATTGACAATAATCAGTTATTAAGTTAAAACATTAAATATAGTGTAGAACAAAGTACCGAATAGCGCCGGCACCATATAAGTATAATTTACTTTGGTAGAACTAACTATCTAATACGTGTTCTTTTGGTTAAATTATAGATGTTGACGAACCAATCATCCGTCAAATGAGATCCGATCTGTATTGTTGACTTTCGTGCGTTTTTATAGGGAGTTAATGTCAGTTTAAACGTTATTTCATTCTAAATATTATATCGGAAAATAAACGAGATAAGAAAATTCTAATAATGCATGTCTGTCTGTAGATAAAAGATGTCTATAAGAGATGGTAGGATGCTTGGTTGGCCAAGAAGTGAAGATAAAGATTCTCATACCTGGTTGGTTTACTGAGCATAGACATTATAGGAAATAGACATATTAGAAAAAAATGTGTTGCTACAAGTTAGTGTATATTTACAGTTGTCTACAAGTATTACGATTGCAATGAATGTTTTATAACGTTCCAGATCATCATCGAAACTGAAGACGGAGTTGTGTTTTTGGGGCGAGGTGTACGAATTCAGCGCTTTGCCGGCCGTGCGCGCAATACACGTCAACGTGTATCGAGAGCCAGAACGGCGCGCGCGAAAGAGAGACAAACACGCCCTTGTCGGTGCGTATTAGTTAGTTAAATAGCATTTACGGGGGTAAGACCTGCCACCGACATGGTAGTATGCCTGGTTGGCCGAGAAGTCGATGGAGGTAAAAGTAGTCATGCCTGGTAGTTTATTGAGCAATAGACTCTGCAATCATTGGGATTTAGACGTTAGGTCGGTACACGAGAGGACGTTTAATTGTAAGCCTATGTTAACTGGGTACTTTCTAATGTGCTAGATAATGCAACATTGGAGGTACTAGATCCTTCTTTAATCTATTTTGTAATCTACCCTATCTTCTAGAATTTTTACTAAAATACGGAGCGATGCACGCTTGTGGTATGCTACTCAAAAATGACTATAATATTTTTAGCAAACGTAAGTTAGCTTGTGCACCCGTCAAATTTTAAAGGAGTATCTCAACCATTTTCAACTTCGTGCGAGATATTTTTTGTAGTTTATTATATGTATTATTTGATAGAGTCATGGCTTTTCTACTATTTCTATTCATTTGTCTAGCTAGAGAGACGTTTTTATACCAGTATGTGTATTTTAGGATTTTCATTCATTTGGTAGCAATTTGAGGTATTGCAAATGTTGCAATTTTGGCTTCAAATTACCTGTATAGAGTCATTAAAAATGGCCGACGAAATATGAATATAGTGGAATGCATCACTTTCACCATTAGACAATGGTCAAGTACTGTACGTCAATCAATATGCACGCATATGTAATAATGTAAAACGTTTTGCTAGAAAGTCTCTATTTTACATACATTACAATTATGAAAAACTCCATTTAAATGTAGTTAATTATGGTTCGTTCGCATGGCAAATGCTTCACTTACATCGATATTAGACACATCGTCAGCCATGGATGTACTTACATGTTGTAAATTACTGTATACATTCTTCTGACTGGACACTCTGAACCGGGGAATAATAATCCGAAAATGAGCATAAAGATTAAGGAGGGTAGGGGTAAGCATTGGCTGCTTAACTATTGAGGTCCTTATTGGCCTCAACGGTTAAGCATAAGGCGATCATAGCGTAAATCGAAATTATACTATCGTAATTTATCTGTTCTCTCTCAACTGATATGCCCCCTAATCTTTCAAGCATTCGCTAATCTTTCCATATCAGAAAAGACTTTTTGCAGACCGAAATCGCCCACTCAATCTGATTACTAATATTGTACCAGCATCAGATTGAGAGCGCGCTTATGCAAGAGCATAAGCGCGCCATGCGCCATGCACAAAACATTTTTATACCGTGCAATCAATGACAAAAAATATTAAAAATAAAAATATTAAAAGGGTATTCTGAAATATTTTTTATTATTTCAGAGGGTATTCTGAAATAAAAATTATTTCAGAATACCCTTTTAATATTTTTATTTTTAATATTTTTTGTCATTGATTGCACGGTATAAAAATGTTTTGTAGAAACACAAACACCATCTGTTTACCTTGATAATGCCTTAGCGGCGAAACCGGTCGGTAATATTAAATGTAATAACGTGGAATAGTACAAGTGCTTTATTATAACATTATGATTTTGAATTGTATTTTCATCTATAAAGATTCCCGTATAATATGTAGTTTTTATAAATGTTGCAGGTACAGTACGTATCCCGGTCGACGACGTATCGTCGCGATACCTCAACGAGCGGTGGTACCCGCTGAGCGAGGGCGACAAGCCGCAGTCGCCGGGCGGGCGCGCGCCCGCGCCGCTGCGGCCCGCGCTGCGCATCAAGTGCCGCTACCAGAGCGTCGACGTGCTGCCGCTCGACCACTACGGCAGGTTCCTCGACTACCTCCGCCGGAACTACCGGAGGCTGTGCGAATATCTCGAACCAGTGATAGGTCAGTGTTTCATTAATTAATGACGAGGACGGTGGTCGAATGGATAGCAATGCCCACTTTGCTCTCAGGTCCGAGGTTGCGGGTTCGATCCCCGCACAAGACGAATATTGCTTGGTCTGGGTGTTTTCTATATATTATATGTATGTCTGCAAGAAAATGTATTCAAGTATAATATCAGTTATCTAGTACCCATTGTACAAGCTTTGCTTGTTTGGGACTAGATGGCAGAGTGTGATTTCCAGGAATATTTATGTATTAACTTTATTATCTGGGCGAGCTTTACTATAAGTACGTTTAGAAGAAATCAATTTTATCAGAATTGAGATCTAGATAGATCACCTTTTTTCCTTAGAATCGTTCGCGAGATATTTATTATCAATAACATGTTCCTGCGCATGAGTGAGGTGATGAGATGCTGCGTTTGTACCGTGATCGTCAACCATGAACTTGATATTGCAAATAGTGAAACACAATGCAGTCGTAACAGCAAAACTACAGTTGTACGACTAGATGAAAGGTTTGTAATTGGGAATGAAACTAGTCAAACCTTTTTGCTTGCAGGTGTTAAAGCGAAAGAAGATATTGGCTGCGCCCTAGTACTCTGCATGGCGGGCGCGGGGTTAGCACCGCGGTATCTAGCCGATGTGGTAGCTCTAGACGTTCGGCGCACTGGAGACCACTCGCTCACCTTCCGCGGCAACTCGCTCGCTACTAAAAGCATGGAGGCATACTTGAAACTCGTTGGCGATCAGTATTTACAGGTCAGACGATTATTAATACTTGGAAAGTCAGATTATATGTATAGTGTTAATTTGACAAGACTTGTTTTGAAGTCACTTATTCACCTACGTTCTTAGAGCCGAAGTTAACCTGTATGTGGTACACCCTGTCGATTAACATACTAAACTCGGGCGAATAGGCTCACATAAGAATATAATTTGATTAAAGATATCTCCCCAGTCGGGTTACATCCTTATGTGTGGTGGGTATTATTACCTTTTTGCGTAGTTGCCTCTATAATTCCTGGCTACTTAAGAGACACAGTGGTACTAATGTGTGGTGGGCGTGGACTTATCTTGCTGTCTCCATTGTAGCCAGAATTAATATCGGCACCTAAAATGACAGTGACATAAAAAGACAATTTACAATTCTGTTTGCGATGAATAGTTTATTGTAGTTGCAAAATTAAAAAAAATAGGCATAACAAGCATAAAATAACGAGGAGAGCTAAATGCTTATGGGCTTTTGTACTGAAACGTAAGTGTTATTTACAGGACACCCTGGGCGAGGCGGTGGCCGCGGCGGCCGGGCCCGGCGCGGTGGAGTGCGAGGTGGACCCGCTGCGGGCCGGCAGCGGCGCGGCGCTGCGCCGGCAGCAGGCCGCCCTGCGCGACGCCGTCACCCTCGCCTGGCGTTCCATCTCCACCTCCGCCGCGAGGTTCCCACCGCCCTTGAGAGATTGCTTCGCTACATTCCGCGAGAGGTAAGCACAAAGAAAATTAACATAATATCGACGATGAAAAAGAAACAAGGAATTATTAACCGAAACCAAAAACGGACTGGATATTTTCGCGGAACCCTATGTCACTCGGATTTCAGCACACATATGCTGAAATCCGAATAGCGGTTTAGGCTGTAAAACGTGCCATAATAATATACATACATACATGTAAATTTATTTACAGCCTAATCTTTTATGTTGTTATAATATTGATTTAAAAATCGTAAAAATAGTTACATTTGCCGATATATTTTATGTTATTTGTTTTAGTGAAGCATATTTCATTATATTGAATTCATCCTGTCACTATCTCTACGATATGTTGGACTTGAAAATTTCACTAAAATTTCGAACTTTACATATCCTTGCCCGAGAAGATATCAGATCTATTTATAGTTATAAACCTATTAATTTATATTTGTTCATTTTCAGGTTGATGTCAATGGGCCGAGAGGATATTTCAGACAATTTGATCAGCGCATCTATTTTCCTTCGTTTCCTTTGTCCAGCTATTTTATCTCCGAGCCTCTTTGGAATCACACATGGTAATTACTTACTTTCCCGTGGCATACAGCCCGTAACTTTAACCAGGACGAATAAACTAAAAAAAATGGTTACAGATCGTTCTAATTTTGCTGGTGGCGGGTTTGTTATCTGGGTTATGTGGTTAGATTTTAAGACCCAAAACTTAAAGATTAGGATATTTGTTATAGTACTAGCAATTCGCAACTTATACTTATATATATGCGCTAGAAAGTAATTTCAAAATAATGATAAGATACGCACGGTATTGATCAATTCTTACTTTTTTAAAGTTAAACAAAATAATAATATACGCCTAATAAACAATTATAATAACATCGTAAAATTGCACAATAAAATCAATGGCAAAGACGGAAATTAACTTTAAACTTTCATGGAAATATCGACTATTGTTTACATACAGAATACCCCAATGAGCGCGCGGCGCGTAACTTGACGCTGGTGGCGAAGACGCTGCAGACCTTGGCCAACTTCACGCGGTTCCAGGGCAAAGAGGCTTTCATGGAGTTCCTTAACGATTTCCTCGAGCAAGAAGCACCTAACATGAAGGCCTTCCTCAGGGCAATTTCGGTAAGTTGGAAACGTTTTATTGGCTAATATACAAACGAATACCTATTTCCCTTGTAAGAAAACTGAACGACTATATCAACTTCTAATGTAACTTTATGTCGTTTGACAGAACTGTCACTCATTTGACAGAATGCGCAAAACCAATTCGAATTCAATATTCATTGTTAAGAAAACACAACAACGTGTGTCGGGTCAGCTAGTAAAATAATAAATAAACTGCATACTATTTTGATAGGTAGAAAGTCTCAACATAAAATGGTGAGCTCCAAAACAAGAATATGAAGCAGCAAATGCTTTTCTCGTGCGTGACTTTTAGCGAGTTCAAAAAAAACACGTCATTTGTTAAAGTTAAGGCTACATGACCGCGTCCTAGATTTAGCTACAATCATCAAGTCAAGAGTCAAGTTTTATATATATAGTAGTCTATCTTTTGTCAATCCGTATTGAAGCACAAACATACCACGACGTTGACAGTTATTTGTGATAATGATACTGAGGTGTCAAAAACTGTACACATAATTGATATATAATTTTTAAATTGTCACAGAAGTACACACCACTAAAAGAATTATAAAAATCGGTGGGGGTTTTGAAAAAATTGTGTAAACGCAAACATATGAGGAAGTCAAAAAACTTAAAACACGGGGGAATCGTGTTATTATTTCTATATTCATAATAGTATATTATACACGTTTTGCCTTTTGCCTTTTCATAGACACGACCACAAGAGCAGCAGCACCAACAGCAGCCACAAGCCCAGCACGAGGGGAACAACCGCCACTCGTCAGCTTCCCAGGGCTCCACCGCCGGCTCGGAGGGCTCTCGAGGAGAACCGGTCTCCGTGGAGGCCGACCCCGAGTGGGCGCCGCACGTGGACATCGGCAAACAACTAGCCACGCTCCATGGCCTTCTGGTTGACAGCTTGCCCAAACTCCCGCCAAACAGAATACAGGTAATTAAAAAAGCTAATATTTATATTTGCTTATGGTTTTTTTCTGACTGTTTTATGTCACTAAGTTTGTAAAAAAGCATATGGCCCCCCTGATGTAAGCAGTAATGGCAATCTATGGACAATTGCCGACGCTGTAAAAACCTCTTCACACCCTTTTTGAAGAAACCCATGCTGTAGTCTCGCGAGAAAACCTGGGCAGGAAGCATTCAACTACTTCATAGGGCAAATAAGAAAACCTATGGATATAACAATAACAACATTTTAAGTAGGTATAAACTGAGTGGGCAAAAAATACTTTATCGTATTCATAAGTAAAGTTACAGAGAAGTAAAGTTAAAAATTTTACTCTTTATGGGGTACGATTTTTTTAATGGTAGCCTTAATGATTATTGGTTTAGAGGTTGCTACAATTCGCAGGTCAATGCTTTGTAGGCACCCAAAAGCCACTGACTACTCACCATTTAGAATCCCGAGGCTAATAGATATTACCGTAATGTTAGTCTTGTGCGAACACGAATAAACATATAACAATAGAACCATTGGCATGCCAGTTGAATGCAGCTGAGGCCCTAGGTGAAGCGTGAGTACACTTTCTCTCGGCCGTTTGCATACCTCTCTCGCATTCCTTACACAGCAATGCTGTCCTTGTCTGTCCTGTTGTACATCGTATGTGTCGTCTTTGTTGCAATGCAAAAGTTAGCTCTGCGTTCAACACGCGCCCTAACTATAACCAACACTGTATACAAGTATTGGTAATATCTATTATCCACATAGTCGTTTGTATATGTTTGTTTATCACGCGATTCTATTCAGTGTCTCTCTTAGCAAGGAATAATTTTATATCCAAATTATTGTATGGTACTTAGTTTATTTTGTGCATTCGTTTTTTTTTTCTATTTTTCAGGAGTTGGATCCATTATCGGATATATTGGAAGAATTGAGCAAGAGATTGGTAAGCAACGATATTGGACCTCCAACGCAAAGTGCCGACAACATCTTTAGGTAAGTACATACCATATGAATCATTATACTGTTGCTGTTGTTAAAATATAAATGAATAAAATAAATATTCATTGACTGAAAAGCAGTGCTTAATTACAAATTGTTATTTTTTAGGTTCAATGACCCAACATGCAACTCCACGCCCGTAAAGCAAAACAACGTCGAACCTCCAACGAACGGTCAAATGAATAGCAACTTCGCTCATAGTTCTCCAATAATGAACAAAAATGGTGTTCAGTTCAACATCAGCCCATCTAAATCCAATGCTGAAGAGTCCAAGTACAAAGGTTCTTTCGTGGCTGTCTCCAAATCTCCCAGTTTCAACTTACGCTCTGCAACGCTCCCTAGAAATGGATATGGCTCGAACCCGGTCAATCAAAATGTGAACCCTGATAGGTACAGTTCCCAATACAATAATCAAGAACACTGTGTCAACCCCAAGGTCTTACAAATTGGTTTCGGATCCGATCAATATCCTAAAGGCATTAGTAATGGCATTAACGAAAGTCTCGAGCGGAGATTTCAAGATCGATACAAGCCTAACAATTACAATCAGCAAACACATTACCACAACTCTAATTACAACAGTACAGAAAGATCTCCAAGCAGCGACAGTATTAATCACAACTACTGTGTCAAAGACATGCAAAATATCATTAAAGAGACAGCAACATTAGAGGAGTTGTCTGATTTGTTAAAATACGCTGATGATTCGGACATAGTCGAGGACAAACTAATGAATAAGAAGAATTTATGTCAGAGCAAATCGAACAATAATAATAACATCGTAAACGGAAATAAAACAAATTACACTAATAACGGTTCCAACGTTTCTATCAGTGGTTTATCGAATGTCGCCAGTTCCGGATACCAAAGTATCGCTACGTATAGCCAAAGTTCTAGTCCCATCGAAAATAATACACATCACCATCAACCATACGAGAATGGCGGCCAGCCAATGAGCCGTTATTCTCAGCTAAATTACCAAAAACAGAGAGATAAACAGTATTATGATAACAAAACCGACAAATTCTATCCAAAGAGTCCAGTGCAACAAAAAATTGATTACGATATTCAAAAATACGGTATACAAAACTTTACTACTGCTGATAATACACAGACAAACACAAATATAAATTCGAAAATAGCGCCTTTGGTATTCACAAATCCAGTTTATAATATGGAGGACAATCGTCAAGTACAGGAAAAGAAAAAGAATAACGAGAACAGAAATTCAAAACGTTGCCCTTGTGGCTCATCCAGTTCATCAATAGATGAGGAGGGTTTGAGCACAGACAACGTAGAAACAAACTCAGAAGAAGGCTCTAACAACTTCAACGAAGATCAACAAAACCGCAACAATACCCACCGAAAACTTACCAGAGATAATAGTAATTACGAAGACATGTATCAAATGAGCAATCACAGTCATTCCCCGAGAATGAGAGACGACGAGTCGTCCAGTAATTCGCCTAGCCTACGGAAGAGTAGCAAAACTCGAATGCCTAGAACCAATCCTATGCTCTCTTATTCTACGAATCAAAACCAACTTAATTTAAAACACTTCGGTCAAAGAGGAGAATCTTTGTATGAGAGTAAACCTCATCACATCTCAACTGACTCCGGCTATCCGATGAGCAGGTCCGATTCGAACGTGGAGGAGGTTAACAAAGAAATGTATAGATTACAGATATCACGTAGTCAGAAAGCTTTGTACAATATGGAAAATTCAAAGAACTCCCCTGAAAAATTCACCTTATCAGAAAATACGATTCCGGAAACGAATTATCCATTAGATAGAACGTACTCCGGAGCGAAAATGTCTAGTAGTAGATTAAATGAGGATCTGGATAGGCATCAAGATTATTATGCGGCGCGGGAGAGGAGAGAATCTCCACAGGGAGTGTTCAATCGAGAATCACAATCGAGTGAGGCGAGCGAAAGGGCCCCCTTGCGGAACGAGCGTGAGATAGTTGGCCGAGATAAACTGCAACGGCGACTCAGCCTAGAGTCGGCTCGAGAAGTTACTGACAGCTCCGATGAGATGGAAGACACGTTATACAGTACAACTGGCAGGAGACGTGCATCTAAACATCAAAGGACGATTGAGCAGGTGAGACTCCCACATTAAACTATGATGACCGATCATCGGAATATGTATTATTTTGGGTAGGTACTTTCGATTCGATATACGAAATTCGCTTAATATTAGTGATTAAGAACATGGACATTCCCGGAATTCAGGGATTTAAAATATACATGATTGAAGTTGCAAATTACCTACGATATAGAAGGCTATTCATAGTCTTAGGGAGGAGAGGAACTTTTTCCCCTATCCTCGCCTCTTTAATTGTAACTTTGACGCTTTTAGTGGTAACAACGATATAAACAGAAACTTCATTGTTTCAAATATATTTTTTCTGTAACAAATGAACAATGTTTAAACAAACAAGAACTTAAATCAGTTTTCAATTGGATATATAAATCCCTACATTGTAGTGAGTTTCCCGAGGCATGTCGATATTAAAATCAATATTAGTGATCAATGAATCAACTACCTGTACCGATCACTGATGATGACAAATGGTACTACAATCTAGTAAACTTGAATTAATGTAGTTTTTATAGAATATAAATATCAGATTCGTGTTAATAAATTAATGTAAGGAACGTGTTTTATTTTAGTATGAACGAGAGATCGAGCGGCTGAAGTGCTCAGTAGAACTACTTCGCGGTAGATTGCCAGCCGAACCCGGTCAGGATCACACCGATGCCAAAATGAAAGCTATCATATCCAGGTTAGTGTAGACTTACATAATACCATAACATATTATAACTATAGTATTGTATTTTTGCTGATATGAACCAATTCAAAGACTACTGAATCGATTTTAAAAAATATTTCTCCTCTCACTATATATATTGCTACATGTACCTACCTATATTGCTACATGATCAGCGAGTAACATACGCTATATTTTATTGAAGTCGTGCGAAGCCGTGGCGAATCGCTAGTAAGTAGTATTCTTCATATAGTATGTCCACTCTCCGTCTTTTCTCATTCTCCCCTGCTTTCATTTTGATGGTGTATTATAAGTGTACTATGCTATATGCTTTCAGGTTAATTTGCGTCGAGGAAGAATTAAGACGCGAACAGCGCAAGATGGCCGCCGCTTTATCGCACAAGCAGCGCGTGATCGAAGCGCAGGAGCACCGCATAGCAGCGCTGGACGAGGCTAACACCAGGCTGCTGTCGGCGCTGGTGCACCTGCAGCAGCGTGCGCCGCACCCCACCCCCGCGCACCCCGCGCATCCCACCACACACAACAACACCCACGCCTCACAACATTCACATCAAGAACTACAAATTTAACAGTGCCGAGAAACTGATATATTTTAAAGTGGTTCGGCTACAAAAAGTGTGAATCATGGACAAAAACAATCTACATTCAGCATATATATATATATTTTACATGAAAATTTGCTGACATTGCCATTATTTTCGAAAAAATACTGTGCTTATTTTACTCACAATGTAATAAAAATAATAACAAACTTTTTTACCTAAGTACTTGTTTTAAATAGTGACTTGTAGAAAAACATACAAATTGTATTTTAACACTTTTAAAGTATTATTGGAGATTTCGTCACTTTTACGTCTAACGCACAAAGTTTTAGTAATCCCTTTGTAAGTGAATTGTTATACTATATTTTCGTGTTTAATGAATTTCAATATTATACTAATATCTCGAAAATGCACAACTATGTATTATGACGTTAGGCACTCAGCTTGTCGACATATTTATTGCAATATTATTCTTACCTGTTATTTCAATGTATGAAATGTTTGTTTATTGGAAGAAAGTTTTTAACAAAGTGAATCACAATTGTTTTGCCATGTATTTTTAATTTTGTTACTTTGTTTCATTAGTTTTACTATAAATGGAGATGCTTTAAATTACATATACGTTTCGTTTTTTATCAGTATTCTTAATTAAACTGGGTTTAATGTTCGCGTCACGTGTCGACAAACGTTTGTTTTGTTTTCTGTAGCAATGATACCAAAGACGATTGAATATCCCTTAGTCTAGAGTTTTAGTGGTACTTATTTCGAAGCCACTACAACTGTATTGTATTTTAAAATAAAATGTTATAGATTTTATAATACTTATATAAGACTTGTATATTAGTATTCTTAAGAAGTAAAATAAGCAAAATGTGGTACGATATAAAAATAAATATTTTTAATACCTACGGAGTATTACAACGGATATTGTGGTATCAAAATTTAAAAAAATCGCAATGCAAAATTTAAAAAATGAATTTATTTCGGTTGTATAATTTTAGGTACGAAGTTGTATGGAATCGTAATATTCCTTGATCTGCACTAATACGACCTTGTTGTAACAGTGAAAGGTAACATAAGCCATGACTATGTAAATATACCCGTGTAGGTATACACAATACTTATCACATTAAATTATGGATTACGTATTATTCTCTTTTATTTTAATTTACCTCAAAAATGATCTCACCATAGTTAAGAACAAAACAGTAATATCTACTATATAAAAATAAGTCGGGTTTTCCTTCCTGACGCTATAACTCCAGAACGCACGAACCGATTTCCACGGTTTTGCATTCGTTGGAAAGGTCTCGGGCTCCGTGAGGTTTATAGCAAAGAAAATTCTGGAAAAAATTGAAAAGAAAAGCGGGAAAATCTTTTTTCACATACAGCGCGCCTTAAGATCAGCGCGCCATCTCTAAGGAAATGGATGGAAACGAAAAGATTGAGCCACAGCGAAGCGTGGTCGGGCCGCTAGTGAACTTATAAAATTTCACACAGTACTTATGCGGTTATTTCGAAATCATTGGACTAAATTTAATGTTTTTTTTTGTTAAGAGAATTATTTTGAGTACGAATCAGGTAGTAGAAGAAACAAAATCAGTTGCAGTGTTCCGTTTATTAAATCAAGAATATTATTCTGTGTCAAATGGCAGCTAAATCTGTTTAAAACTAGTGGCAAGACTCAGCTTCGCTCGGGTAGAAGAACCATCCTTATGCCTTAGAAAACAAAACAATAATTAGGCGAATCAGTAGAGCCGTTTTCGAGTTTTGCACATACTGACTTATTTGAAAATTCATTTTTATTTTTAGAGAGGAATTATTGAAAGAATAACAATCATGCATCCACAAACTTTCACGATAATATTACTTTCAATCCCGGGTCAGGCACAATATGTTTAGAAAACCTGTAGTACAACACTAAAAATAAAATACATAGTACTGGGCAATAAAAATGACATTTAATCAAAGTATCTAGATATAGATATGTACTTTACGACAGCAAAGAAATTTTAACGTTAACAATTAAAATATTACTCTGGTGGTTCAATGCCAGCGGGTGGACAACAATAACGTTTCTTTGCTAACACTAATTTTCGCTCGTCTGTTTCTCTGGAACTATAAGGATGCATGATGTGGATATTCTCCATTCGCCCAAACAAGTATGAAAAATATATTTCTCTGAACTTTTTGTCTGGGAATTCAGCTTGGAACATTGATGGCCACAACAAATTGGTGACTTTTGCGTGTGATCTGAACAATGCTAATTTATAACGGAGAGCAAATTTCATGAAATTTTCATTTAATTCCTGTTTGTGCACCCAGTTTGTGTGTCCTGCGTATGTTGGGTCTTGTGGCGGAGATACATGGCCATATCCTTTATTTGCGAGTGATTGGAACATTTGCCAATACGTTGTACTCCTTTTTAATTTTTCCAATTTTTCATTACGGGTATAGGGACCGTAGATTCGGCGTCGCATCCACTCTTTCAACTCTGGAACTAAATGGATATCAGGTAGTCGAGCTGCGATGTTTACTCGTCTCATCAATCGTAAAGCACATTTCAAATAATCCTCTGGCTGTGGGCTCTGTCCTAAACATGTGGTAGATGATCTTTTGGTCTTCTTTTTCTTTTTGTCTTTTTTATCTACATGTGTGCCGTCGTCCACATGCAACATACTATCTGTGTCCCAAATTCTCTTAAATTCCTTTTCAACATGCAGAGATTTTGGATCTATATCATAAATTGTATGATAGTTGAATAGGTATGGAGTATTACGCGTAGGCTTTTCAAAGAATGGTAACTCCTCGGGTAAAAACGCACCTTCATTCCCATAATCGTAATGGTGACCACAGTAACATTTGGTTCTTCTTACATATTGGAACACAGTGTCTTGCCATTTCTTCACACAATCACAAGGATCAGGCGGAGGCGATGGCGGCCGTCCTCGGAAACCGCAATGTATATTAACGCATTCGGTTCCTAAATACCTATATCCTCCGTGAATGAGGTCTCCGACTGCTGGCAATATTGAAATATTGGCGAGTACAAATACTGATTTTCCATTAATGACAAATACTCCGTTGATAATGTACTGTGCATTCCATAGGCCTGTACTTGGAGCTACAGGTCTTCGTCGTCGACAACCACCTTTCTTTCGATTTACCATACTGATGCCATATGTTTTTTTTTCCTCGCTGAGACATAGTTTTGATCCGCGTAGTTTTCTATGGTTAGTACGTGTCACGGTTTTAATTGTCAACGTCGTACCATCTGAATACGGTTCAATATTCATAATACCAGCTAATTTATCACAATATGAACGAGGTAATCTTTTTTTGGGAGGGGGCGGCGGCGGCGGTGGTGGCGGCGGTTTAGGTATTGGTGGGTCTTCTTCGTAGGGTTCATTGAGCTCTTCCAAATTAGGAAGAGGTGGTGGACGTTGTCGTTTATGGACAGGTCGTTCGTATAAAACTGCTACCATTTTTTGCAAATATGGAGATACCAGAGGTGGCTCTTTTTTGGGTTTAGGTTTTGGCGAAGGAGCTTTTGGTTTACTATCTGGTTTAAATCTTTCTCGCAACAATGTGATTAAGTTATCTAGCCCCAAGTAAAGTATACCAGATAACATTAATTTAGCATTAAGGCAGTATGTCATTCTTCTACCATCAACAGTGTGGCCATACGTCATTAAAAATAGTTGTGCTAGCATCTCCTTCGGATCGTCACGCCCTAAGTAAACGCAGTTCATCAGGTCTATAGTATTGGGACGAGGAAATAATCCTAATTCTCGCATGACATGAGCAGTTCTAACTGGTCTACCTTCTAGCAAGTCTTGGTATATTGAGAAGGCTAAAGTATCTAGGGCGTTTCTTTGAGGTACACTAAGTGCTTGATACCACTTGGGCCCAACAGCATCGACTATAGATTTAAAAAGAATTCGATCCTTATGTTTTCTTAATTCCTTGAGTTCCTGCATGAAGATTTGCCTCTCCCGCATTTTGCCAGCATAAACGATCTGCATACGATGTTTGGCATGATCTTCGTAACTCGTCTCGGGACCATACTTTTCCTGCACCATGATTCTAATAATCCCGAATACCACAATTTATATAATGTTAAGCTCTCGAATATAGATAATGTTAAATATTTCCCATTAAAATTTCGAAAAAATAACAAATCAAATATTCCAAAATAACAGAAATAACCAATCTGTTTTAATCAATGACACGTATATTTTTTTAATTTTTCCAAAGAGTAAAATTTCTCTTTATGCCATAGTTGTTTCAATAAAAAGTATTGAAACAATATAATTTTTGGATTTCGAACGCAGGACTTTTTCACTACGATTACATTACAGGAATAAGTCAGAGGCACGAACCTATAATATTTAATCAAAACTTGTAATTCAAGGAGTTGATCAAGTTCGAGAAAATAACCTTAACAGAGACATAAATTCGTAAAGAATCTTATTAAATATCTCTCCTAATCCGATCTAACTATAAGACGCTAGTCTTATATCACAATATAAACGAGCTATAAGACGCTAGTCATAAAGTTAGATAGAGATATTAGTCTTATATTTAGATCGGAGAGATATTTAATAAGATACATACTAATGTAAGCTAAACCATCTATGGATCTATAACTATTAGTCCACAGTAATAAACAGTAGCTTCACAGCAGTATGAAATCGACATACAGATTATATTTTGATATCCCTATTCGAGCTTTCAAACGCCTTCGCAATGCCACACAAAGAAATTTTTCAAGACAGTATAGTATCTTTGGCGCCATATATCAGAAAGAATCGTGTAGAAGGCATTGCGGCATATGTGTGAGTGCGTCGACTTTGCCTATGGACGCTTACGATACAAGAAGTTACTAGTGCTACTCCCGCTGCTAATGCATTCTCTCTCTTTCTGTCTGGTAACCTCACTTACTCTCAGTCTCACTCGCAGGAACACAAGATTCCAATTTTCACGACCTACAGAACGCTCGGCGGTCCTTTCCCTACCAGTAATTCAACGGAGACGTCTAGACAGAACAATCGCGTGGGGCACATGCAGGGCGAGGGAGGGGCAGGTGCGTCCCGAGTAGCCATACATTCTGCTCTACCAGTAGTGTAGCTTACGCTAATCGGGTCCTGTATCAAGATTTGGTGGGAGCAATTCTACTCAAACACGTCTCGCCTGTGCTCTATTACGCTACCTGGGACATGCTATTAAGAGATAACACATTTTACTATGTATTTCATTTAACTCTGTTTTTTTTATGGTGTTTCTTACGTTTTAATGATGTACGAGAATGCTTTGTAAAATCGGCATTTCGTGAAATTTCAAAGGCATTGGTCTACTGGTAGGTTTTAAACTATGGTATTGTTGCGGTCTTCCGTGAGGCAGATGTACTTCCACAGTCGGGTACAACTTGCTCTACCTTTTTTTAGCCAAACCGTACCTACCTAGTTTACTAGTCGGCAAAGGGCATTATATGTAAGTCAAGTTGGCTTGGGTTCTTCAGAATCTACTCAAAAGGTACCTGTGACGTTTAGTCATAACGCGCAATGAATAGTCTTATCAATTTTCGCACTAAACTACATGATTAAAATAAAAAATTCTAAAGCGTCCACAGTCCACAGTCGGTTATGGGTACTTGTGTTTCTTTCCTATGAAGCCTATGCTAAGATTTTATTCATATTAACCACCACACTTATATACCGTTGGTAATTCGTTATCATCGCATTATCGGTACCTAATTAAGACACCTAGAGTCTCACTGGCATCTCCTTACCTTTCTGCAAACAGAGTGAGAGGACGAGTTTTTGGTCACATTCGAACGTGTTAACGTTTACAAGTCGACCAAATTGAGAAAAAGTTTCATATTGTGAATTTACCAGACGCGTGTTACATATCCAAATTAGCCGGGTTGCTCATTTCAAAACGTGAGCAAGTAAGCCACATAATTTTGATATGTAACACGCGTCATTATAAATTCACAACATGAGAGTTGTTCTTTATTTGGTCGGTTTGTTTACAGGAATAAAAACTCGCACTAAACATTTAGAGCATCTTCTCAGGCGTTCGAGGGACGACACTAATTCTTGCATAACACAGCAATTAAAAAGTAAAATCCCTCTGTGGTCTACCTGTCTGCTCCTGAGAACATATTCAAAATTCAATATAGAGACAAAGCTTTCGCATAGGAAATAATAATAGACTCTACATATAGGTAGTTAAGCAAAACTCTACGCTCTATCCAAAGTGAATGTAATTTGCCGTATCCCTCTTTTATCAGGTATGTATACACTGGCTTCTGTGAGGTCAGTATTGGCTACATTGGTTACAGAGCATTCAGACAATCATCTGTAGCTGTGGTTCTAATGGTGGATTTACATACACTTGCCAGTGCCGCCATCTATGGGCGAATAGCTAAACCAGAAAATATAAAGATTGTGTACATTTTCTCACCAGGGTTCCACCGAGAAAAACTTTGAAACCACAGGTCTCTATAAAAAAAAGTTGACTTACAATTCGAGGTCCCCTAGCCAGCTATAGTTACGTGAAATTTCAAATTGATACGTGGGATTCATTCCTGCAGAAGACACATTTGTGTGCATTAATAAAATAAACATACAGCCGTTTTTAATTTCGGAAATGTTTAAATACTTAGTATAAATAGTTCATCAACATCTTTGAACCATGTCGAACCTCACCGGCACATGGTGCTCCCTGCTGACTGATAAACGAGGCTCTGGCGAAAAGAGTGGTAGGGCATTGCGTATTTTATAAGCTGCCCGACTGGGTAAGTACCTCCACTTCACAGAATACCGCAGCCAAATAACAATTCCCTTGAGGGTTGTTATGTTCCTGCGAGTGAGTGAGGTCACCAGGAAGGAAGCGGTTGCTGCGTTGGCAGTGGAGGTAGCGGCACGCGAGCGATAGTTCACGTTGCGCCTATGGTAACTATGGTAAGCTGCACATTAGGCGGGCCGTATGCTTGTCTGTCACCCGACGTAGTATAAAAAAAATTTCCGTATTATCTATGAATTAAAATCGCATATTTATTATTAAATTTGTGATTAAAGTTGTTATTTAGTAAAAAAATATGCAAGTGAGTTTAATAGCGTAATATAATGTAAAATAAATTACGTAATATTAATTGAATTCTGAAAGAATTTAATGGCGGCGCTAATGGTGGTAGATTGCAAGCTATTGAAAAAAAATCATAGCTCGTAAATTATGCTCTGTGTTATCCTTCAAGAAGATAAAGAAGCTAAAAACATATAATCAGTTACATAGTTAACATTTATTTTGCTCTTGATTAGTTAAGCTTGTTATTACGAAACTAACATATCAATCAATGTAACTCAAATCATGGTGTTTTTAATATTGACTAGGGTGTTTACATAAAGCGACTAGTTACCGGTTTGAGCTCTCGCTGTGATATAATAAATGTACGGAATAAAGTACAGTTTATTTATTTTGATATCACATATACCGGCTACTACAGGTATCCCTTAGTGACAAAAAAATATATTATTGTATTCTTGAGCTACAGCGCATATATTATCTCCTTTTATGAGCTATCGTATTACTAATAGAATTTAGTCAGCACACTAGCGCCACCTTTATGCTATGGTGGCAAAGCAATGGTGGCGTTAGTGTCCTAGTGTGTGTGAGTTTATGCTCACATAATCTTTATGTTATCAAAGTTAATTATAAATGTATGTTCTAAATGCTATAAATATAGATTTATAAAATATTTTGGTTTCAAATATTTTAAAAAGCAAACATGAAATCAAAAGATCCAAGCAAAGGTTTTCAGAAAATGCTAAATTGCTCTAGTGACGAGTAGCAAAACTATGCCTACTGCGATGTTACGAGTACGTTTACTCGCAGAGCCAATATAATATCCTGAGTCGACGTGTGTTTTATTAGTTTTATAACACTCATACTTAACCAATAATTAGGACCTGCCCTGTCACTTCTGCTGCTTACTCAGCGTGCTTTAGGAGCTCTACAGATTTTAATCGATGACAGCTACGCAACAAAATATTAGCATACACTTCTTTGACTGCGATCTTGTACGTGGTAGCCTCTTCACATTTACAGAATATATATATTTATTAAACATAATTAATTAAATACAATCTAATTATAGAAAACTTAATTAAATTACAAAACTAAAATTTATAAATATCTTCAAATTAAATTTATAATAAAATTAATACAACTAGTAATTAGTAGTTGTATTAATTTTATTATAAATTTACAGAATTAAATTGTTAAAAAAAAATATCGAGGAGGGGCGCAAACGAGCATGAGCCACCAGATGGTAAGCAATCACCACAGTCCATGGACATCAGCAACATCAAAAGGTCACTGATCCGTAGCCAGCCTATTTAGGGAAATATAGATATGACCATGAACTGACCTTTGAACTGCAAATATAGATATACATATTTTATTCCACGCTGGGTTACAATTACAAACAAGCATCGGCCGGCCCGCCATATGTAAAGCAGTTACCTTAGTTTATAGACGCTAACAATAAGAATATTGCTCGGGTGCTATTACACCCACTGGTAACGCACCTCCTTACGTCTAGGGACTTACTCAAAGGTACTATATTGCAGATACTTCAAGAACTCTCGTGTTCATCAGACTATCGCCCATCCCAATTCATATGCATTAGATTCATGTATAATAGTTTCCGCATTGAATCGCAAATTCATACGATACAGTTAGTAGTCAAAACAGTCCATTCACTAAGATGTTTACGATTTGTGAGTCGACCGAACGATTTTACATTTTGCGGTATCAACGGTGCGACTTGATCGATAGGCCTGAGGCTTATATATTGAGATGGATTCAGCAAAGTGTATGAATGAGAGAATAATTTGTGGTGATGGATGTAGGGGCGTTCACCCTTAGGTCTACGACCGGCCGAGTTTCGGCCAGCTGACCGACCCACGCACGTCACTCAGGCCCCTGCCTGTCCGAATGACTAACAAATCGCTCCCCTTTATATAGTCCGCTTTAATATGTACGTTTTAATATTACTAGGAGTTTTGTAATTTTTTTATTACTTTTTAGAATACTGTGTGGTTTCTACACTATACGCAGTCTCGCTAGAGTCGTATTATGCTTGGAATAAAATTATTTCAAGCTACTTGATATGTTCATGCACACTAACAGGAGGTATCATTCGAAATTTACTTGTTAACAAACAAAAATACAATCATAAAATGACTTATTTCTAAGTGCTAGTAAACCTTCATAGATTTGTGATAGACTCGAATATTTTACAATAATAATAATATACATAAAGGACCGTATTATTGCGGTCTTTTGCGTCCGTCTCCAAAGTAACTAAAATTCAGATACTCCAAAAAAACTTACTTACAAAATTTACAAAAATTAGAACATTGTAATGAGACTACAGTGTACAGGTTATAAATTTGTGTTTTGATGATTGCATAGTAAGACATTATATATAATACCATGTATATCCACAGGCCACATTATAGAGCGTACATCTGAGTCTCTCTAATGTAGATGGCGACATTTAACTACATCTTATATTGAACGTCGATATACTTTTATGACGTTTAGACGTACGTAAAACGTACGTGAAATACTCGGTGCTTAAAATGAACGTGATTGAACGCCGAATGATGTAGACTGTGGATTCGTTTCGCATATAAAACGTCTGTTCCTGGTCTTTATTCAAAATAAGTAAAGATACCATCGGAGGAACTACGTTTTAATATTATACACCGATCGTTGCGACTTCATCGCATCATGACAAAAACTTGTTAAACACAAATTGAAGCCTGTTACGATTTGTTACGACCCTATAAATGTAACCTGTTACATATTATTGCTTGTATATAACAATTATCCAACAGAGACTACTAATTAATTTTATTTAATACTCATGAGCTAGACCACAAGTAGGGCCACAGAGCTCGTAGAGTATCTCATAGTAGAGTTAAAGGCCGGCCGACAGGCGGAATTCGTCACGGATCCTGAATACCGGCGTTGTATGAGTTCGCTCCTTGGAAATGTATGGAAAGACGTGCGTTCTCAATTCAAATTTTTAAAATTTTCATACTATTCAGTATTTATCGTAGATCGATCTGAAAAAATCAGAATCTGATCAAATCTGCATGTGTGTGGTGAATAGATGTTTTGTATGGAGTACCGTGCGTCCGGAATCAAGACTTAAGTTTCTGCATTCCGTTGCGGATTCCGGCTGTGTAAGGCGGGCCTAATACTTCTTCGTCGACAAATATTTTTTCCCCGGGTAACGTAGAGTAACTTTAAGACCTACTAAAATAACAACAACACGTTTTATATCATAGATGCAAAATTATTTCACCCACCTAATTGAGAAGCAAAAATCTCTACCTTCGTCCTACCTTACTTAATGTAAAATTTGAATATTTTATATTACATTCAGTTAGTGTCCAATTATTTTTACGTTAAATGAATAATTTCTCATTAGTGTTTCTTATTTTCATCATTATTAAGAAATCTTTTAGTAAATGCTTATTAGCATTTTATTTTTTATTCAACGATTTTTTTGCGCTATTTTTATAACCTTTAGTGGTGAAATAATTATGGATTTTCTAGAAAAAGTTGCCACCGCACTCACCATCGGCAAGGAATTCACAGACATTGGAACTAAATTACACAGTTCCTGTTCCAGGGGGTCCTCCGCTGCGCTTTCAGATCTTTCGCAATCTTTATGACCCAACGTTGTTTCATCCAACTTCAAGAAATAAACGATAATTTTAGGTATTCTTATACTACGTGGGGTGTACTATTACTTCTTCTGTGGTCGGGTAGTAAACCAGAATACTACTCGCCTGATGTGAAGCAGTATAGCCTATATAGACGAGTGCTATATATATCTAATTAGTATCACTCGTGCAATACCACCCCAGCTGTGTATATATACAGGAAATAATTACTATGTTGTCTGCTTTTTATTACCAGTAACCAACATCGGCAACTGAAATTAATTGAACACTTAGAAAACGAACATTAATAAAATACAGTAAACATTTCTACTAATTTAAATACAAAATGTTACACCTTGTTTAGTAATTTAAGGAACTGCGTTTTAACAAACAGTATTACGTATGTATGTAGATTACTTTTAATTATATTCAAATTAGTATGATTAAAATAAATGTGAAGTGACTCATAAGGTTCACAGCCCAGTCGTACAGGCCACAGGAGCACTCGACAAGAATTCTTCAAATGCTCATTGATCCAATTTAAATAATGATCTTGACATTATACTTGTTATTGGTGGCCGTGCTATGGGGATAATATTTGTTACACCCTAAATGACCTTTTTATATAATAACTAGCTGACCCGGCAAACGTTGTTTTGCCATAAAAAATAGATATCAACCTATTCTCAGACCTACTGAATATACATATAAAATTTCATCAAAATCGGCCAAGCCGTTTCGGAGGTGTATGGTAACTAACATTGTGACACGAGAATGTTATATATTAGATAATATAATAGTTTATTTCCAGAAAAAATATACACAAGTTTTATGATTAAGTCTATAGCTTATATATATATTATCTTGTAGAGTCAAGACAAGATTTTTTTTTTTTTTTTTTTATACTACGTCGGGTGGCAGACAAGCATACGGCCCGCCTGATGTGAAGCGGTTACCGTAGCCATATTAACGTTTGCAACATAAAATATTACTCGCGCGCCGCCACCCCTGCTGCCAACGCAGCATCTCCTTTTTTCTTTCTGGTGACCTCACTCACTCGCAGGAACACAACAACCCTCAAGGGAATTGTTATTTGGCTGCGGTATTATGTGAGGTGGAGGTACATTCCTCAGTCGGTAGCTTAAAACTACGCTCCCTACCTCTCTTTTTGCCAGAGCTTCGTTTGTCAGTCAGCAGGGTGCACCACGTGCAGGTGAAGTTGGCTTTGGTTCAAAGATCTTGATGAACCACTTACACCCCAGAAACGGTTTTTTACGGTATAACGATTATGCAACTATATTTTTGAAGTCAAAAATAAAATGAAATTATTTTTATCGCATCAAAATACAATACAATAACATTGAAGAAGCTAATGTTAACAAAGTCTAACTTATGTAGCCAAGTATCAAACCGCAGTAGCAATACAGTATTCGTAGCTGAACTATCTTATCTTAGAGTGGGTCCAGTGCTGAAGCACCGGTGACACGTCGACCCTCATGGATCTTTTGTGCTCTCCCAAATCCTTTAGTCATTCTCCCCTGACTGTCTGGAGACATGTTCCATGTACTTATGTATGCCGCTTATTGGGAAGAGTCTGTAGTCCTCCAGGTCCGGGTACGCCTTTCCTAGGATTTCCATTCGTTTGCCGGCTAGGGCGTCACATTGACACATCAAGTGTTTCATGGACTCGTTAGATCCTTTGCATGTTCTGCACTCTGGGCTGTCAACACGTCTCATTTTGTATAGGTGTCCTTGACAGGCATAATGGCCCGTTAGTGCCCCAAGCATGAGACGCATCCGATTTCTGTCATATTTATATACATGTCTGTAGCTGAACTAGGTTTAAAACCTGTATTTCAGCATACCGCGTTACTCCCCGTAGTGATTACCATTATTAGCTAGTATACAAATTATATCACGTCATATGCCAAACAAGCATATGCGAATACTGTAGTAACTTGCAACCTGCTATGAGTATCGCTCGCATGATGCCATTCATGTTGTTAACGCAGTTACTCTTCATGTCTGGTCCCACCGAGGTACCAGTCGAGTTCCATATGTTCTATTTGCTTTTGTCAGAGCCGTGTTTAGTAATACGCAGAGTTGGATTTAGCTCTAAAGATAATGGTAAGCCAGCCACTTATACCCCAGAAGTGCCAGCTAGGGCTATGGGTAAGACGAGTAGTAAATGGCTACTGCCAACTACTGCCAAGGTTTTCCTAAGATTACTTATTATTATATATTTATTTTATTATACTACTTATTATGAGCCTTAGCGGCGAAACCGGTCGGTGAAAATAAACATAATTACGTGGAACAGTACAAGTGCTTTATTATAACATTATGATAATATTGCTCTACCAAGTACCAACAATCAATAGTATCAACTTATTATTAGCATTCTAGGGTTCTTCATGAAAGGCGTAAAGAGATTTTTATGGGATCGGCAACGCACGAGTGACGCCTCTGGCGTCCATAGGCTGTGAACTGACTGCTTACCATTAGGCAGGTTGTACATTGTTTCTCACTCTAGGAGTATTATGGAGTGTGAGTGACTCACCATCATCTTTGAGCCAAAGCCTCCTGCACTTAGTGCACACTGTTGATTGATTTACGAGGCCCAGTCGAAAGAGAGGTAAGCGGATCTCCTGTGACTATCCGGCTTTCTCTTTCTTTTTTTTTTACTGTATATTAACTAAGGCTAAAATGTATATCTATACTATGCATATCTATCAAGATGTAGAATGATCTTCCTTTAAAGATTTTCTCAAGAGACTACAGTATGAGGTTCTGTAAAAAGGGCGTGAAGACATTTTAACATAATCGGCAATGCGCAGTCTCTTATGTCATACGCAACCCATAGGCTGAGGTAACGAGGTGCGACTTGCTTGTAAAGAGATCGAAGGTGGTGTGCCCGAATAACCCAGGAAGGACACGCCGACTGTCACGGGTTTCTATTCCGCCTTCCGCCTAGGACAGCAGCAAACTCCCCTAAGTCCGCCGTACGCGCTGCCAAAGATCAACAATGTATGACAAAAACAATTCCGAAATAGTATTATTATACATACAAATAAAATATGCTACAATAGTTGTGTCAGAGTATAACAGATTTATGGAATATTAGAAAAAAAAAAACATAATGCGGATCTCGAAAAATTACTTCAATGTAATCTGAAACAGGATCATTTTATAAGACAGAGAGATATCTAGTTACTTCATATATCAAACGTATTAGAGGCTCGTTTACGATTTCCGCACATGTGAACTTTCCTGAACGTGAGATGTGTATCGTTAGTCGAGGCGCTATGAGCGTTCACTTTTCCTCGTGATAGGAAGTGGAGCCACTTTCACTCCCAGATCAGCTCGTTCCGCGTCGAGCTGCGCACAGACAACAGCTCTATTGTCTGCAATTGTAATTTTGTTATTACTTATTGGATGAGATGAAAGATTGCAGTTTCGTATGGTCAGCAATGTAGAGCTAGCATAGTCAAATAATGTAGGCAGATTTCATGCGAACGTAATTGTAATTAATACAGCATATCTAACAATCGCTGCACGTAGTGATAGAAAAATTCACTCGATATTTTTTATTGCCGAAATTGGAGGTCAATTTAAGTTAGTGGCGAACATTTTCACCTTAATTGGTAGAGCTCCAATCTAAAGTCCCTACCGGTTATGTTACATACAATTGCCACAAATAAAATTTTCGTATTCAAAAAAGTCTGATGGAACTCGGTTTCAGCTTAGGCGATAGGCCGCTGGCCCGATATGAACTAGGGATAATATAGCTTGTTATTCATAATAACTAATTGCATTTTTTTAAATTACAATTTAAATGTAAATAATAAATTAATTCTTAATGTAAAATTACACAGCGCCATCTAACTCCATACTAAGTAAAGCTTATAACTATGGATATCATATAACTGAAAAACAATGTATTTTTTATAATCATGCTCACAAACGTTTACGGGTTTGTAGTACGGGGACCGAACTTGGGACCCTCGGTGTCATAATAGAGATTGCTTGTTATTTCATTGCCAGGTTGTTAATTAGGAGTACCAATTGTTCAATGGAAATTTGTCACACATTAACGATATATATATCGTCTCTGAGTAAATCTCCCCTAGAAAAAAACTGAATAGTTACACATTTTATTTCTGACTCTACATTATAATGGGAAATCCGTTGAGAGATATTAAGACATTAAGTACCCATTAACCTTCTGTAAAGCTACAACAACCTTCAGCGACTGCTTTCTAAGAACGATTTCAGGCGGCATTTCTCCAGAGGGGTCGCTGACCGAACTCTTATCTAGTTTGTTTGTGTGCGTGCACGTGTATTGTATGTATAGCTCTGCGCTTGCGCTGCCGCCGGCGCGGCGGTGTGTCTACTTGCATTGTGATGCACAATATTATGCAACAATCATAATAAAGCAGATAAGCATAATCTAAAGGTACACCTAAATGTATGTTTAACCCAAAGATTATCTAGTCCAAGTTATTTTTGGCGATGATCGTTTGTTTAAATTATGAATGAGCGTGAATTCTTTGCAACTTAGCGAGTGCGGATACATAAAACTGTTTTTGAAATACGAGATAAAGATATAAAGAGCTAACTGACCTGGCAAATGTGGTTCTGCCATATAGATTATTTTAGCGGTATGATATATAGGTACATTACGACGTATTCTCATAACTACCAAATATACCAGTTTCTAATCTGTGGATATATTTGCTGAGCAATTAGTAAGTATTTTTTAAATGAAATTTATTTTGTTATGTTTATTTTAAAGGAATTAACTCAATCGAACCATTGTACATGTTATTAGATAGTAACATGCATCCTTTTACAATTTTAAATGATTTACTTTATAATAAGTAGTGTTTTATTTTGGGCCGTCATATTGGTAAGTAATTAGAAAATAAAATAAACAAATAAATATAATAACAATTATACAAATTTACAAAGTCTTAAATTTTATTTAGTTTATTTACATAGATATTTTTAAATTATTTTATAATTTTATATAATACTAGCTGACCCGGCAAACGTTGTTTTGCCATATAAATAAAAAAAAATTTAGGGGTGGACTACCCCTAACATTTAGGGGGATGAAAAATAGATGTTGGCCGATTCTCATAGATACCGGATAAGCACAAAAAATTTCATCACAATCGGTCAAGCCGTTTCGGAGGAGTATGGCAACGAAAACTGTGACACGAGAATTTTATATATTAGAAGATATCATCCCTTATTTATCTCACTGCTGGGATACGGGTTTCCCTTCAATCGTAGGGGCTTAGAGCGGTAAAATATGTATAATACCAAGCAACTTCATATAGTCAGAAACGAATAAAACTAAAAGTGTAACTCCATCACTTTCAAGAAAAAAGAAAATATTTTAAAAATAACCCATTTAAAATATTGAATTTTATCGAATAATATTGCCTGTTTATACAAAAGGTTTGCTTCAAAGAAATGTTAATTGTAATTTACTGAAGTTCAGTGAACTACACAAATAATTACGACTCATTGTTCCGATAATTTGCATAGATGTATAGATGTGAATTGATTAATAAAATTATACATATTTTATAGTCATGTGGACAATAAATTATTCTAGTGTTCACTAATGTCTCAACAAAACGTTTTGTGAATTATCCTACTTATACGACTCATCCGTAGAATAAAGTCCGATCTGTATCTTAGTTGGTTCACTTCGTGCTTTTTTATGTGGAACTTATGTAATATTGAACGTTATTCGATTCTAAATATCGGAAGACAAATGAGATAAGAAAATTCAGAAAAACGTACGTCTGTAGACTTCATATAAGTCCTTATCTCGTCTAGTTATTTAACTCGTTTTTGTCTTATGATCACATAGGACTCTGTTCTACGGATGAGTGGATAATATCTCCTTTTCGGTATTATAGGGTCGTGTTCTATGAGATAAAAATTGATCTAGCCAAGAAAATAAAACAGATTTTTTGTAAAAAAAAAAATGCCGACCGTCGGCATCTTAATCGATCTCCCGCAGATCATCTTGAAATCAAATCTGGGGACCTGCTCTAAACAGGAAGTCTGATTTTGCCGAATGTTTAAGGTACGACTTCTACGAAAATGTCAACATTTGACAAAAATAATTAAAAATTTAATAAATTAGGTTGTGTCCGAACACATCCTCTTATGGTAAATGCATACTGTATCTACGGTCGAATTGAGTGAATATATAATGAATTCTGAACAGTCATTCAAATCTTCGTATTTTCACGGCGAAGTATATTCCCTACTCACAACCTGATCGTTTTCTGTTCAAAAATACCATTACCACAGACTACTGTGAACGTGTTGTTTTTCTCCGTATTAAATAAATTTAATAATAACTAATTGTTGTTTAAAGGAAGTAATATATTCAGCTAATATATGTACCACTTTCGTGTATCTAAATACGCCCCGACTGACGGACATCGTTTTATTGTAGCCTATAGACGCTTATAAGACTGGAAGCTCGAGTACTAGAGGTGGCGCATATCGCAGCATCACCTCCTGTCAGGAGACTTCACTCACTTACATAAACGTTACCTTTAAGGGTATTCTTATTAGGCGCTATCTTCTGTAAAATTAAAGTACGGCCTTAGTCAGACTCGACATGTCCTGATGTCTTTCTTCAGAACGTACCTCGTACAAGTGAAGTCAGTTTTGGCTCTACAGACCGTAATTCATTTGTACTGCAAGCTCTTGTCTTAAAGTTTGAATATACTTTTTAAGACATGTTTTTCTGAGGTACCTATATCATATGTTTAAAAGACAAGTCATGTCGCTGTTTAAGAACCCATAAATATAAGTCTCAACATAATCCCATAGTTAAACACGTTATTCTTTTTTACAAAACATTTCCGGTAGCTCCACTCCTTTAGAATAACGACTGCTACTGCATAGAACAGCTCGAATCAAAATGAAAACTCGATTTTACAGTCACAGATTATGTAACTATGTTGTTAGTTTGAAAAAATAAATAATAAAACCTTAAATTTATTATTCAAAATAGTTGGTGTAAGATTCGTTATTCCTATTTCAGCAGGTGGTGTTTCTCAATTCGTCTTAAGTCGTGGGTGAATCGAGGAAAGCACGGCACAATGTATCCTTTGACAAATATCTCTTGTAAGGGAGGGCGTCGGCATCGCCCAAATATTGGGTGAACAACCTCTTAATGCTTAGAGGAGACATTTTATTTTTACCGTACGTATCTACTAGTATCAAAAGACCAAATGCAAGACGAGTGAAGTGTATTTATATTATTTAGATGTGGCCACCCAAGGGCTTTGTTAGTATAAAAATGGGAGCTTGAAATCAAAAATCTTGTCGTTGCTACCATACTCTTCAAGTACTTCGACGAGGTCGGTGGTCGAATTGTTAGTAATGGCCACTTTTACTCCGAGGTCGGGGGTTCAATCCCAGCACAAGATGTTCATGCACACAAATATTTGTGTGCATGAACATCTTGGTTTGTGTGTTTTTTATGTATTATATGTATGTATTTACAAAAAAAAAATGTATTTAAGAATTTTATCACTTATGTAGTATATGGGTACCTACTAGATAAGTGATAAAACTATCTAAACTCTCTAAAACTATCTAAATATACTTAAATATACTTTAAATAAATATGTACTATGGAGTACAAGCTTTGCTTAGTTTGAGGCTAGATGGCAGTGTGTTTTTATATACTTTGTTTGTATTAATAATTTAGATTAATTTTACTCTGAATGTGTTTAAAACTTTTAAGTACTGTGCGAATAAATACAGAATAAATTATATGTTCTAGTTTACCGAAACTGGTAGGAAGTGGTTATAGAGATAAAATACTACCTATCGTTTAGTAATTCAGAAAAGTACTTATTAAATTCAACATTACACTAGCAATAATTTTATAATTATTTGAAATTCCTTTATATTTCTCACATAGTAGGTATGTGGTTGAATTTTTGGATCCAAAACTTGAACTAATTCCTTCTAGAAATAGTCCAAATATTATATTTAATTAAAACTAAATTAAATTAATATATTTTCTAAAATATATGCACTTTACAGTGTTTACGCGGGAACAACAAATTCCGTAAAAGCATTTTTTTCTACCTAAAAATAGCCACTGAAATTATAATTAAAATAGACCTGCGAACTTTTCACGATTCATCAGAAAGAAATCAATTTGCCTTCGGATAAAATATCGGGGCAGTGCCTTACATAGGAAACAAACGGTAATAGCAAATTTTGTACAAAAGCCGATTCAGGCAACGGTTTCATATCTCGTTCGTGAGAGATGCATTAACATAACTCAGTTCAAGTTATCTCATGGCCTATCTGGTTTATCATCAAGGAGTTAAATTTATTTCGTAAGACTCTGGGTACTTGTATTAACTCATAGTTTAGGTGCGGTTTAGGATGCTAACTCTGAGGTGACAATATAAAGTTTTTAATTTATTTGATCAATATTCTCTCTTTGCTTACAGAATTTCACAAAGGCCCCACATAAAACTATATAGAGTTCGGATGAAAATACGAAATTCTCAAATATTAACATTCGGTTCTGTCCGTGAGTACAGACATTTTTTCAGCACAGCAATTTATCATCTAGATATAAGTGAACAATTTACATGTTACATATTTATGTTTATAATTACATTTATTTTGTCTCAGTTACAATAAGGCGCAGTTACAATAAACTACAAAAAAAAATAATTTATAAATGTGAGATTGCATTTCTGGTCATAATATAATTTATTTACAACTAAAATTTGCTTCTGCTGACGGCAGGGAGAATACGGAAATTGAGAGACAACCGCTAGCATATTGGCTGTGACGTCGCAACGGGGGGCCTACTACGACGTAAAAATCGGGCGAAAGTTCAGAATTTTTCAAATGAACGTCCTTCGATTGTGTCGGTGGTTTTGGACTTTCATCCAGCAAGGCTTAGTTCATTGTCTAAATAACACAATAAACATAAAATATGAAAATTTGTTTTCAAACGTTGACTTACAAATGTGTTCTGCAACTTGGGATTTTCTTTTAGGCACCAAGGTTCGTAAGTTTTTACGACTTCCTATTTATCATCTACAAAATATCATCGAGAAACACTACTGTTGCTGACAACTTTATAGAGTCACCACAGTCATCACTCCGTGAGTGATGAGCAATCGCAGCGAGATAGCTGTATTAACAAAATTATTGTTATACTAGTTTGCCTCCGTTATTTTTTACACGCGTATCCGGGTATCCCATGGGAATTTTCAAAAATCCTGCCTTAGCATACGCCTACGTCATAATAGTTATATGCCAAATTTCAACTCGATCTATCCAGTGTTTTCAGCTGTGCGTTGATTGATCAGTCAGTTCTGCGTCAACTCATATTCATCCCACTGCTGGGAAATGGGTCTCCCCTGAATCGAAGTGGTTTAGAGCATACTCCACCACGGTGCTCAACTGAGGGTTGGCGGAGGCCATCAACCCGCAGTTGATAGATCAGTCAGTAACGGTTGCCTTTTATAGATACAGAATTATTTCGTCTAACCTGAGATTGATATACTTCTTGAATATATTACTCCCCGTGACCTCAGTTTCAGTTACGAGTGTTTCCATTGCCATGACCTCCGCGACCTTTGAACTTGGGAAGTGAACGCACCCTTGACTGGAACACCGGAGGTCCTTAGCCCGCTATAATTAGAGAACGATAACAATATGCTCATGTTGGTAAGTAACAAGGAAATATTTCTATAAATAATAGGCAACTGTTAAATAAACTGAATGATTTAGCATTTGTATATTTGGTTGGACTGGAGTAACCTGGGGTCAAAGGCAAAACAAAACTATTGTGTATTAAGTATATTGTTTATCCATAGTATGTATGCGATATTATGTATGTAGTATGCGAGTAGGTATTATTATAAAGACCCCTCAATTACTTTTTATTAAATATCGCCTATGTAAAGACAGCCTGTTACATTTTTTTTTATACTACGTCGGGTGGCAGACAAGCATTCGGCCCGCCTGATGTGAAGCAGTTACCGTAGCCATATTAACGCTCGCAACATAAAATATCGCTCGCGCGCCGCCACCCCCGCTGCCAACGCAGCATCTTCTTCCTTTCTGGTGACCTCACTCACTCGCAGGAACACAACAACCCTGAAGGGAATTGTTATTTGGCTGCAGTATTCTGTGAGGTGGAGGTACTTAAAAATTATGAAAAGTGACATTTCTGGGAAAACTTGTTTTCTTTTCTTTATTAGAACATCATTTTTACCTTATGACATCACAAATAATTATGTACAATTATCTTTGCTTTTAGCTGCGACTTCACGAGCGTATCCCGATATCCTGCATTTTCAAAAATTCTTCCTTATTGAATCTATTTACCTATTCACATTGAAATACACACAGAAACATTTAGAATCAGAATAAAATTGGTTTTTGCAGATTTTGGTAAGATTATGATTTTTCCTATAACGTTTAAAATTTCTCTCGGATTAGCAGTAGTTTAGGCTGTGCGTTAGATATTAGGCAGAACTTTGCCTTTTTCACCCCCCGATGGGATATCAGGAATATACTAACAGAGAAGAAGGAGCGTGGGTTATCCAAATCAGCAATCGTTCGTACGCCAATCGGCAATGTTCGGCCGGATATTCGGTGGTCGAATTCCTGGCTACCCAGTCACAAGATTGACCGGATATCCGATCAGACAGCTGTCCGATTCGTCTCTAGTTTTTAGCTATGGTTTAAGGAAAATATGTTCAGCCGTTTATAGGCCAATTCTTTTGTACTTTATGAAGGAATATGTTAGGGTATGAGCAAGTTCCACGCATCTTATCGTTCTAAATTGGTAAAAAGAACACTGTAATCTTGATCTGATGTTACAGCATATCCTGGAATTTGCAGGTTACTCAAGTCCTCACTGACTCACAGCAGAGATAAAGGTCTCAATGAACATTTGTCTTCATGTAAACTATGTATAGTCCCAAATAAGTATATTATGATAAACAATGCACCATACCGATAAAAATGACATTTTCTTTTCAACCGTTCTATGGATGGCTGGAAGATACCCCTCTTGGATAAGATCGCAATTGTATAATTTAATTCAAATTATTGAAGCATTTCCCATTCTTGGTAATATACTACAAATGTAATGCTTCTGAATATGCTATAAATATATGGCATGTGTCATGTGCGAGTATAAATTGTTTATATATATTTTTGTAACAATATTTCATAACGGGAAATGAAATTGTCAACGTGCGATTATTCGTAACAGTCTTTACTAGAAGACAAGAAATTACAAGCAGAGACTAAAAGCCGGGGAATGCCCGAATGGTTTTCTAAAGGTACAGGTACTGTGGCAATCTACGAGTAGGTTGTGTCATAAAATAAGAATCAGTACTAGTTGTTCTATCTATTTTCTGAAATATTTATCATTTATTTTTACTTATTAGTAATTCGTTAAGATTTTTTTTTTTATTATTTAAAACATCTAATTCGAATCGTCTTAATTTTAGCCGGGCCTCTGCAATACATTAAAGGTAGCACGCGAGCGGTCGGTTTACATTTTATTGATTTTCAAAAGCGAAAGGGAAACTGCATAAAAATATTTTTACAGGAAGGTATTATTCGACTTAATACGGATATAAATATTCATAATATATTTAATTGGGTCATTTTATGAGCTACGTAGAAATTTAAAATATCCAAAGGCTGTATACATTCTTCTGTAAATAAACGAATCTCACGTGAATCACATTTCCATAAACTGATGCATATTATGCTCTTTTATCAGAAGAATGCAGCAACGGTGACATTTCTACAATGGTTTTCCGGTTGTTTGATTGTGTGTGAAACGTCTGCGTGTGCGTGCAGGATCGCGTTACAGCTGAAACTCGGGGCGCCTGCCGAAAAGTGCGGTCGACGACCCGGTCAGGAGCGCGGCCGTATAGCGCGCTTCGACAATCTACATGCTTTGTCTAAGGAGTTGTAGCGAGCAGGTAAAACAATTTATATTTGGAAATTATGTACAAACTGTATTAAATAATTTTAACGACTAAAACAAAGGTTTATTACGTAGAGTATTTTTTTTTAAAACTGGTAACTAGTAGAATTATTTTGATGTAGGTATTAATTACAAATTTGACGATATTACATTAGAGTAATATTACGCAATTACACAAAAAAATCTAAAGGTGTGCCAAAATATTCTTGATTATCAATGAAATATATACCTGAAGGCCAATTCTCGTATTTTTTCTACGAATGCAGATGCAAAGTTGACCGTGTTACGAGAATACCAAATGTGACATTTGTGAGATCGAGACTGGATCTGTGTGTATACATATTTATCATATCATAGCTCGCAGAGTCTGCAAGCTTAGGTAGCAGTGGGCCATCTGCCGTGTCAATGAGTGCAGATGGGGGAAAAATGTCCAAGAATGGAGGCCGTGTGTCCAAGAATGGAGCGATGAGGCGTGGGGTGCCCCTCTGCTGCTGGATACGAAAAGCGTAGGATTGCATATGATGAAAAACATTGGGGAAGGCCTATATCCAGCAATGGAAAGATACCTACTGATAATGATGATTAAATGTAAAGTAAGCTTATAATAATTGTAGTTAATTATGACAGTGGGAAAAATCGATCTAGTAGTAGTAAGTAGTTATGTAAATGAACCAAATAAATCAAACTTTGTCTGTGTATAAAGAATAAACTGGTAATATTTATCTAAACAGTATTCAACAGAACTAGACTAGCTTATCAAATTATAAGCTGCCCTATTGGGAAAGTACCTCCATCTGACAGAAGACCGTAGCCGAATAATAACTCCTAGAAGGTTTGAGGGTTGTTGAGTTCCTATAAGTGAGTGAGGTTACCATGAAGAAAGGAGTCGCTGGAATGGTGGCAGGGATAGCGGCGCGCGAGGAATATTTCTTCTTGCGAGCGTAAATGTCGCTTCACATCAGGCGGACACTTCTGAGAGTGGCCCACCTGGCTAATATTCTCGCTTCGCGTTTTTACCAGTTCTTGGGAATTTCAGTACAATATAATAAACTTAAAAAAAATGCGGATTGGTAAACACAAGCCCGTTGCTAACCGTTATCACAGGCCACTGACAAGTCTCAAGAGCGCGCGCGCGGCGTACACGGGACGGTGATATATTTGGTGACATTGAACCGGGTCCATTGCCAACGACCTCGCTCCCGAGGAGTCGCGTTTTGCGTAATCGCTCCTGCGTAGTACACACCTCGTCATACACACACTCATCCGATTCCGAGCTACTCGGTTGAACTTCGATAATATATCGATTCTGTATTCACTTCACGGATGTGGTGTGTCTTAATAAATTGGTAGGTGAAGGAATGTTTTTCCGATTGGCGTAACTTTATTAGATATTAAGTAATATTACGTACACCTTTATTCGCTTACATCATACCTATCAATTGTTAGTTTCAGAGCGTCAAATAAAAAGTAACCGATTTTTGAAGGCACTTCAGTCGTTGTTCATAGAATATCCGAGTTTATCAAATAAGTTCATAATTGTTCTGAACACATTTTATAAACGGAACAACAAAAGAAAATAAACAATGCTCACACTGCACTGTACTTTATTGTACTAATGTCGATTCGGGAAATGTATATCTACATCTGCAGCCCCATACTCAACGTTCTTACCATCAGAAAATTTTAACGATGAGTAATTCTTTCTATTCTCATCAACACTTTTAGGAAGACAAGGGTTTTAAAATAACTTTGAGAATGAAAGAGAGGGCTTACGAACTTAAAAATCATAACTACTTATGTATATTGTTTCATCCCATTTTTTAATAAGTAGAAAATTTAGTACTTTTTTCTCCACTATTAATTATATTAATATTAGAAAAGGAAAATTTAAAATCACACACACTTCTGTAGAAGTGTGCGGGTATGTCAGGCCCCTGTTCGTTTGTTCTGACATAATATGTCAGGTTGCATATTATGCAATATTCCTGACCAAGTGTAAAATAGAAATTGTAATGTATAATACAATTTAATAGCAACTTTATATAACTCTACATTACTTCTATTTATTTTCATATACGTATAGGTACTGTACCTATATATAGGAGACATAATAATACGCAATATATTTTCATAATTAGATAGGCTCACAGCAAAGCTAGCCACACCTGCACGTGGTGCACTCTCCCAACTAGCGAGAGGCATGACATATCGGTTCCGACAGGAGAAGTACCTCCAACTTACAGACAAACCGCAGCCAAATAACAATAGCCTTGAGGATCTTAACGAGATGTGAAGCCAGATGTGAAGAGATGCTGCGTTTGCATTCGATGTTGTATAAAAAAATACAAACTATAATACAATACAACTATTACTTAAAACTAATACTAATGCCATTTGTAATTTTGCAATGGCGATGTTATCTCTCCAGTAGATCTCTTTTAGACCGAGCTTTGCTGTGAGACTTTATGGGGTGTTTTTGTTTTGTTATTTAATGTTATAATCCATACAAATTTATTGCTAAATAGAGTCATGCGAAACAATAATAGTTTAAAGCTAACAAAAACCGGTTGCGGAATCAGTCCTGTCTTCCGGGATGTTCCGTGTATCAAATTTATTGGTATAATTTAGTGGCATCGTATTGATATAGACGTGGCGCCGCCAATGGCTTCCGTTCTCGTGTCGTATAAATAAATATATTTAATTTTAAATATTTTACAAACAACATTAGGAAGCAAATTTTGCCACTGGGAAAAGAATCCAGAAAAACATAGGAATATTTTGTTCCACAAAGCAAACAAGCTTAACCACTTGATATGAAAGCAGTCACCGAAACCCAACTAGATATTGCAATAAACTATTACTACCGTAGCCCATACTTGCAAAGATGTATTGTTTAGATTATAGTTTGTCTCAGCGTGATACTGATTGCATATTGTCACGCTGATGCAAGTATGCCGCTGCTACACTGCCGCTACGCTGCCACTACGCTGCCGCCGCCGCTACGCCGCCGTTAAGTTGCCGCTACTTCACCGCTGTCACTGTTACGTCCTCATTACGCTGCCACTATGCCGCAGTTCACTTGAAATATGCAATATAAAAAAAAACCATGTTAATTTGTAAAAAAATCGCAATCATATGATTTTAAAATGTGGCCTCGAAATAAAAAAATAAAAACTGTATATGCAAAGCTGAATCAAGTCGTGAGACTACTAATAGGTCTCTCGATATTCTTTTTAGACCCTTAGAAGCTTTTCCAGATGCCCAATGACAAAGTCTTTTATAAAATTAAGTCGTCAAGGAATGTGTGTTAATAATCACAAAATAAAAGTCTTTTTATCGAATGATAATAAAAATTAGAAATAATTTTCTAATTTTTCGAAGTCAATGCATTTTATTATTTACTTAAGTATATGTAAAACATTTTGGTGAACTTAATGCTAAAACGTTGTCTACTTTTGCAGTACATTACTGTAGTTTCGTAGTAGAATGCGGACACAAACAACACAACTATACTAATATTATAAAGAGAGAAGAGTTGTATTTTTATTTGTGATGGATAAACTCCAAAAGTACATGTAAAGTCGAGTCAAGTCGCTAGTACAAAATAAAGCTGTTATCATGACATTGACGATGATTATATAAAAATAGAGACGAACTTCTTTGCTTCCATGGATTCACCGCCGGGTCCATCGTGTGCCAGAGAGAGAAACCCCAAGTAGATCCCGAGACTTGTGACACGGGTGTAGGTTTAAGGGGCCCCTTTCCGACGTACATCAACAAAATATAAACATGTGATGTGTGTATTTCATAAAAATAATATGATGAGTCTTTATAAGAGTAATAGAAACAATTATAGATATTAAATATAATTCTACACACGACTAAAATAAAAAAATACAAACAAATGATGAGACACGATAATCGAAGGAAAATAAACATACTTTTTACCAAACAGAAGACAAGTCCGACTTTGCTCGCCGGCTCAATATTATTATTTCATACTAGGACAATCTTGGCGTCCCAGGCTTCCGCAGAGTCTGTAGAAGTCATCGTGACTTAAATTATGCTTGCGAAACTGTAATTTTGATAAATGAAATTGTGTGAATGAATGACTAATATCGAACAGCTCATAAGATACCGGATTGACTACGGATGGATATCAGATGAGGCGCAAAATTATATTATTTAAGACATTATTTTAGATTATTAATGTTTAATGTTTTTGTATGTATGTTTTAGTATAATACGAGTATACTATACAGTATCTGAGTCCAAGATCAAGCGAAGACTGTTCACAATTTCTATGTTCTAGAAAACATCATTATCGGCATAAACAATTAACGAGTACATTTCGAACAAGACAGAGTAAAAGATTTTTTACTAATAATGTGAAAATATAAACCGGTATGTCAAAGGTATCCAGGACCGAACCCTGGTACAAGTAGCCCAGTTTGAACATCTGAATGAGCGCACATCTGGACGAGTCACGTTGATTGCAGTATCGCATCGAAAGGATCTGATTGTGTAGTAAGTGGTCGACGCAGTCAATGTATTAAAGTGTAATTGGAAGTACTATTTAAAAGGTACGATCAAATAAGTGAGTAACTTACTAGTTACCAAACGCATGTTGTCACATTTAGTTTCAGGAACAATGTTCAACAATTCTGCGACGGTGAAGTATTGATTTTCATAAGATCGCACTGATCGCGCTAAGTCATCCCCATTATTAACTAAGAAGATAATAAAGAAAAAAGTTTTAATCATAATTTATTTGCTACGATACCTAAAATGTTGTATACGTAGTAATCGCAATACTAATTTAAATTAATGCAATATGTTCATCAATGTCAATGGTGTTTGGGATTCAGATTATATCACCACCTTTTATAAATATTCTTTTATAGGATTTCAAGGGCGACAGGTAAAAAAACAAGTTAGAGGTACAAGAAAACGAATTAGAAAGTGCTCAATTTTGGGAACAGGTAAGTTAGGAAGAGACCGATCTTCAGCCTCGGTCTGGAGGAAAATTTGAGAGCATGAACATAGATATCTCTAGTACTATTTACTCCTCTGGACCTTCGATTATTGTGTTTCTATGATCCAAGGGATGGACGAATTTGGCCACTTTCTAACTCATCAATATCTAAAGTCGTCCACTTCTTAACCTATTATAAACATTATACAAAGTCACATGTATATAGGTATATATTAATATTGTTACTTTTTGATATTAGGTCCCGTTAAATATAACGTATTGCCATAGACACCTATCACACGATTTATGAGGTCCCGTTAGGACATTGTAAAATAAACAGTTGGTTCAAGGTCCCGCCGAACGCCCTACGTTGAGGTACGCTCACCTAGGCTGCGAGTACCACGGCCACTTTCACTCTCAGCATCGACCACTGTTATTGTATTCTTCAGTTTACCAACCTCGTGGCTTATCGTTCTAAATTTGCGAGGGAAATTTTGTGGTAGTATGGTTCTAAATTTAGAAGGGAAATTTTGTGGCAATATGGTTCTAAGTTTACGAAGTAAATTTTGAGGTAATATGGTTCTAAATTTACGAGGGAAATTTTGTGGCAATATACTAATTTTACTAGGAAATTTTGTGGTAATATGATTCTAAATTTAGGAAGGAAATTTTGTGGCAATATGGTTCTAAGTTTAGGACGGAAATTTTAAATGCTTTCAAAATATGCTTAATCACGATCTCATTCATGATCATCAGCCGAGGAATGCTCGCATAAATAGTATGGAGTTTCTATTGATCACTTACAATATTACAAGCTTGCAGTTTTTGTCCGGCCACTATGTTATTATTTTGATTATGCAGATAGAAATAATTTATACTCGTAAGGATAACGCCATCAGACATGCTCAACATTGGTAACCTAAAGTCTGAAATACCATCGAAACGTACGTCGAATAAAAATCTGTGGAATCCACTAATTTTCTGTGCTCAATCATTCGCAAAATCAGCACAGCGATCCAACGAGCCAATCAGTAAGTATTCTTGCATCCTTGCCATATAACATAATATATCGTATTTTTAGCTTTACATAGTTGTTATTGTTACGTAGAGTTATTAATGCATTATGTTTTCATAATGATACCACAGAAATATAAATAAATATGCTCTTGTACATTGTTTATAATGCTGTTATTGATACCTATTATAATTAGATTTCCATCGGAGAATGTCTAATGGCATCAAATTATAACAATAGTAATTAGAATGCCGTTTATTATTTAATGTGAGAAGATGTCGAAGAATTATTCTAATCTTATATTTTGGCATATAAGAAATACGACGTAGTATAAAAAAAATACCCGTATCATTAGGTCATCCACTAATTTCAGAATGAAACACGATCTAAACATAATTATCGTTTTATGGAAAGCCTATAATAGATATTTTCATTGTACGATGTATTATTGTTGGCAAGTAAATATTAGTCGAGAACCTCCAAGCATTGTCTCTGTGTGGGCAAGGTCAACGACACCTCTCTTGTTTTTGCTTGAATTTTGAAAAGATGGTGATTCAACGTCCAGAGAAGAAACTCGCACTGAGGAACATATCAATGTTGTTGCAGTGTTAAAATACTGCACCTTGTAACATTTTGTCGAATTTATGTCTGTTTTCGCGAGTGAGCTGTGCACGTCATATTCAAAAATTGACTGTGAATTCGATGTAAACGTCAAAAATGATGGTTATTTTAGCGTGTCATTATCACGTGTAAAGAACCTGAATTTACAGTAGTGTAAAAATTTAAAGAACCTGTTGAGAAGATCACGAAAATCGTTCAAGTGAAGCATGTGTGCGGTGGCAATGCGGCGGATCGCGTGAGGAAAGCATCGTCGGGTCGTGGTGCGGGTCCGACTCCCGGCGGAAGGGTCCCGGAGGAACGATCCAGGCGGGGCGTGCGGCAGTGTGCCGGTCAGTCACCGCTGTGCCGGCGCGCTGTACGCTCGCTGATGCCTTGCGTTCTACGCCGCGCTGCTATTGTTTCGACACCTTCTATGTTTATCTACTACCCTGGTACATGGCATGTCCATAGTATGAACTAGTGACGTGATTTTCCTCTTTTTCAGACTTGTAGTGGCTTTCTTTCAGTGGATTGTGACCGTTTTATGTGTATGATTGTGGATAGTGACTTACTAGCGAGGATTGTTATTTCGAAGGATTTTGTTTGGGATGCTGCAAAGGACTCTACTATTCTGAAATTTTCAGGTCTTATTTACTACTATTAGAGTAATAAAACATCTATAGATATCTTTATATTCATTATAAATAACATATAGCAATAATATACAAATGCAAATTAGTCTTTAATAGAATGATTTTCACAGAAATTTGTTAGACATTTAGCATTGGAAAGTGGAAATCTCTACTTTTATTATTTCGCCATTCTTTGAAATTGTTACCGAACGATGAAAGCTTACAATATCAAGTTGTTCTTTTAATAACGAGCCTTTTGTAAAATAAGCAAAGTTTTTGCTTGCTTGTTACGATTGTGAAAACTAAATGTTATTGCAATATGTTGTATTTTCAATAATGATTTCTGAACCGAACTCGATTTGGATCAGCTTTTCTGTCATGTACCTATTTTAAAATGATTCGGTGATTCCATTTATGCAATTCTTATTATAATTTCATAATATTTTTATTTCATGAGAAAGGAGTATGCCAGACGAGGAAACGTAATAAAGAATCTCATTACTTCTCAATTCAAAGCAATATTTAATGTTTTGTGAAATGGTAATCTGTAAGATTTTAGCAAAACGTTTAGTTAGTGTGTCTTTTTTTAAGTAATCCAAATACATAAAAGTGGTTCTCCATTATCATTAGAGCTAAAACCGATTTCTCCTACACGTGGTACACCTTGCTGATTAGCGAGGCTCTGACGAAAGAAAAAGAGGGCTTATGTAGCTTGACTGGGAATCACTTCCGCCTTACTATAGAACGCAGCCGAATATCAAATGCTTATGAGGATTATCGTAATTCTGCAAGTAAGTGAGGTCACCAAATGTGAGAATATGCTGCGTTGGTTGTTAAGCGTTTAAAGCCTAAGTAGCCTATAGGCTACTATAGGCTACATCGCTTTGATTAAGCCTACAGTAACTGACGGCCGACGTGATAAAAACAAAAAAAAAATCTTTATTAACTTGGGCATCTTTGCGACTGGACACTTTTTATACATTACTAACAGTTGCTTAGGACTTCGTCTGCGTGGACTCTCATTCAAACTGTCAGCTAAGGGGATGAATTACATTAAAACTACACTTAAGCTGGACCAAATTATAAAATATCAAATTACAAAATATACAATATCTAAAAGTTCCTTAAAATCGATATATATTTTTTAACTAAATATATATTTTTTTAATTAAACAAAAAATAATTTATAAAATTTATATAAAAAACACATTATATTTTGATTTTTTTAACAATGTTGAACATACATAAGGAAAAAGTTTGCAAAAATTAATTAAATTGATACAATAATTAATTTTTCTGTCACGTTGTTTTGATTAATAATAAACAATCACATATGATTGATAGTCATATACATTTTTGACATATTTGCTTCTACATATAACTTTTGTTTGTCTGAAAATCTTTGGCTTGATTTTTTTTTATATGTATAAGAGGGGGGCAAGCGAGCATGTGACTCACCTGATGGAAACTATTCATCACCGCCCATAGAAATCAGCAACACCAAGGGGTCGCCGATCCGTTACCAGCCATTTAAGGAAAAATCAACTCTATTCTTGAAGGCGCCTATGTCTTATTATTTGGAAATAAAATTTTAAGTGTTACTATGTATATAATTATGTATTATTATTTTATTCACAGTTCCGAAACCACCTTATCTTCATTCCGAACAAGCAGAGATGAAGGAAAAAGGTTGAAAGGATACATATGTGGCCAAAGAATAAAAATGTGAGTACTATTTACTTTTAATATTGATGTTACATACCTTAAGTTATAAAATAAGTGCGGTCATTTGTATTTTATTTGTCGATCAACGAGAAGTAAATAGCTGATATTGATAATAATGGAAAGGCTATCTTAATTGCTTGTTGATTAAATTTGATTCAATCTCATTATAGAAAAATGTAGCATGGAATAGAAAATTAAAAAATATATATTCTATTCAATTTAGGAACTTGTATTTTTCAAATTAAACTATCAAATAAATTTGTAAAATAGCTGGACAAAAGTCAGTGACTTCACGCGTTTTTCATTCTATATTGTAAATGCTTACCATACACGCATAACAAATACATACATACTCAATAATATCGACTTTAAGTACCTATTTACGTTATGCGCGTACAAACTGACAAACGACGTTTTGATAATGTAGACACAAAACTATGCTTAAGTTATATATGTTACGTTATATATATATCGAAAACATATTATGTTTTCTATATATATGTCTATGTATGTTTTCGGCTAATGTGCACATTAACCGGCTAAACTTTGGGTTAAGTTCACACCATTCTTTAGCCGTAACATATACATGTGGTAAAAAATATTGCACGAGAATTTGTATGAAAAAGAGTAACAAAATATAACATAATGTATAACATTATTCATTCACTTTGCTTGGCCATTAAATATTGTTTAGGCTCTTTCCTTTGCAATATTTGTTTTCTCGTAGATGTTTATAAAACAGCAGTACTTAACTTATTTATACCGAGAAAAGGTAACGTTTATTGATTAAATTCGTTTATTTTCTGTTTGTCTGTGCCTATGAAAATCTATCTGTATTAAGATTTTATTTTGTATACAACATCACTATTCTAATATTCATTTGGGGTATATAATTTGGGGTGTAAGTGGTTCATCAACATCTTTGAACCAAAGCCAACTTCACCTGCACGCGCTGCGCCCTGCTGACTGACAAACGAAGCTCTGGCGAAAAGAGAGGTAGGGAGCGTAATTGTAAGCTACCCGACTGGGGAATGTACCACCACCTCACAGTATACCGCAGCCAAATAACAATTCCCTTGAGGGTTGTTGTGTTCCTGCGAGTGAGTGAGGTCACCAGACAGGAACGATATGCTGCGTTAGCAGCGGGGGTGGCGGCGAGCGAGCGATACTTTATGTTGCGAGCGTTAATATGGCTACGGTAACCGCTTTACATCAGACGGGCCGTATGCTTGTCTGCCACCCGACGTAGTAAAAAAAAAAAAAAAACATAGAATACGGCACCGGTTTTAAGTCTACAAGTATGGGAGAAGCATTATAAAATCAAAGCTAACTCATCGGGTACCTGAAATAGTTTGTGTTAAAATATTATCTTATTTGAAATTTAAATATAAGTTTTTTTTCATGTTGACAATAGGCTTGTTGCCCATGTTACACAATTATAAAAACTCTCTATCAGTAACGTAAAATACACAAAACTAGAACGATCTGCGATCTTAAAATTTTTATAACTTATGTCCAACGTGTTTTATGTTTGGTCAAAGTTTGGTGGGAAAGTCCATTTTAAAGTTATGAAATTATAAAAAATAAATATTACCATTGTAGAAACAATAAAAAATACTATAACTTTTGTTACGGCACTGGCTACATAAACGCAATATTTAACATAGCTGTCGTACAAATTTCTGATTTAATGCATATAAAATAGCACGGTGTGACGTCATAACGTGGTGGCCGTTTGTATGGAGCGTTTTCGGGATAGTCCAAAATTGTGATCTTCAAGTTATCATATCTCGAGAAGTTTTTATGCAATCTAAGTAATTATTTCACCTATATTTATATTATTGTGACGTCTTTAAATAATTTGTGTTTTGTTACGAGAAAAAAAAATGGGATACAAGCCCATTGTGTAAACAAAAGTATGAGAGGCATATGTCTTATGTATGAGTGGTTGCATGCCTAGGTTGGAAAAATACAATATAATTGTTATCATTTTAAAAAAGGAAACTAAAAATGTGTTGAAAAAAATACTTTTTTTAGCCATCCGATACTTTCCGGAAACTATAGGCAGTGTCATCAGCCGCCCGCCCATTGACTGCCGTCGCGACGCCGCGCCCCCGCCCGCTCGTTGCCTATAAAGGGCAATACCCTAGTTCATTAATGTACATTAATGAGTGTGAATACGTATATTAAATAGAATATAACACCTATATGATCAATATTAATCTATTTTTGGCTAGCCAAGACTATTTTGGGTATAAACCACAAGGCTAGAAGGTTTAAAATATATGAAAAAATTTCAGAGAATATTCTTTGTTCCTTATGGTGACTTTTAGGTGTGTTAGGCAGTTTGCCAGATTTAATTACCGACCAGCTTAAAGCACCCACATATGAATAAAGATGGTATCTCAAATTAGATTACAGTTGTCCTGAAAGATCTACCAATATTACGAAAGAACTTTAAACAAGGGTTACATTGTAATGCCTGATTTGTTACCGACTTTACTTTAACCCAGTAATCTGCGGCTAACGGTTTACAACCGTTTGTATAATACATCTACACTTCTTGTTTATTATATGTATACATAGCTTGTATCATGCTTACATTATTGAAGGCTAATGCTTTTTAATATAAAACGATATTTTACCACCTGAACGGCATACGAGTATCTGCCTGCAGGGAAATGGTCTGTCTTTTATAAATCGGCCACTGTAGCTTATGAATAACTTCTCTCGATTAGCTTGCTACCAACGTAGCACTTAGTCAAGAGTTCTGAGGTTTGATTCTCGCTATTTAGACGTAGTCAAAATTCTGTTCCGACTAGGTTGTCTCGATCACAATAATATAATGTAATAAGTATACAATTTTCAGCCAATTTTAATAATTAAATCTCGACTCGGTCAAATTTCTTTGTGCAATGTGAAATAATTACGAGAATAAAATTGGCCTTTAGTATTGCTCGCTTGTAGGAACACATTAATAAACTCAGCATATACCTATCTGTTCTTTTCTTATAAAAGGTTTTATTCAGTCCATTTTGCTACTTTGATATCTATGGAAATAGAGTCGCGGACTAAAGTTTGTAGTATACAATCTGTTCTTCGCAGTGATCATTTAACTGGGGTTAGCGTTGTCGTTCGATGAATCAGGCGATAAGTAAAGTCAAGGGTCTTTAAGTGGCTTAGTAATTCCGGGAACAAATTTTCAAAGCTAATTTCATAGACTTCTTATTCTAGTTTGTTGAATATATTTTACTAATATTTTTGCAAAGATGTTTATACAAATAAGGTATATACTCGTATATGAATTTTATATAAATTCATATATTAGTAGAGCAGGAAGCCTGCGGAAATCATAAAGTATATATGTAAAGGGTTTATGGGACAAAAAATTTGCGGAGACCTCTGGTCTACATGGAATAGGTCTCATTCCGATGGGTTTGATACAACAACTAGGCTCGGTTATATTACCGATTTGATGCTAACAAAATAATAATGAGGAGCTCGATGGCATCGTTGCGCGTGTCAGGCTAATCGATCGCGCAAGTTAAGTAACGTCGACTGTAGCCTGTCGATGGATGGGTTTATTTTATATCGAACTCCTCCGTGCTTCCAAGGGCACGTTAAGCCGTCGGACCGACATTAATATATAGATAGTTAAGCCAAGTCAGTGGCTTGCAGTGGCAGCGTGGTGGAGTATGGTCCACCACGCTGCCACTGCAAGCGTGGTGGACCATACTTGCAGTGGCAGTATGGTCACCGTCAATCCCTTCGATTGACGTCGTCCTTTATCCATCGTCATCATTGGATGAATAAGGGTTGACGACGATGATAATAATGATGTGTTATTTTCCATACAAAACAAATGGTGACTTAACTATTTTTGTTGTAAGAGTACTAAAAATTGTTAAGTTTGCACTATTCAGCCATGCATTTCCTTATTTATATAAATCACTGTACAAGTACAAGTTAAATTAATTAAAAAAATCTAAAATCCCGACTGCACCTACAACAGATATATTCATCACGCGCAATAATAATATAATTCCATACAAGCAAAGCCGCTGGCAAAAATTAATATATCAAATATATATTTGAAATCAGGTCATCGAGACCTTTATTTTGATACCCATATCGATATATTTAGAAGAAGAAAAAACTTACTCCAACGACAATTTTGCGGCCCACAGCCTCCATATTGATTTTTTAAATATTTGATATAGCCTATGTCACTCGCGTGATTAAGACGAATCTAACGACACCTCTTATGTTGAAATCTGTTAAACGCTTTAGGCTGTAGAGCGTGCCAAATAATAAGACATACATACTTACATACATACGCTCGAAAAACATAACCCACCCTCCTTCGGCAGTCGGGTAAAAAGAGAGTTTCTTTCTCTGTCAACCTCTAACAGCTTAGCAGATTCCTATGTATTTTCCTTTAATATATATAATGTTAAACATGATTTGCTTTACGGAAAAGTGATCCCTTACACAAATACGCAACCGAACTCAACAGTTGCATGTTTCCGATTTTAGAAATTAGTTGAGCTATAAATGTGTTCTAAACAAAATTATTCTGTGAAGCCATTAGTAGTTATTTTATATCTACGCACACAACGCATTAGCTATTCATAGCGTGCAGGCCTTTCTATGATCTATTGCTAGTAAGTTAGCTAACATAATCGCGTGGTGAGTGATGCACCGTAGTTTATTGTTGCGGGAATAATGCACTGGCAGTAGTTTATGAGGTCTTTCACCGACCACTTTATATAGGTCAGTTAGATTAGCAATGCTCCCTGCTATTGCAACTAAGTATATAACAATACTATTTTTCTCCTATCAACTCCATGGTAGAAAATCACACGGTCCGTTCTTTACTGACTTATGCGATCACGTGTTTTAAACTTGCCTACGTCATCATCTGTACTTTGTATGGAAAATGACAGATTATGACAACCATACTCGTGACGTAGTATTGGCAATATGCAGGAAGAACATACCTAGTATTTTTGTACCATGTTCAATGACTATCCTTTAGGACTATTCAGATTTTTCCCAACGATTCAACCAGTCCCTGCTCGTTTAGTATTTTTCACTGATGCTACACAATTTTTAATAAGCATAATATATAATAATGCTTTTGACTCCCTCGTACAAATTATAATCACCCTCCGGTCTCTGTCTATATGCGCTTACCTCAGAAACTAGTGTATACATAATTTCTATTTTCATCTGTAGACAAACTTATTCACGGGAAAGGTATTTAATACAAAAAGATAGTTTTGTATTAATTTGGCAAATTATTATAATATTACAATATAATAGATATTTTTGCCGGTTAAGTTAAAAAAATGTTGCCCGGCTAAAAATGCATCAATATTTTTGTATTTTTTTTTTTTGTTAAGTGCATAAGTGTATGAGTATAACATCAAAAGATGATGAAAACATTTCAGCAATATCAAATTTAGACGACTACGTGAAATTATGGCCTGAGTTCAAATCTAGCGGCCAATATGCTGTAACCTACTCAAATCCTATTTTAGATACCTAATATAGGCCTTAAGTTAATAACAAACATTTTCAGCATAGTCGGTAGACTCCAGGGTTCTTATCAGCTAAGCTAAACACAATTATCGTTAATGTTAGCTGAAGTTTGATTTAAAAATCAATAAATGTGATGGGAATAGCTTTCAGTTTATGCGGTAGGCCTCTGGACTCCAATCAAATGGTTTCACCCATATAACTAAGAAAAAAAATTATTAACACTCCATGAAATACTAGGTTAATTATATCCTAGGGCGTAAAGCTCTTAAGGTCTGCTGCGGCCTCGATACGGCGAGCATTGTTTCTCCTTATCGTGTTATTGTACCACATACGTACTTAATTTACCATTTTCATGTCCTACATATGAAGCAATAATTTTCATAGTTTTCTGATATGTATGTTTATTTAGAGACCATAAAACTTAGCTACCAAGACCGCGATAAGCTTTGCGTTATTATTGATAAGCTCTATATTTGTAATTGTATTTCTTTAAATACTTTAGTGCTGTTACAATAATTAAATTGTACTAATTACAAAGGTTTTTGGAAATAAATAAATGTAAAATTGTTCATCTGCATATAAAAGCATTGCACAGATATTTTAATCGGTCATCTTGCATCGCTTGATCATTTACATGAAAATTAATATATATTAATAACCTTTGCTATCTGATAATATGGAGATCTAAAAACAATATTAAGTAATTACTATTTTTAGATAGCACCAACGAATATATTAAATAATTCGATGATATTTTAAGTAATTCGATGGTTATTACGAGCAGTCACATTGGCAGTTTAATAAAATTATGTCAGTGATTGTAATGTCTTAATTCATATTATAGAGTCATTAGTTTTTGTTGAGCATATCGCACCGAGTGGTATACCGCTTTCGTTTTTATAGAGTAATCATAACATGAATAGCTTTGGGTATAAGTATTATGTTTTAGATGTGACTTAAAGAGTTGAATACATTGAAAAATGAAATTAATGTAAATATAAAATCTATAGCTAGCTAGTCGGCGGTAAAGCCCCTCCGCAGAACTTAACAAGTTATTTATACATTATGCGCAACTTTTGCTTGCAATTAACATTTTTCTAAGAGTCCCGAAACCATAAAAAAGCTATCCAGGGAATTTTCCAAGTAAAAGTTTCATTCTTCTTGTAACTACTGAAACAAGTGAAGGTTGATTGGTTAGCTATTTGCTATCAATAAAAATGTTTGAAATCAAGAAATGCATAGTAAATTACGTTAATCAGTTATAGGTAGGCACACTGACTGCTATTGACTTAGTACCTAAACGAGAAATTCCTAAGTCCTCACGGGAAAACGAGGTTAATTTAACGATTTCAAATAACCGATATCTCATCAGAAAAGGCGTAAATTCTGAATCCTATTAAATTGAAACCTAGATTCAGCCAAAGAGTAATCTTTCGGTCGGTGATCGTGGGGCGACAACGGATTTATTGTGGATATAATAGCGTTACGAAGGCCTCAGACTAGGCCCGCCCCACTTTCGGAGGTCGCCGCCCGATCGTGAACTCTGCACTCTGTTCGATCGCTGCCGCCCTGGTATATTTTATCGGATATCCCTTTTTGGCACCTACGAAAATTGCGGTTTTTACCACATAATATTTTATTATATATTAGTTATCGATTAGATTAATGTTATTCCCTTTCAGGAAAACCACAGATCACCTAACCGTGGTCTGTGAGGAAAACAAAATGAATATTACACCCCATACATGCATATTGGATTTAAAAGAAAAAATATAACTTCCGTTCGTCTTTTTAATTATAATGAATATTCATAATAGAACTTTATTGGCGATTTTCCTAAAGTTAATGTCGAGTCGAAGTTGAATCTCAACGAAATTAGCTTTTTCTTTCCTTAACAATTCATGTAGCCACAGACCAAACTCCACTTAAAACATAATCTTTGACAGTTACAAAATTATAATAGGAATTCCGGAGACTATAGTTATATTATTTTGTTCCCGAAAATTCCTCTACTGGGTAAAGATTCCTCGAGCCACCACACGGGCGGTCGACCGCACGAGTCTCCGCCATGGGTTCAATGTCCGTCGATGGTATATAGGTCAAATGAAGGCGCCTACTCGTCTGTATTATGCCATCCTGGTACTTGCTTCGCGAATTTGGCTTAACGACTTTTTAGAAAACTCTTTTTTACAAACTTGTCCCGCAAAAACAGGAATACGATTTTACTCTTATCCCCTTTGTGTAGCGATGAACAAACTATTCATACTTCGGTTATCGTAACCGGTTATTTTGCAATAATGAATAAATTATGTTCCATAAATGTATACGGAAGGGGTTAAATTATAACTACATTGAATAACATTTTATGGACAATAACTATGTCCATCTATATTAGAAAGCTAGACAGTTTTTTTATAATACGTACATAATGTATTATTTGCAAGTGTGATTCATAGAATACGTCGTGAATTGACAATGGACAGCCCGACAATAGGCAATTCACGTTACAGGAAGAGAACCTAACATATGATTTTCATACCCAACCGCGGTCATAACCTTAACTTTAATATAGGTACCCTTAATTCAAATGCTTAGCAGCTGTCGCTGCCACGCATCGTGAAGCAGCAAACACTTAACCTCGTTTTGTTGTTTAACTGCATTATAGGCCGGCCAAGTTAGAAAAGTTTGATCGTGGGTGCATTGGTTGGGTGTTAGATGCGCTTCAGATCAGTTGGATTATAATGGTGCATAGTGGTCGGCTGCTGCGCTCGGGCAAAAGGGAAAGTGTAGCTTCCTGCTCACATGCGGAAGCGTTTGATGCTACGTAACTGCATTTTGCGACGCGGCGTGTGCGCGGATCGCTTGTTGCATTTTCAATATGTCTATGCGGTTGTTTATACGAGATAAGGTGCGCTGGTTGCTATTTGACTGCAAAACGAATAGAACGTGTCATTAATTCTATATAACAGTAATAGTTATTTTGATTCAAGTCATTATTTAGATTATTATAATGTTGGTAGTACAAATCTATTCGTATAACATGTATTCCAATCGAAAGTAAGATATATTAATTATTTATTTTCATGATTGAATCTAATCTATAATTTCATTGGTCGGCTAATTGGAAATGTACTCAGCCTAATAAGACTGTCATCATCATCAGCCTGTGTCTACCCACTGCTGGATATAAGCCTTCCCCAATGCCCTCCACCAGACACGATCCTCCGCCTTCCGGATCCAGCCGCTTCATCATCATCTTTTGTTGAAGAAATTAACAGTCCGACGCATCTAAACATGGCTAATCCGTTCGGCTAGTATAGTATGAACGGCTAGTTCGGCTAGGTTGACCATACTAGCCGAACGGATTAGCCATGTTTAGATGCGTCGGACTGTTAATTTCTTTGCACATGTAGAGTTCTAGTGAATTGCTGTGACTTCGTTCGCGTAGCTAAATATTCATGGAAATTATATTAAATATTAGTTAGTTATGTTGGTTGTCAATGCCGAGTATCACTCCCATATTTTGTAGGGAATAATTGAGCGCGAAAGTTAGTTCACTGAATTTACTGAATGGCACGTCTAAATAATTCAGATTATTAGCATTTAAATATATAGACAACAAACTGACAAAAATTCAAAGAAAATTTGTTATGACTTCTATTTGATTCCAGGTATCCATCCAATACAGCTTTAAATATATATAGTTGTATACTCAGATGGAAGTTAGATGACCTTTCTTAGACTGAAAAGTGAAACGGACAAGATTGTCTGTAATGTCGAGGGTCAACGTCGTCAGTTGTGCTCATCCACCACGATTTTACTTTCAATCCATGACTCTCACCGTGGCGGAAGCGAATCATCGTAGTACCGTGTTGTCTTTTACTTGTGTTTTTTCTTGAGACTTTCTTGTATACTTGAGTGTAAATGAATTGTATTCAGAATGTTTTTGTACGTTGAAGCAGTTACATTTATCTTATTAATTATATCATTCACCAGACAACTCACAAACTATATTTTCAACTCAGTACTGAAAAAGTCTCATTATGTTTAAGATTTTTGCTTTTACTTCGCAAAAGAACAAAAAATTGTTGTTATTATTATGTATTTCCTCTATTATTGTAAGTTTTATTCCAGTTAGACACTAAAGTGCTGACAAACTGCTGAGCTGATAAAATATAGGCAATTTTAGTTATATCTTTAATATATGAGATAACATATTAAGTGTCATATTAAGAGCCAAACCCAACATTGTCGTGCACGTGTTACAACCTGCCGATTAGCAAACGAGACTCCATCAACAGAAATGTAGAGTATATCGAGCCTGACTTAGGAAATACCCCGCAGTATCTTCACCACACACTAAACCGCAATTAAATAACAATACCCTTAAGAATTGTGATTTTGTGAGTGAGGGAGGTCAGCAGTTGTTAAGAGATGCTGTAATGGCAGGTGGTGCTTACGCGAAAGTACTGTTTATGTTGCAAGCTTTACTTTAGGAAACTTTACCTTTTCTGTAATCTCCATTTCTCCAATGTATATTAACCCTACGATACTATCTAACCTATAAAGTCCCCTGAGTTCAATTTATATCCAGCTCGTACTTGGTTGCAGGGCAATAAATAACGGGTTGCTCAAGGCAATACAATTAGTGGGCAGTGTGGGCAAACACGGCCAGGTAGTGACAAAACGTCTGCCGTATCTGAGATATTATGGCCTGTGGCACTATTAGCCTGAGGTATTTTGGGATTTATATTACAATGCAGTATTATAATCGAAATTACAGGCGATTTGTCGATGTATTTGCATTTTCTTTTCATTGTACTTTGTAGTTAGTTACCTGTATTAACTTGTATATAATGCACCAGTTGTAATGCATTATACTGAAGAAAATTTATAGCTTCATGACTCATTATACATTTAAAGTACATAAAATAATAGTTAATTGTTCAACAACAAAGCGCTGTTATGCACATCGTCTAACACCAGCGCGGCGTGCAGCGCAGTGCAGCGTGGCTTTTCCGCATTTGACTTGCACTTTCTCTGCGTCCGCTGCACTTGGAGTGTTCACTAACTCACTGTAGAGTTAAGCCGCTAATCCCACCGCGGCGAATGCAGACCAGAGTTTACATTATCTTTTTGTAAATATAAAAGTAAACTGAATTTATTTCTTCTGATTTTTGTCATTTTTATATCATTAAGGTGGAAAACAAATATACAGCCTGCCTGATGGGAAGCTATCACGGCAGGCTATAGTCGCTTTCAACGCCAGGGGCATTACTTGAGCGTTGCCAACCCTGTACATAAGGTTCCATTAAAAGGTATGTAAAAAATACTGATCTAAAAATATAACCACAGGCGCGTGAAGTCCGCGTGTACTTCAGATATAAATTAATCCACAAATGCAAAAAGGATCCAACGAGAAAAACAGTGTTGCAGTATCTGCAACATTATGCTGAGATGGGTCCTTTTCTAACAGACAAATGCCCACAATATTTGTTATTGCTAAATATTTATAGTAATGATTGCTATGCTGTTCTGTCAGAATAAAATGTGGTGAAGCGGTTAACGTGTAAACGCTCGCTACATGAAATCTCGCTCGGTCGCTGTTAATATAGTCAGTAGTCTGAATGCAGATCAACGTTTTTGAGGGTGTAATATGCCCACCTACATGCAGACACACCTGTTATGCGTCATGAAACCATAGATTCGTATAGGCAAAAGTCTAATATTAGTCAGCGTGGGTTTACAACGTCACTGATCGGTGTAGTTAAAACAGTAGCGTCTGTAAAGTTATAACCCACAACTTCTATTCAAATTGACTCCAATACTGTAAACAAACTAAATTCGACGTTTGCAACTTAATTTTAGAAGTTGCCCTTGATAGACACCCTAATTTATGTAAAAAAGCTAACTACGATTATTAGATATCAATTGGAAACTTGTTTTATTAACTACTAGGTTTCTGTAATAATTTTTAAACTTTCGCGTTGCATGTTCTATGAAAATAATAAAATTTTCAATGTCAGGCAATAATAAAGGTATGTAAATACCCTAATGCATGATAGCGTTAATTCCCTTTATTAATTTATTACTAGGTTTCAGATGCGCGTCTTCGTTCGCGTATACTATGTATATGATTTCAAACTTTACTACCTATTTCTCCTGGCATGCTGTCTTAATTTCATGATCTTTTGATTTCGTAGTCTTTGCTGCCTTTACTACTTCTATTTCTTATTGTTGCTTCTGCCTGATTCCAAGATAACACTTTTGTATATCTCCCCTACATCTCCTCTCCGTTCTTTGCTTCTCGTCCAAGTTCTTCCATTTCTTCTCTTGCAATCAAACTTCATAGCTTTTCTTCATCACTCTCCCCTCCTTCACCCGTTCCCTAGCCCCTTTCTCCTATCATTAGATGAATTCGAACTAAAGTTTTGTATTTATTTATAACATCCATATGCTTATATATTTTTTTCCGATATATACGATAAAATTTGCTATATACACAATTATTATTATGTGTGCATGCCCACTCGCCGCTGTATGCCAATAACCTTATTGCATTAGGAAATCTGAAGTACCTACGTAACGGAGAGATCGGGTGTTTTCACTCGATCTTATGTTGCCATTCAAATGACAGATAAGAAAGAAATTATTGGTGGCGTTACATTTGAATTGTGTTTGCTACCTTTCTCCTTGAATAATACTTTGTATTGTGTGGTCAGTGGATTGTCTAAATGTACGAGTATATAGCTTCAATAAAAAATTATATAGTACTTAATTAAGTGAATGGGAATGTATGAGTAATTAATAGCTTCATCAACCAAATGACTATATTTACCAATTAGTAAATTATTCCTTATATTATATTAATTAAATGTACACGTATTTTTAAGTCAAATTCAAATGTATTCCGCGAAAAACTAAACTACTTGATCCGTTTAGATTACTATTCTTAAATAAATTCTTTAAATTTTAGGATAATTATATCCATCAATATTTTTTTGTATAATGTTTTGGTATTTGTTAATCAATAATGTATTGATTAACAAATACCAAAACATTATACAAAAAAATATACATTATTTCACTATTATATTACACTTTTATTTTATAATATTAATTTAATTTCCAGATTTACTAATTGTTTTTTAATATTTAAATAAATTCTGGCAAGTAAGTACGAATCTTAAAATAATAATTTCCTTTTAGCTTCACTTATTAGTATTCAAAAGCAATGTTTTCTAGTAATAACTTTATTCAATTTCGCAACGTGCTTAGTGAAGAAACAGTGTGTATAGCGTGGCAGATAGAATCGGAATGAATGTCAGTTTCGATTCATTCATACATTTGTATTCATTCAATGCTCAAATTATTTTAATAAATTCAGTAATTCTTGAAAATTTAATGGGTAAAAATCACCAATGAATTGTTGTTTTGGATATTACTAATTTTAATGAATACATTTTCCAAATGTATTAATTAAAAATTATGCACTAGCCGTAAAGAGGTTTTCAACAGGGTCGGCAACTAGTGTCGCAAGAGTCCTTAGGCTGCGATGACTGCTTATCAGCAGACAAGGCATACGCTTAATTGTGGCCCTAGTGGTATAAAAAATATATACACATCGTTTTGGGTCGTTTCCAAGAAATGTATAGTATTCTAGATTTTAAAACATTTTAGATAACATGTTCACAGATTGGATCCAAAGTAATGGTAAGAGTTAAATTCTTAACTTGACAAGAGAATAATATGTACAAATAACGACATATCCCAAGATAAACACAACAGTAAGTGGCCGACGGCGAATATCGTGCTAAAATAGTGTCTTGTGAGATAATTACACGCATGTTACTTTGCTTATTCGCTTCTTGTGTGGCAAATGTTATGTGTAAAGTGCTCTTGTAAAATTTGTTGCACACACAAGATCCATGTACATGTGTCTAATTAAAAATATTGTAGTGATCAATATTAAATACAACAGTTCGGATGAACTCTCAATCGAAGCTCTAAAAGAGCGTACTGCACCACGCTGAGTTGAAACACTTATTTTAGCTTGTGACAAATATTAACTAAATCAAGTCAACAAAGAGCTCGATGGCGTCAGTGATTCTTAAGCGGCTTGAAACCATTGAAGGCAGACCCGTATCCGAAAAGTGGGATGATTATGTGTTGTTGTTGATTGATGCCGTAGGTAGATATAAAAATAATATTTTGTAAGCAAGTCACCAAACGGAAACCTGAAATATTAAGATTTTGGAACGTATATAACAAAACTTATAATAAAAAATACAAAACGCTAAAATATTTTTGTATTTTCATTCGGGAGCAGGTTGATGTTATAAATTCGATTCGCTGACTCCTTATTTCTTTCAGTCGGAATGGTAAATAACATCATTGTTACCTAAAATAAATCTGATGTGAAGTACTCATTTACCTCTATCGTGGAGGGCTAGGATAGAGGGATTGTGAGCTAGAGAGGATTTTCTAGAGATACGGTCCTCATTCAGGCGAGCTTAGTTACAGAGAGCGGGATCAGAGTTCATTAGTTTCGAATGCATTGCGTGCTCCGGGCCTGCGACATCTGGTTAGAGATAAGTACAATTTGTAAATGTATGAATCAAATTATGTAGCCTTTATTTATTTACGTAGTATTTTTGGGTGTAAGAGGCTCATCATGATTAGCCAAAGCCATCCTCACTTGCTCGTGGTACATCCTGCCGACTAGCGAATGAGAATCTGGCAAACGAGAGGTAAGGGTAAGCGTATTTGTATGTTTCCCAACTGGAGAAGTACCTCACAGAATACCGCAGCCTAATAACTAGTAGTGTATGATAAGTAGTGTATGAAACTGCACATAATTAGGTATTAAAATACTCGTGTGGTCTATTATAACATTCGCCTTCGGCTCATGTTATAAACTCACACTCGTATTTTAATAACCCTTATTATGCAACAGTTTCATAAACTACTATTTTATACCGCTAAGTGACAAACCAGCATGCGACCCGCCTGATGAAAAGCAGTTACCGCAACCTATGGACGCGTGCAACATCAGGTTAAAATAAGATCTAGAATCCCTTACGATTGAGGGAGCCGAGATTCGTATCCAAACGGTGGGATGAATATGTGTTGATAGCGATACACAAAAGAATAGATCAATAAGTCACACGACTTCACACGAGGTCGGTTCTCACCTCATCGATGTTTACGGAGTAACCCGGAAGAACCAATGTACGGACGGACGCGGGCGCGTAGTGCGATGACATGTCAGTGTAGACGCGCGCGAGACGATGACGTCACGGGAGCGCCGGCCCCGGGTTCATCGCCACATTGGCCGGCCAGGTGCGTTCACACCGCACGCAGTTATTGTCACCTTTTAGGAATTACCGCCTAATGTTTCGGGAAATGTGCGATAATTTGTTTTCTTAAGTGTTTGTCTCCTGATTTTGGGAGTTTGTGGTAATTTATGGGAAGACATTTGTATTTTCGTGTAATTCCTCTTTTAAAGAAAGTACCACGAAATGTACATTTAGCTGCAATCAGACCCAACATGCTCGTTTTCCCTGTCTTGAATGAAGAAATGAAAAAGGTTATAGAGGATATTTGGAAGGTGAATATAGGCTATTTAAAAGACAAACATTACCATTTTATAATACTAGTATACATGCATATTCCGTTACTGACCACCCTGGACGAACTCAAGGTGGGCCAGTAGAATCCGATAGAGATATCTCGAATTAGGTGGACATGCACGAAGATTCAATTCATTTGACGTTAGATCTTATTTCTTAGAAACCTATGATTTCACAACATTGCGTTGTCACTAATTTTAATTCTGTTTCCAGATACACGTTCACTAGAATTTTTGAAAAAAAACAAAAAAGGGATTTAGAGACCAGTCTTAATCCCTTTTTTATTTTTTTAAAAAATACGGGTAAATTCGTTCATGTAGAGTTTTTTTGTAGCATATGTTCCTCTTCAATCTATTTTCATCCCAAACCTCAAAATCGATGCTGTGATTTTATCTTATTAATATTATAAATGTAAAAGTTTGTGAGAATGTGTGAATGGACGTTTGTTTCTCTTACACTATAAACACTGAAGGGTTTTGAATGAAATTTGGCGTAAATATGGAATATAAACTGCTCCATTACATTATTGATTCTCCTTATTTATTAGCGCTAACTAACATTAATATCCCGCGCAACCCTCGAAATAAATAACAAAAGGACATTTAACCTTCGACGAGCTCGGTGGTCGAATGGTTAGCAATGGCCACTTTGACTCCGAGGTCGCGGGTTCGATCCCCGCACAAGGCAAACATTTATGTGCATGAACATGTCTGTTTGTCTTGGTCTGGGCGTTTCTATGTATTATAAGTATGTATTTACAAAAAAAAATGTATTTAAGTACATTTATCAGTTGTCTAGTACCCATAACACAAGCTTTGCGCTTAATTTGGGACTAGATAGCGCTGTGTAAATTGTCCAGAAATATCTATTATTATAAACTAAATACTTAATTATACCTTCAGATATTTAAGAACAACAACACATCCTAATACAACCCACTGCTAATAATGTGTTGTCTTTATAAAGAAATGTCTTTGAAACATCTAAACTTTGTTATATACACCTCGAAAATTAACACATTCCGTACTTGTGTCAAAGATATATTTAATGATCGCAATTCTACTTCTCTTGTTAGTAGTTTGTAAGAACATATGTTTTATGTTCATTATTGCACATGTACAATATGTAAAATACACAATATGCACATTAGACTAGAATATATATCATACTCGTACTTGTTTCCCATAAGTACTTTATTTTGAGTTGAAATGTTGTGGCAGTAATGTAATTTATGAAACATACTACATAAATTTTATTGCTGGCTAATATTAATAGCAATACAAAAAATATACTGTTAACTGAATTGTAATTAAGTGTCAACATATTTAGAATGGACCAACTCCGGTGAGGCTACGAGTGTTGAGTCGTGAAATAACTTTATTATAATTATTTTCCTGTATGCATCTTTAAAATTATATTTTCTTACACTATGACACTACCCTTATCTTCCAAAAATAGCTTCATCAGAATGTCAAATAAAAATGACGCATCGCGAAACATTCGTAGCATTATAAAAACGCTGCTATCAGAACGGTAATTGATTTGAATAATAGTATGGAAAACTGTGCGAGTGAGGCAGTAATGTCCGCTAGAGAGAGACAGTTGTATGTTGGTGAGTTCCGCAGCTGTGCTAAGGACGGTCGTTGGCCTCACTAGCGTCCGCGAATGAACTCCCAATCTCGTGTGCGTTAGGGCCGCTCCACACGTTGCGGCAACGTAATGTTTTGTTAAGTGTTGTTTTGTGTGGCCGACTAGTGATTTTAATTATGTGCCAATATATGACTATGATTCTTAGTTTAAAATAACGATAATTTTCCTTCATTAAGTGCCAAAGATACTTGGAATAATATTAGTTTTCATCTCCCATCGATACAATAATGTAAGTACGTACTTATAAACTACAAGCATTGTATATTAGTTATTCATCGTTATCGATAGTTTTATGTCGATATTTATACACTAGTTCGAGATAATTCTTCTGACAGGTGCCGTGGTTTACGAGAAATGTGATCGTGTGCGTGATTACTGTGATTAGTGATAGTTCGATACAATTTCGACTGTTTCTAATATAAGATACGCACTTATTTCATAATAATGTTGTCATACACACACCTTCAATTGTTCGTGTTTCGTTACGAACCGGTGCGGTGTACATTATAGATTCCCACTGATTATACGAATTTTTGATCGGTTTCAAAAAATAGCGAAGATAAGTTATGTATATTTTATGTATAGATACTTTATTTCATTGAAGTCAAAACAAATTAGTTGTTTTGATCTTTTCTGGTGTGGCTGTCATGTCGTCGATTATAATCATATATTAGCAGTAGGTATGTATTCTCAGTTTTCTTGCGATGCAATTTTGACAGAATAATTAATTTTAAAGGTACAAAAATATTCAAATACAGTGTTGGATAAATATAATACAGGTGGCTAAGAGTAAAGTACGGAACTTAAGATGGGCGACACTTGGGGGCGGCGCCCGTGTTCCCACTACATTTCTTGTATAAAATAACTAATTATCCTATCACTAAGACTTACGCCAAGTATCTAGCAAATAAACGATATCGTTCTTAAAAAAACGGCCAAGTGCGAGTCGGACTCGCGCACGAAGGGTTCCGTACCATTATCTATAAAAACGGCAAAAAAAAACACGTTTGTTGTAGGGTAGCCCCCTTTAAATATTTGTTTTATTTTTGTTTAACTATTTATTTTTAAAGTGAATATATAACTAAATATTATGTGAGTATTTCAAGCGTCTACCTATGGCCGTTATCAATTGCGAGCAAAACGAGCAAAAAAATCACGTTTGTTGTATGGGAGCCCCCTTAAATATTTATTTTATTCTGTGTTTTAGTATTTGTTGTTATAGCGGCAACAGAAATACATCATTTCAACTGTCTAACTATCACGGTTCATGAGATACAGCCTGGTGACAGATGCACGGACGGACGGACGGACGGACAGCGGAGCCTTAGTAATAGGGTTCCTCTTTACCCTTTGGGTACGGAACCCTAAAAATGGCTATATGCGAATTGCACTTTTACACCAAGGGTTCCGTACCTATCATTTGAACTTAGCAGTTGTAAATAAACCTTGTTCAAATTACTTAAACCTTAAAATCATACATTTAGTATGAAACAATGTTTCTAGGACGTTGGTTACTCATAATTACTTCCACATGATATGAAATTGTAGGATTTCGGATTTTTTCCTTTACTTGTACGAGTACTAATGTAATTTCATGATTGTAGGCCGTCAACGAAGCGAACCCTACCGGTAAATATGTAGATTTCTACCAAATAATATCAAAGATTGCCTCTTTATAAATTGGGTTAACTCAACGGCCATATCTTTTGGCTGAGTTGATTTAAAGTTTGATTTTTTTCAAATTTAAGGAATTGCAAGCCTAAATATTTGATATTTAGGCTTGCAATTCCTTAGATTGAACAGGGTACCTCCAAGCGTTTTTAACAGACGAACGACAGACGCATAAGCAGACAGACAGACAGACGGATAACGAAATGATCGTATAACTATATAAACTTGTGGAACTGTCATTGCATACCTAGTAACTGATAGATAACGTATCACATGGAAGAACCCCTGCAAATATTTTTATCAGTATTTACATACGCCATCTGCCGATGTTATGTCAAATGTTATTCAAATATGGCTAATCTATAGTTCAATGCTCTATGAGTCCGGTATTTGCCATTGACATAATAACAACATAATATGTTACACACTGCACAATGCGTTGTGTTAAAATTTATGTTTGTTTTTCTAAATTTTAGAACTTGTGTTCTGTTACTTTATTGCGCGTGCTCGAACGAGATGCGGTATGTAGATTCAGTGCCGTCCTGCACTGATAATTTAGGAAATTCATTTTATCGGCCCATACATTCTTGCCGTTGCCGCCGTCCCTCAATAGAAGAGAGTTAAAATCGAAATCCACCCGCATCAAGATGCTGAGTTTTAAAGGCAGGTTAGATGAGTAGGGTTGTGGAGTACGCTATAAACTCTTCTATTGAGAGGAGACCCATATCCCAGCAGTAGGCATAAAGTCCACAAAGACAGCGTATGGTGAACGGTACGGTACACGCCTGTCCATCAGCAATGCGAGGCGGGCAGCGATGTTCCATGTCTCGTGCCTCGCCGCCTATGTGTACTTTACTACACGTCGCTTTTACATCTTGTATGAACAAGTTTTGAAGCGGCGACGTGCGTTTTCCGCGGCTATGCCTTAACGTCACCGTACGCAGTCTCTGTGTACTTTACGCCTTAGCTTCATAACCAAGGCGCTTTATGGCTAACCGTCTGATGACACACTCTTCATTCTTCATCTTATGTTATCTTATAACATCATCTATTGCCCCTTAAAAGCAAATACAGATTCTGTGCTTTGAATACAATACGTTAAATAGCGAATTATTCAAAACCCATGTAAAGACAAGTTACGGTCAACTCAGCATTAGTTAAGGGATTGACTAGATTGATATGCGTAATAAGACCATCAAAGAAATATGCTAACAATTGCCATTTTGTATTAGTTATTCAGTTGCCATGACCATTAGGTACCATTCATCTCGTTGGGTAATTCTTGACATGTTAAATTTCGCCCCTAGTATTATATAAAATCACCAATGTGCAGTCTACCTCATTCTAAATCAATGTTATTTACAATGTATTTATGACTGTTACATTTTTAAACAATAAAGTTCATTGTTCATTGATTTGTAAGGAACTGAATATGTTGACAAAGTTGCATATCTCAGTTGTGACTGTATCGTATCGTAGATTCATTATAACTGTGGGTCGTTGACTTGACATTGGTAGTGTTTATTAGGTTCGGAATTTAGGATACGTCAGACGTGACATCACTGTGTTCTTAATTGTTCATATAGTTCGTTATATTTAGTAGTGTTGAACACGTGTTGCGGTCACTGCACACCACAAAGAAGGTATGAGAATAATAATGATATTTATTTACCCGAGAACAACTACCTCCACAAAATAAATATGATTTTTTTTTCAGTTTAAACATACTTGAATATCTGTGACTCTATTTGTGTACATGTGATACAGAGATATACGTAAGTAATGCATATACTTGTCTGTGCATGTAACTTATATTGTTTGAAACGAATATGTTATAGTCGATACCTATTATTATTATGTTAGTCTAGGCGCTCCTAGGTTGGTCTCGTCAAACCTCAGTTACCTTACCTCCCTCCCCAAAACTCTTTTTTGACTAAGTCAGCTACAAATGGTCTTTAGTCAAAACTACTTTTGACTGATTATTATGTGGTTGGTTAGACTATGTTTGTTATTTAGGTTTTGTGATTAACAGAAGCGGAGCGGACGAAGCCAGCGAAACTCGACTTGCTTTTGAAGAGGGAGGTAAGGTTAGGTTAGGTTAGGTTACGCCTAGACTTCAGGTATTGACATTATGACAGATATTATAATATACTATATACCAAGGTTACATTACATTTTTACAATAAAACAAAATAAATTATGCAAACCTTATGTATCACTGACATCCTACGTTTGTGGTAAAAATAGCATGTTTTTATGTCAAATGTGAAATATTATCAAGACGACTGAAACATGGAACTCCTTAACAGCAAATGGCAGACATTTTCTGTTATGGAGTTCCATATTTCTTATGCGAATAGTAACGAATTTTTATATACAAATGATATTACAAGACAAGAGTAAATAGGTTTTTTGGTTTGCTTAGCTGGTTTGGTTAAGTTACCAAATAGCTTATATTTCCTTTATTTTATCGTCATGCCTTCGATAATTTCTATTTTTTTACGCCAGATTCATTGTATTCTTGCTGTGTGAGTAAGCTTTTTTGAGTAAACCCGTAACACTGACTCACTTGATGAGTGTTGTAAATACCTAGATTAAAATGACGCAGTTTTTTGTTAGCCGTGGTGGTAAGGTGGATAGGGTGGGTTTGTTCATTTCCTCACTCGAGTTCCAAATTTATAAAAACCCAAACCCGTCTAAGTGATTCATCCCTCTTCAATTAGTCAGCCACGGAAGCTGAAAATTATATTAATATTTACTTATCGTCGATTTGCAACTAAGAGATTATATCAAAAATACAGGACTAAATTAGAAGATGCAAGCCTTTGTTGAATTTTTATCAAAATGTTGAATACAAGAAGGAGGTTCTCAGTATTTTCTAATGTGTATTAGCGAGGCGGCCGAAATTCATTATTGCATACAAAAGAAGGCGCTTCTCCGTCGACCTCATATTTTCATTAATATGGATCATCTGATCATGTAATCTAGAAATATTTCGATTATAAACTAAAAATTAAAAACATTTTATGCTACGTTACATAAACGATTTTTAAAATTTTGGGTGATCTGAATGTGAAATTTAACAGGATCTAGAAGAATTTGATTTTAAAGAATAAATTCTTTTAAGTAAAATAAAAGAGAGTTAGTTATTTTAAAATTTTCTTTCCTTATCTTAGTCTCTCGGAATACCTAAAATATTTGTGTAAATGTGCTCATTACGAATTATATACTGAATATTCTCAAAGGACTTCTGGATAATAATGCTATTAACATTAATCTGCCTCATGCCTTTAATCTTTGGTAAAAAAAAGTTAAATAAACATATCATGATTAACAAGAACGTGACGTCTTCACGGCTACTAAATTATCATAATTAGATTATCATAATCTCATACATGATGGCTATAACAACGATCTTCAACTACCATAAAATCTCCGTAGACGATTGAACCCATCTGTGTAAACATTTCATAATATCGTTGCGTTATTTTCTCATTAGCGTGTAAACAATGTGATTGGTCGTTATCAGTAGTTCAGTACATGTGTAAGCACTGCATGGACTCAGGAGTCATTGTCACGTAGCACTGTGTATAAACGACCATTGTGTCGTATGTGTTTACAAGTCTTATCAATAACACGAACAGGTATGTGTCGTACTAACAACTAAGCTATAATATACTTTGAGAAATATTTATGAAACTGTAAATAGTGTTCCTCAGACCTTTAATGCGGGGTACTAATGTCAAGTTAGTATTGTATAGAAAGATCGCAAAAGAACTAGTGGTTTAATGGCACTAAATAATAAATAGTAAATAGTATGTTGGTAATGCATAGTATAATAGGTATTACTTAAATACTATGTAAATGTGTAATCTGAGGCTTTCATCTTTTTAGCCTGATCATGAATAAACAAATAAATAAAATTACTAATCTGTATGACTAATAATTTTATTTTTTTGTTTACAAATATATTAATAAATGATAATACATTAATTAGCTCTACTAGGAATTAATACAAATTTAATGTGTGAGTAATAAAACATATAGTGGTACATTTTATCGAGTATATAATGTATATTCGATAAAATATACCTTATACTGTAAGTTTCTTTCCCTATACAAACCGTATGCTTTACTCTTTTTGCAAATTACCATAGTGGTAAATGATTAATTTTATTATATTTAAACTATTCATACGTATATAAACTTGTCCAAAAAGTATGGATTTTTTTTCTTTGAGGTTATCTTCGATTACTTTTCACTTTTTTTTTCCAGAAGATTGTATGATGCTCTTCAAAAAGAACGTTATTATGATACCGAATCAGCAATACAAGAAGGAAAACTAAGCAACTAGGATAGGATTAGATAACTACCTGCCATTAGATAATTATAGGGCGGACCCTATAATTATTTACCACTTTATAATGGCAAAAATACGTACCAAATAATTTGTAACTCCGAAATAGTATCGTATGTTTCCAGCAGTGTAATGCGTCTTTACAGTGAGCGGGTTCAAGTTCGGGCGACAATGAACTTGGCCGGCCGTGACTCATGCAGCCATCGCAGTTACGAAACCATAAACATTGCATCTGTGCGAATGCAGCGTTTGCAATCAAGACACTCGACACGGCCATTGTCCACGTAGGCTCTTGTCTCGACCAATCAGATTTATTTTTATATGTCCCTTTAAAAGTTAGTACGATATTGAAATATAATCTTCCAGATTGAGAAATTTGATAACGTCGGTTGACACGCCAGCCAAACATCGCGTTTTTCACGCAAGTCAAACATCGTCAACTACAGACAGCTTAAACATGGATAGGTTTATCTTGGGGTTTGGAACTTTCCGTTGTTAATATTTGACAAATAGTAATTTTTTTTAGTGACAAATTGTAGTTTTAATGAGGCAAACTTTGCTTCCATTTATTGGGGTAAACAAACAACAATTATTACTTTATGGTGATATTAGCTTTTACCAGTAAATTCACCCCTCGTGAACATAGTGTAAATGAAAAGCATCTTATAATAATTTCTGGACTGTGTCAGTCCGGGACATACAGGCGTTGAGGGCAATGAGAAGGCTGATGAACTGGCAAGGGAGGGATCAAGCAGGAATTTCATGGGACCTGAACCCTTTGTAGGTCTCTCATATGGGACAGTCATTACGGCCATAAATGACACGGCAAAGTCCTAGACTTTGCACTCATCCCTCCCTCCATTCCCTCCCTCCATTCAGCCAGATGCCTAGGCATCTGGCTGAATGGAGGGAGATGAGTGGAATACTTCACTCTAAGGAAACCATCGGCGAAGGCACAATTAATTGGTACAAACATGTACAGAAATACGACAGAAAACGGATACGTCTCATCCTTGGGGCACTGACTGGGCATTACGCCTGCCGTGGGCACCTATACAAGATGAGACTTATTAATAGCCCAGAATGCAGAACATGCAAGGCACCTTACGAGACCACGATGCACTTGATCTGTCAATGTGATGCCCTAGCTGGCAAACGAATGGTAATCTTTGGAAAGGCGTACCCAGACCTGGAGGACTTCAGGCTCTTCCCAATTAAAGGCGTACTAAAGTACATGGAACATGTCTTCAGACAATCAGGGGAGAGTTACTAAAGAATAGGGAGTGCACAAAAGGTCCAAGAGGGTCGACGTGCCACCGGTGCTGCGGCGCTGGACTCATTTCAAGATTAGAAGATACTGTTTATCTTTAGTAAGTAATGATAAATTATTTAATACTATAAAATTAGCTCATCTTGTTCCCAAAGATCAAATATAGATTAAATAATTTGTAGAGATTCAAGAATTGCCCGCGGCACAAAAGAGCCTTAGAGCAACGGTGCTGCGCGCATCTCTCGCGATTCGGCTCATATGACCGCGAGGTCGGTGGAGCCATGGGAGGTGGAGGGTCAGTCTCTGTTCCCAAAGATCAAACCATAGATTTTGTACTATCATCGGTTTTGTGTAATCAAATTACACAATCTACCTATAGAATAGGTACTTCGTGAAATTCCCAATTGGGCACTCAACAGTTTCAACGGCAGCGCACGTCAGTACATAGACATGTGATCATCCGAAGCGCAAGTAAAATATTATTGTTTCTAGCGCAGTGTTTTTAAATACACCCACCGAGTTGATCCGTTATGTCCGACCGTGACATTGGACACAGGATGACATCACTATATCTTGATTCCATTTACGTATACAAATAACAGTATATGCACTCCGTACAAACATCGAAAATCGATGTCAATATACAGACACTCTTACACTTTTCTAAACAAGATTCGCTCTATACCATAGTCGACACAATACGCTGCGTAGCGATAGTCTAATCATGTAATGGATGTAAGGCATACAAAAATTCCTAAATACTTCGTTAATATAATGCTCATGATCAACGCATTTATATTTTTGTTTATATGTTGGAAAAATATTTAAACAGGAAATACCTATTTGCTTGATAGACATGCTCCTATAAAATGTAGAACACATACTTTAAGAATCTAATAATTCTTACAGAATACATCAAAATAAATTTATCTAAAAATTAAAGCCAACTTAAGGGGATGTAGTGCGTCATTTCGGATTTTTAGACCAGGTTTATTCGATAACAATATGTACTGAAACATTGAAAAAAAAATATGTTATAATTGAGCACTATGAAAAATAGTAATACTGTGACCATACCTTGCTTGATAGAAAAAAATCGCGAATATCCAAATCAAATAAATGTTTGTCTCGAGGTTACGTAAAAACCTTCAAAATTAACGCCTACCAACGCCAATTTTGTACAACGCGCTCAGTAGCGCGAATTGAGGAATAAAATAGATCAGGTGCTCAATTATGATATAATTATGGGTTATTTAATAAAACTGGTTTAAAAATCCGAAATTACGATTTAGAATTAGTTACGTCGCCTTACGGTCCGGGCTCCACCACAGCGGAAATGTGCGGAGAGGAGATGTGTTTCTATACATCGTAATCGTACACACTTCGCTTGACATCGCATGCGGTAGCAAATGTATTATAACAATCGCCCCTCCGTTCGTCTCCTAAAATTTCGAAGATTTTATTTCGATTTCAGGAGCATAGGAATCGTATAGTTTAAAAATATATATAATACAAATTCTGTTCATTGCTTTATTATGCTATCCTAATATTATAACTGTGAAAGTTTATGAGGATGTATGTATGAATATGTGTGTGGATATGTTTTTTACAGGAAAACGGCATAATGGATTATGATGAGGAAATTTGGCATAGATAATTATAGAGTATGTTCTGAATTAATACATAGAAACTTTTTATCTAGGTACTGCGTTCATGCCGCGGTTAAACGTTAGTTTATTGATTGACGTATCAGATCATACCTATTAGTATAGAGATTTTTTACTACTATACTAACACATGTTTATCCGAGAACCAAATTTATATTAGTATTTATATATTAATTATGTATATCAGTAATTTATAGAAGTATTAGCTAAACTTAGCTATCAAGGCACATTGTGATTTCACTCTATCCCTATTCATCAGTAATGGTTGAAATTCTGCGGATATCTTGAAGACTGATGAAATCTAAACGATCAAAACAGTTAGTCTAGCGTTTACGTGCTTGACAAACTTAGTATGGTTTAATGCAATGACAGGCATGATATGAAAGCAGTCACGCTCATTTATATGTAGTCATTATACAGTGAAACAACACACCACCAGAAACGGATTCGGACTCTAGAAGATAAAAAAAATGGATTGTATCCTGTTCCTATATTGTAACTGTTCCATATTGTATAGCAATAACACACGTGGCATTCTTCCATGCATCTAGAATTAGCTTTTGCATTCTACCTTTTTTTAAGGCCAGCGCAGACGAAGAACTTTTTATTCAACTGCTTACATAATTTTGTCTCTCTTTCTCTCTTCCTTGCTTAGCGTTCCTGTTTAACGTGGGATCACCTTTCCTCGTAAATTTTCGCCAAATACACCAGTTTGGATTATCCAGACAATTACTTGATCTTTTTTCAGGTCAATGTTGATGACGCACATCCGAGTTTGAAGGGGCATCCCTAGCTTCTTCTTTGACTAATTGAAAATGTATTTTGCTAACTTGTAACTTCGGAGAATTTTAGTCAAGTGGTACATAGTTTGCAACTTTGACATTATGTAGTATCATCTCTCTGCAGTAAGAAGCACTGGCAAAAGAGAGGTAGGCTACAGCATATTTCTAAGCTGCTGGACTGGAGAAGTACCTCACAGAATACCGCAGCCAAATAACAATTCCCTTGAGGGTTGTTGTGTTCCTCGAGTAAATAAAGTCACCAAAAAGGAAGCAGTTGTTGCGCTGGTAGGTGGCGGCGTGCGAGCGTTATTTCAAGTAGCGTCCATAGGCTGTGGTAACTGCTTTCCATCAGGCGGGCCGTAGGCTTGTCACTCGATGTAGTACAAAAAAATTGAATGTTATGCATCGTATTATGAACGAAATATTACAATTATATAATTTGGTCAAGCCGGCGTCGAAGAAACTAGGTGTGCTCAACAGGACGAAGCAGTACTTCAATCCGCGACAAAGACATCTGCTTAACAAAGCTCAAGTACGGCCGCATATGGAGCATGCACCTTGAGACTCAATCCAAATGCGTGTAGTGAGGATTGTTGACGAACCCAAACTGGCAGACGGTTTAGAACCTTTAAGCCTGAGAAGAGATTTCGCGTCCCTTTGTGTGATCTACCGATTGTATAATGGGCTAAACGTAATTTATTTGTCAACTAATTTGTTGGTCCAAATTCACGTAATTGACAAATCGTTTTAAAAGATAAAATAAGTGAAAGGGGAGATTGTCACCCTTCATGCAGTCAGTCGGTATTCTATTCATCGGTGCATTACAATGCTTTTCGTGTAGTATCACGGTTTCCATCAAGATTGTACGATACCCCAGTTGCTCGGCACTCAAAATTTAGTACAATAAGTACTTTCCTTGTATTTTCACATGCCAAGGTCACAAGAATTGAACTTTATCCAATTTGTATGCATTCGAAAGACTATGTCGCATGTCAACTGTCTTATCACTTTGTCCCAATTATTGGTTAGACCGTGATCTAATTTTATTTCGATACTTTTCAAGGTTTCGATGCTAATGTGATAAATCTTTATTCCATGTCTTGTTTTCGACTTTTACATTATTTTGGCGCTAGCGTCAAAAAAGATTCAGCTTTAATGCCTTGAAACAAAGCATGTAACATTTTTTTTTTAATTTATATGATTTATAGGGGGCAAACGAAAATGTGAGTCCTGAAACCTGATAAAAAAGTAATCTCCACCGCCCATGGAGATCAGTAACACCAAGGAGTCGCCATCATGTTGCCAGCCTATACTCCTCCTTTCTTTTTGGTGACCTCACTCACTCGCAGGAACACAACAACCCTCAAGGGAATTGTTATTTGGCTGCGGTATTCTGTGAGGTGGAGGTACTTCCCCAGTCGGGTAGCTTAAAAAAATATGCTATGCCTTACCTCTCTTTTCTTTTGAGCCTCGTTCGTCAGTCAGCAGGGTGCACCACGTGCAGGTGAGGTTGGCTTTGATTCAACGATGTTGATAAACCAAGAACACCGCAGATCAAATTTTAATGCCTTGAACAAAGCATGTAACATCATGTTTATTAATGAGCTTTAGTGTCGTTAGTGTCGTTAGTTAGTGGCACTACAGTCGAGTTAGAAACCTAAATTGTTATAATTTCTTACAATATTACAAAGTTTTATATCAAACATAAATTCTTTGTAAAAAGGAAACAAGCGCTCAGCTTCCCCATTATTACTGCTATTACCCGCGAACTTGCTGTATAGCCGTTCTGGAGACAAATGAAACGATATTTTCGTAATATACAACTGTCTAAAACGTTCACAAAGATCCAATGTAAAGTTAGGTCATCATCATCATCGTCATTACATCCTATTTATCTGTGTGTGTGCTGAACAAAACCCTCTCCAATCGATTCCCAACCTGATCCAGCGCCACCTGCATCTATCGACTACCTGAAATCTTCAGTCGCTTATCAGTCAGTAATTTTGGGTTGGAAGTGGTTCACTGCGATCTTTAGAGCCAAAGCCTTACTACCTGCACGTGGTGCACACTGACGACTACCGAAAGGGGTTCCGGCGAAAGAGAGGTAGGGTAAAGCGTATTTGTAAGCTGCCCAGCTGGCCAGGTACCTACACTTTGCGCAATACCGCAGTCAAATAACAATTCTCTCGAGGGTTGTTGTCGCAGGAACACAACAACCCTCAAGGTAATTATTATTTCGCTGCGGTAATCAGTGGCGTAGATTTTACTTCCCCAGTCGCGCTAACAAATACGCTATGCCCGATCTCTCTTTTGCCAGAGCCTCTTTCGCGAGTCGGTAGGGTGCACCACGTGCAGATGAGCTTGGCTTTGGCTCTAAAGATCGTAATGAGCTACTTTCACCCCTACCCATCTATTTCCAATTATTCCAGTTTATTTATTAATATTTATATATTATTTATGTTACATTATTTGTACTCGCTGAAGTCACATTCGTACACGTTTGTGTAAATTTTGAATTTAAAGTTTGCTTGGCTTGGGCCAAGACAAGTTATCTTTCTAATCGAAGTTTAATTTTCATATATATAAATGAAATGATATGTCAAAATTTATTTATGTGAAATATTGTATATAATATAGGTGCTATAAAAAGTATTCTGCTCTTTATGTAACTAGCTATCCACCCAGGTTTAGTGTGTACGTATTGTATGTATACTTCGGTATACTTTGTGCACACACTCTACATTCATGTAGAGGCAATATACAATACCTAAATATCAGTTTTTTTCTATGTAAGATCATTTTATCATCAAATTCCAGATTACTATAATGGTATAATAAAGCACTTGTACTGTTACACGTAATTATATTTAATTTTACCGACCGGTTTCGCCGTTAGGCAGAGATAAAGAGAAGGTAGACAGATGGTGTTTGTCTGATGGTGGTTTTATAGTCTAAAAATTTGTGCTTGTAACTAAAATTCATAAAGTACACACTCTACATGAATGCTCTTGTAAAGAGTGTGTACAGTATACGGAAATAGTGACACACACACACACACACGTACACACTAATTACATATAGAACAGAATACTTTTTGTTATATAGTAAACGGAAATATATAATAAAGCCTATGAAGATTATTTTTGTAAGTGATCGCGATGGCGCTACATACTCGTACTACTACTAGGATTAAAGAACGTCACATATGTACTATAGGCGCTATAATATATATCGTAAGATAATTTGGCGCCTTACTCATAATAAATAGACCATGCTGAAACAGAACATCACTTCTTTCACCATGTTCCATACATTTAGAGTGAGATAATACGATTTATCTTACGACATAGCGACGTGTGGGACGAACTTCAAGCATTTAAAATATTAAACGTTTAGATTTAAAAAAGAATTTAATATAGAGTTTGATGTTGCTGAAATTGGAGGCCTAAAATGGAAATGGTCGGTTATTTAATCATTTTTATTTTATTTTCGGGAGTATCACGACATTTCGCCGTCTCTAGGTCTAGCGTTAGATGATTGTCGATTATGACAATTTCAGTGGTTCGGTTATCTTAAATCATTTAAATGTCCAATCTACTACACTCCGCATTGTAGTGTGGGCAAAGTTGGATAAAATGTCGGGGTTTTTAAATAATTCCTAATAAGCGCTCATGAACGCCCATTTACTGGGCATAAATATGAAATTTATGGGCGTTTATGGGCAACTTAAAATAAGCGACATATTGGACATTTTGCTCACATCTACGTGCAAAAGGTCTTCCTGAATAGAAGTCCAATTCCGACTGCAATCATGTATCAACTACTCGGAAATTTACGTTAACACAAAGCAGTTAATTGATTGTATGTGTGTGTGACACTGCCCTTGAAACTTTGGATCCATTATGCGATCATTAATTAATTATCCGGTTATGATAAATATTGTTATTGTTTATGTTTATTATTAGTTTATTTATAAATAATGACGACATAATTATATCAATACGTACTAATCGTTAGTCTAACAATGTTTTCTAAAATAAGTGATACATTTTTGGACAGCAACGGCTTTCTATGTTTAATAAATTTATGAATTTGCATAGGTTATTTGTTATTGTCGACTGTGCAAATACGTATACTGAAGTTCTTCGGGCATATTACCCGAAAAGAAAATTCTATGGAGCGTCTTGTTGTCCAGGGCAAGGTGGAAGGCAAGATACCCCGCGGCCGCTCTCCAACCAGGTGGGGAGATTTAATTAAGTCTCTCACAAAATCCTCCATGTCCGAATGCTCCCACAATGCCTCCAACAGAACCAAATGGAGAAATATAACAGGAGCCGCCATTCGTAGTGACCTGCCCATGATCACGACCACTCTACCAAGAGTGTCCGACTCTCTGTCGGACACTCTTGGCAGTAGAGAAGAAGATTTGTTATTGAAATAACGGGGAATGATTGGTTTTAATTTTATTAAATAACTACTTCGCTTCAAATAAATTGTCCTATGAAATGTAGTAAAAATATAGAGAACGAATATTTGCTACTATACAGTTATCATGATCGATCGAATATCGTCTATTTAAGACAGTTCAAAATGTCTAAGCTCTCCCTCAGTTCCGCTATCGAACGTTAAAAGCAATTCAAGACAAAAAGAACGCGTTTCAAGGATCTCACAAAAGTGCTGAAACGGATCGACCCGAACCCTTCCGAAGATCGTCGAGGATTCCCGAAGGAATGACAAGCGAGCGCTTTCCATGGAACGCGGAAAACGTCGGCACATGTTGAAAATACGAGTGGGCATTGACCCCGACCGCTCAGAGCTACAGCTGTTGCTGAATCTAGCGCGGTGCATCTCCTGATGCGATTATTTATGTACCGGCTACTAGTACATTTATCTCATTCGATGAGATTGACTTGAGACGTAATAAGCAATAGCGAACTTTTTTAATGAAGCTAGAAGTAAATTAACTTTATTATGTTTAATAGTGCGTTCCTATAAAAATATTTAAGGTATTTCCTTTAAATACGGTAGTTTATATAAAACTGTTAAAACTCAGTCCTGCTGGCATTCTGGACGATAATGCTTTTTCATGGTTTATCCATGTCTGTAATTGATTATTTTTTTTAATTAATTGTAAATTAGAAGAGTTATAAAGTAAAGTCGATTGGATGTGAAATGCTAACCATCAACATTAATGACTGTGGTCAGAAGGCTTACAGTCCAGCTGCAGATTCAAATCGATATTTTTACATTGAAAATCGGTCATCGGTTTAAGTTAATGGCAACCATTTTTAGTTCGGTAGGGCTTCAGAGTACCGACGACCGGCTAATCTAAACGTAACTACTACTGCTACTACTAATCAAAACTAAAATTGTATTTTCGCAATTAAAAATCCGACCCGATCGGTTTCTACTTAGGCGGTAAGCCACATGTTCACAGGAATATTGTTCACTACGGGCAAAGCTAGTTGGATGTAAACCATGATGCTTTCGTTATTTAACGTAAGAACATTCCGTATTATATTCAGGAAGTCTCTCAGTTCAGCCGTAAAAACAACTCAGTGAGATAAGATCAATAGAAGTCTAACACGGCCTCTACATTGTACGTTATTACGGGCATGCCTTACCGGCTATATGAATTTTCCTATAAAGTAAGGAAAGCATATTTCTTTCTAGATAAACCGGCTTTTATCTCTTGAATGGAAATTTGCATCTTTTGGAATTGTTATTACATAATTGATGGATATTGCATTTTTTAGTATACCTTGATAATGCCGTAACGGCGAAACCGGTCGGTAAAATTAAATAAAATTACGTGGAACAGTACAAGTAATTTATTATATCGATTTTTCTCATTGCAATAGAATGCAGTAACGGTTGCTACAAAGTTCGAAACATTTTTTGGTTGCTTTCGGTGGTTCAATGCCGTCATCCGGTGGTACTATTGACTCGGTATCCGTTGAAACTAGAAACGGATGCCGGGATCGGTTGCTACAAACCCCAGAAACCCCTTAACGCATTTCTTGAAAACTCCATACTGTACCTACTGGAGTCAAGTAGTAAATATGGTTGAATTACTATTGTTGAACCTTATAGAGATTCAGGTTTTAGTGTCTGACTGACGAGCCCGGTGGTCGAATGACTAGCAATGTCCACTTTGACTCCGGGGTCACGGGTTTAAACCCCGTTCAAGACAAGTATTTCTGTACATGAACATATCTGTTTGTCCTGTTCTGGATGTTTTCTATGTATTACATTTATTAAAAAATATTTACACAAAAATAAAGTATATATATATATATATAATATCGGTTATCTAGTAGGTATCCATAGCACAAGCTTTGCTTAGTTTACTAGATGACAGTGTGTATTTGACAACTAGCTTCCGCCTGCATCATCGTAGGTACGTTTCTTGAAATCCCATGGGATTTTTAAAAAATCCTTTTTAGCGGATGATTACTTCATAATATCTACCTGTATGCCAAATTTCACCCCGATCTGTAACATGTTTGATCTGTTCGTTGATAGATCAGTTAGTATCAGTTGCCTTTTATGGTACAGATCTCTGCAAAAACTCTTATGATATGTTGTGATATGTGATATCTCGAACCAGAATGGATCCCTTCGTTCATGTTCGCGTGCTATAATTATGGCGTTAGAATTAAAAGGGATGTCCTTTACTCTAATTATGTACGGCCCATTTGAACTCATTAATTTACGTAGCAATTCATGTCGATCATGTATGAATATGCTCGATGAGATGAAAGATTTACATAATATACGTAACGAGTATGACGTAAATTGTTGAAGAAATCAAGAAGATTGGTTATATGTGATAGATTTTCTTATGAGCACATCACTTTAATAACTTTTTATAGAAACATAAATAGACTTCAATGGCGATTTCACTGATGTACACGAACTAAATTAAATATAGGAGTTTTGGTATATATATATATTTGGTATATATATAAGGTAAAGAATAAATACCTCCTTGAAACACGACCCATTCTACAAATGGTAGCTACTAATATTTAGGCCTTATTTTGACAGGCCGCGGCCGTAGAGTGTTGCCGAAATTAAATTAGGTGAAACGTTTTTAAATGGTTTTTGTTTATCAAATGAAATATAAATAAATCTGGATGTTAATAAATATACACTAAACATTATTATCTAAATATCTATATAATTAAGACAAATGAAGCAAACTCTAGGGCCTTAAACTGTTAACAGATTGTTCCAACTAGTTCTAGATTGTCAACATTATTTTATGATTTTTAGTTACAAATACAAAATTTTAGACCATAAAATAATAATCTCGAATTTGATGATAAAATGATCTTACATATAAAAAACTGAGTTGGGTGATGGCAAATAAGAGCAAAAAAATACATGTCTAAATACATAGTAATAATATAGTCAAAAAGCGCCCATATGAGCTCAATGGCAAACAGAAAGTTAAACAATATTACTCGATTTTATCCGACACATACAATGCACACACACACACACACACATATATTGTTTTATTTAAACTAAAAAGCAAGTGTAAACAATTTTTAAAGCCGATTAAACTTGACATATCGTAAACGAAGTGGCGGATGCGGCGCGCAACCTTTTGACAAATATGTATAAATAGTCGGCATTTGAGAATAAAGAGTAAACTTCGGGTGATGCAGAAATACGTCCCGGTGCTGTATTCGCATTAGCGAGATTAGTGTGGATACGCTGGGGTCATTTATTTGCAAGAAGACAGATATCTTGCAACTCGTATCGCTAGAAAAAAAAATGTAGTGTCAAGATATTGTGTGACGTAGCCAATAATCTCGTGACTTTTTCCACGAAACGCCAAATTGTATCTTAATGCCAGACATGTCTGGTATCGTCTCATAATGACCGACAAATTCATAAGAAGTTGGTATTTGGATTATAGTGGTTACGTAGCTTTGGGGTATATTTTTGACTTCAATTCATAACCACGACCCATCGACAATCAGCTGAGGCCTTTTATAAGGCTTTTTATTACATACTAGCAAAGTACCCGTGCTTCGCTACGGGAGCACTCCTGATATGCGTCTATTTTTGTTAAGATTCCAGATATTTTATTTTTTCTCCATAAAGGACTGTTTCGTATTGACCATTATTACAAACATACACCATTTAGGTTAAGACGTCCCGGTAAACAATATTTTTGGCATTCGCACCAGGAGCCAAAATTGCAAGGCTTCCAGGAGAACTCCTGAGCAAGCTACATACAACTGATCATGAGAGAAGCAGTCCTGTCTCAAGTCAACCCCAGCGACCTTTAGAGACTGCCCCTCAGCTTTGTTAATGGTCATAGCATAACACCTTTATGAGAAATTGAAGTCTCTTAAATTGAACGGGGTGGTCTGATCGAATAATGGGAATGCGGGTTATAAAGAGAGATTCCTCAACAGCGCATCCTTTACTGTCCTCACTCAACAACTCATCGTTCCAGTTGTTTAATTCGTGAACAATGGTAGCGCGAACCTCCTGATGATACACCTCCGTTCCATGCAAGTGGTAGGAGATGAAGGCCAGCCAGGCCAGCTCCATCACCTTCCAAAGCTATAATGGTATGGGGCATCATCACACCTTCCACAAGTATAAATTTAGTGAATCTTGACGTCATTGTTTGAAAAATACCGAAATTCTTATTTTAAGTAGGTATAAAATCGGTATTTAGAATAGGTCTTTCAATTAGTTTTCGGCACCAGATGTAGCTTCATTTGAAGGACGCAGTTTTTTTTACGCCCTACGCGCGCGATGGTCAACCTCCGGGGGTAACTACTGGGATGAGGCGAGCGATAAACCGTCATAGATAACCCCATGGTTTGAAATAATCTCTCGTAAGTATACCTTTCCTTAATAACGAAACCATAGCGCGCTGTACAAATGCTAGGTATAGCGCCATCTAGTGATTAGTTAATTAAAATATAACAATAACATTTTTAGACATTTCTTGGCTGGTTGGCGCTGGTCAAAAGTTAATCAGTTACCCATAAACATTCCCTTTTTTTATGAACAACTATTTTTATGAACACCAAGTCTCAAAATCGTAGGTGAATCTGTTTCCAAAAAGAGGGTTTTTTCAACCCCCTATTTTCAACCTCTTAGGGGTAAAATTTCGGAAAATCCCGTCTTAGTGCGCGCTTACATTGTATAGGGAACACATATCCAAAGTTTCAGGTTTCTAGCTTCAGTCGTCTGGGCTCTACGTTAAATAGTGAGTCAGTCAGTCAGTGAGGACGAAGCCTTTTAACTATCTATATTTTACCCGCGCCTTCGCTTGCGTGAAGTTCGCGCATTTTAGATTATCCAAGTCAAGTCTAACACGCAACGCAACCACCTTCATGTGGCACCTTTAATTGTACTAAATACGGATGCAAGAACTTTCCAGAAAACTACTACACCCGTCCCACCCTCGTCGCGCCGCCTGTGATCGTATAAGCACTGATTGACGCCAAATACAAATTAAAAAACCTATTAGGAATAACACTTCAGTCAACACACAAGTCTTATTCCATCAGCTTAAAAAGGATAAATCAAAGTTTAAAAAAATTATATGATGATGGTCATGTTAGCCACGTTGAATTTTAAAATCGTTGTTGTTTTCGACACGCAGCGATCCGATAAAATATAAAAACTATAATATCCTTGATGATTTTCAGACATTTTGACCCCATTTTACTCCTTTTTTTTTGGGTTGAATTTCAAAAAATCCTGAAACACGTGTTCACTCATTTCTCTATAGTGTTCGTGTAAAGTTTAGGATAAAATAGTCCTACTAATCTATAATATATAAAAACTAATCTCGTTTCCCTACACAAACGTTGGACCTCCGTTTCACCCTTTTAGGGGTAAAATTTGACAAATCATTTTAAGTAATTTCGTGTCCACTATGTTATATTTTCAAATTGACGTCCCAGAAAACCATAGAATCAACACCCATATTGATATTATGACATTTCAACCCCATCGCACCCCCATAGGGGAGATTTTATGTCACGTCGGCTATGTTGGATTATAAAATAGTTGTTGTTTTCGTAATCAGCGACTCGATAAACCATAATAACAATACCCATGACGATTTTCAGACTTTTTCACCCCATTTTACCCCCTTAGAGGGTAAATTTTGAAAAATCCTGAAACACGTGTTTACTCATTTATCTATAGAAGTACTTGTGTAAAATTTCGTATAAAATAGTCCAACTAATCTTGTTTCCCCATACAAACTTTGGACCCCCATTTCACCCCCTTAGGGGATGAATTTTGAAAAATCCTTTCTTAGTGCACCCCTAGACGTCATAAGGAACCTACGTGCCAAATTTGGAATCCCTAGACCCAGCGGTTTGGGCTGTGCGTTGATTAGTGAGTCAGTCAGTCAGTCAGTCAGTCAGTCAGTCAGTGAGGACAAAGCCTTTTATTATTATAGATTGCCGTTATATCTCACTGCAGCTACGTTGATTATACTTTCACACATAGGTTTAAATTTGTATCACTTTTATATTGTTTATTCTAATAAACAATGTAATAATCTTGGGGTATAAGTGGTTCATCAACATCTTTGAACCAAAGCCACCTGCACGTGGTGCACCCTGTTGACTGACAAACGAAGCTCTGGCGAAAAGAGAGGTAGGGAGTGTAATTGTAAGCTACCCGACTGGGGAATGTACCTCCACCTCACAGAATAGCGCAGCCAAATAACGGTTCATTTGAGGGCTGTTGTGTTCCTGCGAGTGAGTGAGGTCACCAGAAAGGAAGGAGATGCTGAGATGGCAGCGGGGGTGGCGGCGCGCGAGCGATATTTTATTTTGCAAGCGTTAATATGGCTACGGTAACCGCTTCACATCAGGCGGGCCGTATGCTTGTCTGCCAACTGACGTAGTATAAAAAAAATAATTAAACAATTTCTTTATTAAATTTACTACCTACGTAAAATTAAAGAGAACTTGTAACACTTGTGACAACCGTGATAAGGATCACGAAAAATATTATTTTCATTCATGTTTCATTACAAATTGTAAAATAAAATTACAAAAGTACATTAATTTTGCTCTGTTGTAAAATTTCTCTGAATATTTTCAACTTTATTGCCATTCGTAAAAACAAAACGATTCGCGGTTTAAACAACTGTCGTATTCGTTGTTGTTTTAATTTATGCACATTCAAGTTTAAATGACTCGACGAAAGACCATATCCACTCTTTAATTACGACTTCGTCGGCTGGCGTTAAAAATAAACTCAAATTAAAAAAATGCGTGAGGATTTCGAATGCTCACTTAGTCACTCGTTAATTTGGGTATGCACGGAAATCCTTTTTTTGAAATTTCTAAATACTTTCAAATCTAACGTTTGAAAAGTAATTTTAAAAGCTTCCGCCTATTTTTAAATATATTTTCTTATCTGTTTGATTCATAATTTAGGAACTACTTTTCATTAGGCGGGCCGTATGCTTATTGCCACTTTAGTGGTATAAAAAAATAAAAATAGAAATTATAAATGATTGTAATACAATTTTATTAACGTGATCAGGTCGTGATCTCCAGCGACACTGAAGAATCCGTTTCAATAGCTATTTGGAGAAGAAGGTTAAACTATCGTCTAAGAAACTCGATCGAGCTGTAACAATAATTCTTAAGGTCATGAAAAAGACATGAAGTCTGTATACGGTTTTGACTCTCGAAAACTAAGGAACGACTTCATCTATCGTATCAATTAAATATGTATACAATGGATTTCAATCGAAGAATAATTTGATATGAATGTTTGAACGACTGTCCTTCACTGTGACTAATAGAAGAATAATTTGAACGACTGTCTTCTTTTACAATCGCATGATTCGCCACATAAGGGAAATTCATCGTCCCTCATTGGAACCCAAATGATTGATACGACACTGTGGTTCCACTGAGTTCTTTTCCCGCTAACGCTCTGTCGATAATAAACTTCATGTCGATGGTAAATATACACATGCTCCCAACTAAGGTGTATATTCTTCATACATAAAGTATTCGCGGTGTTAAAACTAATTTAGCTAAAGTTTTATATATAAAACCGCTGCTGGACGGATTGGACTAAATTTTTATACGCACAAATAAAAAATACGACGTAGATATTTTAATTTTAGTCAAGATACTGGAATAAACGTGTATGCTAGCGTGCAAAACTAGTCACCAATAAACATTTAATGTAAAACCTCTATAGCCAATGCATTGTATATTTCAGTACTTGATTTTTATCTATAGATACCTTTTCTCGTACCAGACTAACTTGTATTGTAGTATACTCGTAATAAGATTATAGAATATGAAATTTCCAGAGTAGAAAATAAATTCTTGCCTCAAAGAAAATACCTACAAGATGGTATTTTTCGTGTTTTTATATAAAGTAATATTAAAAATTTATCCCTTTTACACATGTCCCATAAATTATTATAAGATAATAATATATTTATTATATTATTATGTATCAAGTTATTTTCTTTGTAGGTTTATTTCTTAGCTATATTTTTTTATTTTTTGGTTACATTCCCTTATATCGGGAAGCTAGCCATGGACTAAATGACTCGAACCAGTTTCTTGATGTTTTTTTACCCCGTGGGTGTAAAAACGGTTACGGCTAATTTTGCTGTAGAAGTCTCATTTGCTAATCGGCAGGGAGCATCATATAAGTGAAGGTTTTTTAACTTTGGCTCTAAAGGTAGTGCTAGTGAGTCTCTTATATAAGTGGATCCAGTAGATACCATCCCATAAATCATTTTTTGTTCTCGTATTTGTACTTTGCAGCAGATATTAGCAGTATTTTATTAATTTCTTGTTTATACAACAATAATGATACGTCTACGTTACTTCAGTAAAGACATAGCAACACAGCGATAAGAACACTATGTTAGTATTTCGATAGAGTTCACCGGAAAGAGGAAGCGTTTGGAAGGGTCGTTGAACCTCGCATCGAGTCAATGTCAGCGCCGGCTCGGGTCCAAGATTCGGCAAGAACAGGGTGCGTTCGCGGCTCGGGGTAGCAGGGTGCAACTGTCGCAGGGTAACGACCGCCGCGGGGTCGTCGCCCGGCGCCACGCGGCCGCGCGACCGACCCGTCCGATTGATCGGAGCGGGATGGCACTACCTCCGAACCCTAACGCCTCAACAACCCCCTCACTTAATAGGGGAAATAACACTTTGTTTCGTAACAGATAAGGTGTGATTCTGTTTGGTGCTTTTATCTCGGATGAGGCTATGGTGATGCAGAGGTCGCTACGCACACATGCAAGTTAAGGGAAGTAGTTTTGCTCAAAATATTGATTTTTCCGCGGGCATTGCGGCCTCGTGGTGTGCGGCGCGCGCGTGTGCGTAGTGCGTGTGGCCGTGTGCGTGTTCGTCTATTTTGGGTAGAGCACGTGGTCGTGGTTGTAGCTTGTTGACATGCGTTTTTATTTTTATGGCGGCTTCGCGGCTCGGATCAGTTAATTACGTCATATCGTTGTTGTTTTATATACACTATTATTAAAAAAACTCAACGTAAAAATTAATAAACACTTTTCTGCCCACACTTTTTTTTGCCCACATCTTTGTATGCGCGTATCTTGGTATACTATAAGAAATTTAAATAAATAAGTAATAAATATTCCTGGACAATTTACACAGTGCCATCTAGTCCCAAATTAAGCGAAAAGCTTGTACTATGGGTACTAGATAACTGGTATAATACTTAAATACATTTTTTTTGTAAATATATACATATAATACATAGAAAACGCCCAGACCAAGACAAACAGACATGTTCATGCACACAAATGTTTGTCTTGTCGAACCCGCGACCTCGGAGTCAAAGTGGCCATTGCTAACCATTCGACCACCGAGCTCGTCAAAATGATTTTATATCATTTGTATGAAATTTCATCCTGATCTGTCCAGTGGTTTGTCTGTCAGTGAGAGGGGAGACTGCGATGTTATAAGTTGAGAGTAAAATTAAGTCGACGGTACCTAAGATTTTAAAAAGACTTGCAGTTCTGCAAATTTGATCTTCTTAGTGTGCACCTACGCTATAACATATCATATGTTTCACGGAAGAAGCTCTAATGAATATTAACGCTGAAACGTCGAAAGCTACCTACGTGCATTTTCTTAGCTCGTAGTTCACAGCGCAGACGAAGACTTGCAAAAACTTGCAGTACATAATGTGATACGTATTACTGTACGTACGTATTTTATTTGAATATACATACTTATATCTAAATATAGTTGTAGCACACCGGTTCAAGGACCCACACATACACACAGCCTTACCCTTGATTTTGCCAGCTCAAGGTCTCTACCCTCCAGGAAGGCCCTCTTGCACCCCTGTTGTTTTATATAAAGCCGTCCCACTCTAAAATGCGAACAATGCCGAAATTGAACGATCAGTAGCGGGGTCGATGACCTGCAGCGACATACGTATTGGTAAATAAACATTGATGTTAGTACTTGTTATATAATGGAGTCTATACGGTTTGATATCGTAACGTTCTGGGAATATTTTGTCATCGTAATGGCACGTAATACTAAATTGCATTTTGATCGCAATACAACGAATAAATTTAATAATTTAATTTATATAAGATTCATATATTTTTGTTGGCACCTAAAATTTAATAAAAAAATCTCTCTCCAAAATGCCTCAGAGGTCTCGATTACCATTGTTAGAATTCTGTTAATACTATTATTGTTATATCAAAATGTTTGTTACATCAAAAATGAAATTCTCGTAATTATTTTATGATCGTATAATGAAAGTTGACCGAACTGAGATTAGAATTATAAAATGATTAAAATTATATATTTGATTTAATTGATTAATGTGAATATCAATCCTCATTGCCAAAATAATTCTATTCTAAGATTTTTATTTTTCGATCATAATTCGATATATCACAAATTAAATTCTCGTAACACAATATGAAATTTCTTAATAATGAATAAATGTGACATTTGTAACATCGAGACTAGATCGAAAATGAATTTTGACTACATTTTTATTACGAGAATTCCCTTCTTTTGCTTTATTATTATGAATATGATCTTGTCATGTCATGAAAAGTTAATACAGAACACAATTGAAATTCAGTATCACTTCGTGTTTATAATGTACTAGCGGCCCGGTACGTGCTTCGCTACGTATAAAGTGAAATAATAAAAAAAAAAATTTTATTAATTGCTAGCTATTTTAAAATTTAATCCAAAACATTTGGATAAACAAAATTTTTTGTTTTTCCATTTTGAGCATCAATAAACAAACTGCTGGGTGTACCGACTCTGGAACAGGCAACAAAAAGTCGAAGCACGTCCAAAATGAAATGACCGCATGAATGACATAACAACAACAACGTACTGTCAACACTGAAAAAAGTTTCAATTTGACAGCACAATCCCCATCTGAAAAAAGTTTCAATTTGACAGCAAAATCCCCATTAACAAAATGATCCGCCATTTATTGAATTCAATTGTTACAAAAAATGTGATAAATGAAGAACCGCTCTACCGATTTTGTGCAAACTTCACCTAAATCATCTACTAAATAGTCTGAATAAACCCTAAACATTTGGTTTCCATAGGTGAGCCCGTTCTTGAGTTATAAAATTACAACGAAAAGTGGCATTGATTTTTATATATATAGATGTACTATATATAATATGTATTTATAATGTATGTACTTGAGCGTAAAGAAACAAGTAAAAGGTTTATCAGTCTACCGAAAACCAAAGTGATTATTATATTGAACATGTTTATTTATATTGTATGTTCTGTAATTTCTGAAATAATGTATCGAAATGACGTGTAACGAACTTATACATTTTCTTTTTTCGCTTAGAATATTAATCTAATTATCTAAGATACTCTACGATATTTTTTACGAGGTAAAAATTTCACAAACAAATTCTTGTCAAGTTATATGTGTAAATTACCGAGTACTGAAAGGATTTCGAAGAATTTCAATTCTGCTAAACGTCTAGAGTCTAGACGGTTGATGTAACTGACGGGATTGTGTTTTGCACTACAAATTCAGAGCAACATCAGAAAGGATAAGATCTGAGAAGATTAACTCGTTCATTACTTAGATAATATCCGCTTTTTAGCAATAGAGTTAATTGGTTCAGATGTTATTCAATTTATACTTCTGGTAGCAGTTAATTCATGCACACTAACGTGGCCCGGCATCCACTCTCCATCGTTAGTAGAAGCATACGACTGCCATAGCTACTTTGATCTACAATGCTCCAACTGTCATAATGGTGCACCCTACATATACAAGTTAGATTGGCTTTAGCTCAATGATACTAGCCTACACCCTACACCCCGAACACGGTAGTTATACAGTTATTATAAGTAGAAAGCAAGTTAATTCCGTAACTTGGTTTGAAGAAGAATATCAGATACACGAGGATAAGGGACAGACTCAACTTGCACTGCTGTTGCCCAAATGTAACGGGGATTAACTGCAACAAGGACCAAAATGACAATGAACAGTGACGTTCATTGCAATCCTAAAGGTAAAACTATAGCTTCTTATTACAGCAATCTTGGAACTCAAAATTAATTTAATCAGTGGATATTAGGTTTTAGAAGCAAGCTTTAGAATTTATAATGTTACATATAAAATACAGATCATGGTTACATCATCATATACACGTATGACAGGAGTAATGCTATCTCTACTCATCCACATCCATCATATGATGGACGATAGGACGATATTCAGAACTTGGCAAAAATATTTTTCGAATTTCATAAAACCAATTAATATTGTTTCCAAAATAGTTTTCACAGTAGTCAACATGTCATTGTATATCATATAAAACAGGATAAGCCATTTTGTGCTTAAATACGAGTACTAATACTACGTACTAGTCTCGATCTCACAAATGTCATATTTGGTATTCTGGTGTGGTACAAGAATACCAAATAATTATAAACATTTGTTCGATTTTGTTGTTTGTTGTTTGATTTCGAGACTAAATCGGTACTGAATTAAATATGAAAATTCGAAGTTTAGCTGGAGTGTGATTTTAAAGCAACTCAAAAAAACTATTTAAAAAAATAAAATTCATCATTCAATCTTGATTCGGTCAACTTTCAATCTGCGGTGTAATTACGAGAATTGGCCTTCATATCGTCAATCTATCTAGTGGGGTGTGTTTTATGCAGATTTTTTGCACTTTCTTCTGTTCATTTCATTCATAATTTGTTTGGCAATACGTTCTCTTTTTCTTGGTATGTTATCTCCTTCAGATTTTTACCACTCTATATTAGCTTTATTACAAGTTCATTTCAACTACGATCGTGGTTTGCATATGAGTAATATGTCCAATGTAATCTCAACCTATGTACGAGGGAATCATTACATGTCGAAACCTTAATTGATTAATAATGAGGTACAAGTGGTACAGCCAACGTACGAGCGTTTGTGAAACCTCTACGTATCGCCATTTACAGAATCCTATAATAGGAGCCTCGTACCTGTCGACATAATTGGTCACCCGTGGGAATTCGTATACACATATATATACCTACACATACGAATAAAAAAAAAATATGTCTGCTATATTGAGAGAACTGAATTAATTTTAATTATAATAAATAGTATTACATGAATTCCATAGTCCACTTTGCGGTCATCTTTACTTTGGGAATCAAAGATTTAGAAAGACAACTGTCACTAGTAAATAAGCTGTTAATATTTACAGCTCGTCATCAACGCTAATTCGTCCCACTGCTGAGATAAGGGCCTCCCCTCAATCGAAGGGATTTAAAGCATACTCCACCACGCTGTTCAACTGCGAGTTTCTGGTAAACTTACATACTTGGAAGAATACAGCGACCATATAAGTCTCTAGGCAATTGTTCGAATTGTTATTTGGAAGCGGTCTTTTATTTTTATATACCACGTCGGGTGGCCAACAAACATACGGCCTCTCTGATGTAAATCGGTTACCGTAGTCATATAAGCACTCGCAACATGAAATATCGCTTGCGGAGTCCCACCCTATGCAAAGCAGCAACTCCTTCCTTCATGGTGTTCTCACTCACACCCAGGACCACAATAACCCTCAAGGGAATGATAATTTGCTGCGGTATTCTGTAAGATAGAGGTACTTTCGCAATGGGGCAGCTTTTGAATACGCTGAGCGCCCTACTCTTCCACCAGAACCTCCTTAGTCAGCAGAGTGCACCACGTGCGGGTGAGATTGGATTTGGCTCAAACATGACGGTGAGCCCCTTACACCCCAAATTCTTCTGCTGTTAAGCCTGCACCAATCGGGCAGCTTATAGTTACGTACCGTACCTCTCTTTAATCTACTTTACTATTTACCCCTTAGAACGTGAGCTTGACACGATATAAAGTGGGCAAGAATGCAACGTCGCTTACATAGTAGATTACAAGAAATCGTTTTCATGTATTTTATATGAATCGTCGCATACTGCAGTGCAATAAAGATATATGAAAATGGCTATGAGCTGTGTTGCGGTGCAGCCCGATTGTAATGTGTATAACAGCGGCAGCCACGAAGAAGGATGCATTTATTTACTTATTGAGCAGTGTGTAAACCTGTGTATCATCCCACTGCTGGAATACGGGATTTCTCTCAATCGATTGGGTATAGATCCTTCACCAACTGCGGGTTGGTGGAGTTAAGTGTTTTCAAACCGTGCAAAGGCCTTGGCAAAAGAATTTGGCTCAACGACTATTATCTAAGAACAACAGGCTGGACCGACCGAACAACCCCCGTGGTTGTTAATGTATGCCGACGACGTTGCGTTGGCGGACTCGGACAGGGGGCGGTTGGTACGGCGTGTGAATGAGTGGAAACAGACGCTTGAGAACGGCGGTCTAAAACTAAATGTGGCGAAGACTGAGTACGTGGCTTGCAATACTACTGACCCCATATCCGTCACACACAGTCGGGTACTCTCCACGGAGTACCCGACTGTGGAGAGTTCGCAGGGGGAACTACGGGTCCCCCTGTTTGGATCAGGGTACCTCGGGGACTGGCGGCAGCCCAATTTGCCAGTCATGGGTTCGGATTCGAGGTGGCTTTATGTGCGTGTAAACACTCACGCGCATGTGGTTTAGCTACAGAGGTCGGGCATGTTCGTCTGCCTGGCCATATTGTCGGCCGGGCGCTCGGCCTCGCGCGTAGCGAGTTGGTTATCACTGGCCTAAGGCGAAGGGCCGCCACAGTGGTTCTCAACGGGGCTTGGAGCGGCCCTTATAGCGGTCGTCGGCTTACCAGCTGACGCCGCGGCTCGGGTACTTGCCTGCTGAGCAAGGAGGTTGACGGGCGATCGCTTCCGTCACCCCGGCCACCCTACCGTAGGCTCGGGGTAGGCGTTTCTTCTTTGAAGGACGTCGGGAAGTGAGCGTGCCTTATACAGCTCCGGTACCTGTCATGGAAATCAGGGAGCCGGCTATCCGGCGCCCCAGTGTGGGTACAGAAACACTAGGCGCGCTTGTACTTGTACTTGTGCGCCGGGATGTGAGCGTGCCATACAGCTCCGGCTACCCATCATGGAGAATGGGGAGTGGTAGTAGGGCCCCGATGCTTGGGTTCTCCGAGCGTCGGTCGCCACGAGCTACTCGACTTAAGAGTACGTAAGTAGCCTGCATGCAGGTGAAAGCGGAGTAAGACCTGCTACTGCTACGCTTGCGTGCTCGGTTGGTTTACCGAGCGCAAAAAGCGGTGCAGGAAAAGGTCCTCTCGTCTGGTTGATTTACTGGACGAGAGACTCGCATCCCCCGTGATATAACCGGAAGGTTGGCACACGGGGCGCATTAGCTGTTAGGTATAGGGTACGTGACCCCATATCCGTCCGCATAGGCGAAGAAGTGGTCGAGCGCACGGATCAATTCCGATACCTGGGGTCGGTACTCCACGCGTCTGGTGACATTGACTGCGACATCAAGGCACGCATTTCAGCAGCGTGGGCTAAGTGGCGGGAGGTGACTGGTGTCATTTGTGACCCAAAAATGCCGGTTAAGCTGAAAGGACAGATCTATAAAACTATTATCAGACCTGTCCTCCTATATGGCAGTGAAACGTGGCCTGTACTTGAGCGACACAAGCAAGAGCTGCGTGTCACGGAAATGAACATGCTGCGCTGGATGTGTGGAGTGACGCGCAAAGACCGCGTCAGGAACTCACGCATTCGCGGCAGCCTTCGTGTCCGTGACATTGCAGACAAACTGCAAGAAAGTCGCCTACGTTGGTATGGCCACATTTTACGAAAACCGACAGGCTATGTGGGTAACAAATGTCTAGCTATGCCGCCCCCGCCGGGACCCGGCAGAAGGGGAAGGCCAAAGAAATGCTGGCTTGATGTCGTAGAGGATGACATGCGGACCAATGGTCTCACACAAAGGGATGCCGAAGACCGGGCGAAGTGGAGGAGAAAAATTAAGAAAGCGGACCCTGGGCTCCGAAGCGCAAGCTTAGGATGCAACCGGGACTTAACGCTTGGATGATGATGATGAACAGGCTGGACCGACGGCTTAACGTGATCCTCGTAGTATGGAGAACTGAGGAATTCTGTGATTGTTGTGTTCCTGCAAGTGAGTGAAGTCGCCAGACGTAACATGCTTCTTTAGCAGCGGGAGTGTCAGTCAGCTCGCAAGCAATACTATTTGTATTCTAGGCGTCAATAAGCTAAGGCCACTTTTTTTGCTCTAACTAAATATATAGCATAATAATCAGTATCAAGCCATGATCATAAACATGTTCATATATGACTGTAACGATATACCAAAAATTATTTGTACCACAATTAATATAAATTGATGCCTTATTTTTTGCTATTTCTACTGCAATATTGCCGATGGCGAGCCATGCGACTTTATACTTCATACGCGATAGAGCACAAAACGGGAGACATTCTCACCTTAGACTTAACGGGTTCAACACCGTTCGTACCTTCAAGCTAGGGATCATCAATAATCCTCAAAGCTCGTCTCTGAATAGAGTCACGCGGTTCAAGCTTGTTACCCATGTACTCTCGCACAAAGATTGCATAGTAGATGCGAGTATATAGAGTCGAAATTGCCTGTTCAACGTAAATTTGACTTATATTCATAACTGACAAACTAACCTCTCTAACCGGTCTCATTATCTATGATACTATAATCCAATTGGAAATGTTAAAACATCATGTATCAGATATACGAAACGAATAAATAAAAAAAATATAGTAAAGGTTTCAATAAAGATCGTCGCTCACTTGTCATCTCGACACGTATTCCGAGCTAGTGCTGCTGCACCTTTAATTCGCGCGCGCGGTGTTTGCGGTGACGACCGCCCGACCGCTGATACGCCGTCAAAGAGTGGACGCTGCACGGGCAACAATAATTTGTTCTGACAAATTTGTTCGAGCTTCGATTCGTTGTTCGAGCAACCAGCACATCGCATCGAGGTCTGAAGCGGGATGATATGCTAAATTCTCATACGTGTTATCCGGGGTTGTATTTTGATTTGGTTTACTTTGGATTTACCTGGCTGACACAGCATATATAGCGGCGAGACTATGTAGTCTGACCTAATGAAAAAATATGTTATAAAATAAGTTCTATTAAAGTTGATTTTATCTGATCCATTAATTAAACTGTGTCTGGACAGTACTTTGCAAGGATGAATAATTAATCATTCTGTTTTTACTCCACTTATTCCATTGATTCAACCGGTCATCTTACAGACATTCATTCAATATTAGTATTTTCGCTTAACTCTCTTTCTCATTACTCATCCAACCACGTTCATACCTAGGACGCAGACGCATTTTAATCAATATATTTTTTAAATCATTTATATTAATTGTAATTCTGAAATGGAATTTATATTCCGATATTAATTATATTCTATGGTATGAAACCCGTAAGGGAATAACACTCGAAGTGAGGTGGCACTGGAGTAGTATATGAGCGACGACCTTAAACTCACTCTTACGGGTATTGTTTGTTTATTTATAAACTAACATTGTTTTACTAAAATAATGAGGGGCAGACACGTTTCACTTCACGTAATTTATTCAATGAAGATTTGAGTTTGGTTTATTTTTAAAACATTAAGGAGAACATTAAGGACTGAATAATGAGACAATATCAGAAGATTGAGAAGAAACGCCAGTGAAAATAACCTTAACCCTCTAACGTAATTAGCTTTTCAAGGCAATTTACTATAAGTACATACATATAATAAGAATATTTGTAGCGACTTTGTTATATTTAGACTCACAATGTCGCCCGTATTAAATAAAGACCAATTTTGTAAGAACTAAACTCGTACGATGACCACAATTCTACAATCAAGATTAACATTTTGATCTATGGACAGTCCATATGTCGTGATAATGATTATGGCAGTGCAACTGTTACCTACCCTTGATGTGAAATTAACTTAACACGGTATACACAGCAATTTTCCGCTAAAGCGGAATTTCATATTTTTATTACGGTTTGCAATAGGGACAGAAAGTAGCAGTGAAAGAGTATACGCAACATAGGTATACTACGAGTCCTGCTTTTTAGGCCTTTCACTCTAACCTGGGTTATTAAAATTTCCATGGCATTACTTTTTCGGGTCACTTGACCAAAAAAATTTAAAACAAAATTGTAGGTGCTGTATAGGTTACTACCAGAGGAGTCTGCAGTTTTCACCAATGTTCACAAAAAAAAACATAATGCTAAAAAGAGAGAATAAGAAAAGATTTAACTAATGAAAATTACATAATTATATCTATACATACAATAGACAATATCCTTAATGTATATTCGACATATTATATACATAGATGAATGTTGTTGGATACTAGTCAAATATTATATATATGTGATAGTAATATTCTACGGGGCGAATTGAGAAGCAAAGAAATCTAACACATGACAACGGCGGAATTGCCGAGCAGTTGAGTTAAATAAGTGTAATACCATACCATATTTCGTAATGTTGCCATAGTTAGTATATTTTAAAGTTTCAATGTGTTTAAAAATAAACTATTATTGCACGACAAAAATCATTACTGAGCAAAACAAACAGCGTCCCACTACGGTCGGTATTGCGCTGCAGCGCACTTGATTACGTGGTAGTCACGGGGTTGGGCGTCCCGACCTACCCCCCAGGACCTACACCAACGCTGCACCGATGCACCCTAGACATCTAGATATCTAGACATTCAGATATTTGTCTGGATGGAACGGCACACACACAAGCGCGCTCCCGCCACAGACACTGTCTCCACACTATGTAAAAATCCGAAGTGTGGGTGACATTGCAACATATAGGATGCACTACGTTATACGATTGTTTGTATGTTATTTACGTTGTTGGGATGTACCAATTTGTTTGTTAATGAGGGGTTGAGGACACTTTTATTTGTTCGTGACTCTTTTTCAGTGGTTTCTAATGTCTTCATTATATTCCTAAATATATCAGTCAATATATTTAGGAATATAATGCTTTTTATGATATCTTCGATAGTTTTTACTACGTTTGTATGTTTGTAAATCAACGTTATCTTAAAGTTTTCATTTGTTTTTGTTTTATACAGTGATATAGGTACTACCTATATAATACTAAGCTCTCTAAATAGCGAAAGGGGAATTGACATGAAATATAAACATACATACGGGCATTTTTTTTTTGTATTTTGTTTTTCACTTTACCCATATTGATATTGCTTCTTTGCAATGTTTTCTTAAACTAAAATGGTCTTCATTTTATAAGTATATGTAGATATACACATACTTACTGAGATGTTAGCGAATACAGCGTTCAGCTTTAAAAGCGTTTATCTAACAAACTGACGTACTAATAATATAAAATTTAAATTAACTACTTACTAAACAACAAGATTTCGAGATACAACTAAAATGATTCTAATCCAATCAGATAAGAGTTGAAAGAATATTGACGTACACATAAAACGTTGTATATACTTACTGACAACTTATTGGCTTTGGTATAGATATAAAATGCTAGACCTACCCCAACAAATCCGAGTGCAGCCGCACTAACTCCCAGACGCGCGCAGTGTGCCTAGGACACTCGTGTGCACTAACTGCGCACACAAACGCAATGTAATATTTACGTGAAGTTCAATTATGCTATCGGGGTAGAGGGTGGTAGGGGTGGATCGCATTTTATAGAAAGATATGTTACTGTGATTCAAGTTGTGACGCTGATATTTTCAAAGGGTTTGATTTCGTGCTAACAAATATTGTGTCCTTGAAGCTGATTTGCAGCTAATATATTACTAGATATCTAATATAGCAAATTCATACATGTATTGGGTTATCCTATGGGAATTAACAAAGGCCCTTTTTAGTTTAGAAATTAGAACTGTTCGTTGATAGATTAGTTACTGACCACATTTTATTTTGGTATTAATAAAATCACTCGTACAGACAGATACAAGTACATCACGCTCGACAGACACGGTCCGATTAATCAATGATTGATCAAACTCATAATTAAATGCGCACGACATAAAAACAGCACTAAAGTCAAAGTGCCAAATTTGACTTAGTTGTACTGTTCCACGTACTTAATTTATTAAATTTGGTTTTAGCAACCCATTTAACCCTAACCACATTCATTAGAATGGTAAACAGATAATGGTTGTGCTTGGTTTACCAACATTTCTTTCATTTTCATTGTATATATTTTGGCATGGTCACATGGCTCACCCGCAAGTAGTTTTGATAAAATATCATCAATCGGTGACCCTACCGCTGAAGCTGAAGCCGATTACCATCAGGTTTTTTTTATTGCGAAAATCAAACTTCAGCTTAAATTGGCGGTAACTGTGTTTAGATTAGCTGGTAAAAACTATAGAGCTCTACCGACTAAGCTGAATATGTTTGTCATTAACTTAAACCTTAGATCAATTTTCACGATAAAAAATATCCTTGAGGATTGTTTTGTGCCGATTTCATTTATTTATGGAATAAAAAAAACGGGAATCCGAATTTCAACATCGCAGCTATGTGATGGATGAAGGATGAGTATGGGTTGAAGAGATGATAGTGATGATGTGTCTGGTCATGCACCATGGTATCAATTTTGAAAAAAGATAATGAATTTATCACAATCTAAAATAATATTAAATATATACCGATTTGTTAACAAAGTATTATTTTAATAATATTTTTATACTGTAACTTTTAAATTACAGCAAAAAAATATTTACATGCATTTTAATCTTACAATAAAAATAATAGCATTTTCTTTGAAACGCTTTCAATTCGCGCCATCTGTTGTCGAGCGGCGGTACTTATAATTTTCTTACATTCACCGTTAGATGGCAGTAGCTAATTGTAATTTCGTATGAAATCAAATATGTTTTTGTAAAATTAAATTACTGTATTATCGTCTTAATGAACAAAATTTATATGATATTATTTTATGAGACTAATTCCACTTTTTCTCTTTGTAAAAAAAGTTTCGAGACAGGTGAAAAATATGGTATTTATACGTACGACCGTGCCACAGCTAGTATATAAATATTTCTTACCAGTAAATTAAGTGTTTTATTTTTGTATTTTCTGTGTTGCCGAAATTGAAACATGTTCTCAGAAGCGTCCTATGATATGACTAGCCATGTACCAAAAGATGACTAATTATTTTTGGGCAAATTGCCAGGCGAAACGTGAATATAGGACGACGCCTTTGCTTCACACAAACAATTCCTAAAGGTTAACTGGCATAGTTTACTGATGAGTTTTAATATTTGGAATTTAGAGCAGCGATTTAGGTTTTAAGCGACTTGTTTCATTCAGTGCACCTTAACGATGTATTGTATTTCCCTGTTGTGTAACAAAATGTTTGGCGTAACATTTTCCAAAATAAATAAACAATTAGTTGGATGGTTACGAAATCCCAGAACAAATCGCTACATTAAAAGACCTTAAGAGTCGTCAAGGCGCATGTTATGCCCCTCGTGTTGAACACGTTCACAAACTACGGTAACTGCTTTCCATCAGGCGGCCCGTATAGTTATTTAAGTATTTAAATCAGGTATTATGAGAGCTGTGAATATATTTTAATGCCTACATACATGAAGTGACATCGAAATATTTTTTTTAAATATCCTTTTTTTGTCTTTAACGTGACAGATAAGTGTACGAGCTACCTGATGAAAAACAGGTATAGAAAATAAATAAGTTCTGAAAAAGCCTCCTAATATTTACATCTGATTATTCAATAAGCAACAACGTTCGTTCGTTAACTAGTCTTGTATTGTTTTTCTGCCGGCTAGCTATTGTTATTTACAAAAAAATGGAAAAGCAATTTCCAGCACCTGATGATTTCCTCACCGTTATCGCCTTCAGGATCGCGTGTGGCAACGCCGGCAACCCGGCGATCTATCAAGATAACCCAATTATGTGGGAAGTGTGCGCAGGAACACGCTTGTTTGTCACACTGTGACTGACACAGTAAATATTGCATGCTATTTTTGACTATTGTAATAACATAATGTCTGTAAAACTCGTATTGTTATGTTTTTGTATTTTCTATGTTGTCGTAATTCAAACTTAAAGAATTGGCAACGCAAGTGTTGCCAGCGTCTTTAGGCTGTGATAGCTGCATACCATTAGGCGGGTCGTATGCTTGTTTACCACCTTCATGGTATATAAAAAATATTACGTCGTGTGACAGACAAGCATACGACCCGCCTGATGTGAAGCGTGACTGTACCCCTTAACCGCTTGCTACATAAAGTATCGCTCGCATGTCGCCCATTGTAGTAGGTTTTTACAGGGTTGGTAGAAACCTTATACACTAGGATACTTAGGTGATACCTCTGTTGCATCATCATCATCATCATCAGCATTGGATTAACATCCAATGGATGGCATTAGATCAGGCAGTTGACTTTCCACCTTTGTGGTGTACTTCTTCTAAAATTTTCTATTCCTTGTTATATTTACATGCGTTTAACTGTATCGAATAAAAAACGCAATGCGTCTTTTGTAATAACGTTTCTTATAGAAAATTTTATAAAAAGAAATCATCTTTGAAACGGTATTTCAATATGTTTTAGTAGCTGACTCGCCCAGTCTTCGCACGGAATACCACTCAACCATCTGAAGGATATCTTCTTAACTATATACGGCTATCGGTTTCAGATGCAATTTCCGCATCCAAAAATAAGTATTATGTATAAATTATTTGCAGCTCGAATTCTTAAGAACACATTTTTTATTATTAATAATATTTATGGAAAACTTGACTATCTAAAAAGAGACGGAAAGAATGTAGCTGAATGATTGATGAAATTATTTATGTAACTGGAATGCAAAGCGGAACTAACTGATTCTTCAGGACTTTAAATGACTAATAAGAAGCGATACATGAAAAATGTTTACCAAAAATAGTATACCTATCTTACTGACTCAACTCTTTCCAGTTACACGTTAATTTAGATTATTATGAAGATAAAATGTTGCTTGTCCATACTGATTCACGTAGCAAACTGTCGTGTCGTCGAATTTTTAATAATGTTTATTAATTGCGCGCAATATGCTGATACGGCTGTATTGAAATTTGGGGCTCTGTTATTGAGGGTACTCGAGTTCACGTTGGGTTCTAGGCCACGCTGTCGCAACACCCGCCAGTTTGGACGGACGGTGCTTATCACTGTCATTATCAAGATATGTACCTAGTATCGATATTGTACTCAAGTGCGTTGTATACTTACCTAATTTTTACCGATTGTCTGTAACCTCCTTTTGGAACATTGGCCTAGACGTTTTCCTGAATAGGTAAATAAAATGAAATTGTGTACAGTATCTGGCAATTTAGTTTGGTAATTTGCTCTCGAAACATTGTGGCAATATGATCGACTGAGATTAAATAGTTTTTGAAAAGTACACAGGACGCACGAACATGAAAAGTACAGAATGATACTCCACGCAAACTGATATCAGCATGTAACCTGTTCAAGTATGTATATAATTTATTAACATGATAAAATTTCCTTATAATACAATACAATACAAGTAGCGTTTGGATGGCTGCGCGGGCTGCGAGCAGTAATTTCCTGTAGAAATCTTTACATCACATTTTTGGACACCTATGCGAAAAGAACACTCCGTGTCTGTCTATTTGGAATCTGGCTTCTCTCAAATCTATTTCAAATATTCAGAATCGGGCCTAATCGAGATAATCTTATAATTCAAAATCAATTTAATGATTGTCCAGGGACTGTCCTGCCTAAGCTGTAGCAGATTGCCATCGGTTTTTTTGGTTGCATAAATCAAACTTCAGCTTATATTTGTGGTAACTGTGTTTAGCTTAGCCTGAAGAAATCCTAAACCACTGGCGACTAGCGCCGGCTAACCTGAAGTTGCATGTGTGTAAGTAAACTTAAGATCTATTTATTTATCTATTTTCGGAATCGAAATATTCGATCTGAATCTATTTCAGCTTGGGCAATAGGACCCTTTGTAGAACATGAGATACATGTGTATTTTTTTCTATTACTTACCTGAGAAATCATAGTGAGAGGGAGTGCGCGTCTGGATTTTCAGCCTGATTAGGATCTCCATATAAGATCGAAACTAGTCTGCTTTCCAGTCAAAAAACGTTAGTGACCTGTTTAATTTAATCATTTAATTTATTATTTTAAAAATTATTACACAAAAGTTGAACATACTACTGAAGTATTATTAGGAAGTAAACTAGGAAGTTTACTTTTGAGGCATTTGTGAGTATTTAGCTTCAAGCGTTGCATTTTTAGTGGCCATTACTACACGTCGATTATTTCGTTTGTTATTCAATAAAAGATAACGCTGTTACTCAAAATTTAGAGTAGGTTATTTGTTATTTTATACAGCCTGCTAACGTCATGTTATCTTATTGTACTCAATAAATATAAAGTTTTTATTATCATTTCTTTGTTTGATTATACGTTATGTATTGAGGTTATTTAATATGGGGACAGTAGAATAATATCATCGTATCGTTATAAACTATTTAGCAAGTTCATGTTTGTCTTTTAAGATAGGAGCTAACCAGCGTCAACACTGAATAAAAAATCATATTTCGCAAACCATTTTAAAAATCCATGCACACAAATATTTGTCTTGTGCGAGGATCGAACCCGCGACCTCGGAGTCAAAGTGGCCCTTGTTAGCCATTCGACCACCATATATACATACAGTAATGTAAATGCGTAAGTATATACAACGCATTTCTACATGAAGCTCCATCGGGTGATGATGGTGAGGTACTGTAAATTGTAGAACACTATCATTCTCAATAACATCAAACAAACACAATGCAGTAGTCTTACAATAGGCTATTTTCCAATGTTTAAAAATTGTATAAATTATTTAACAATATCGTAAAATACACAAAACTATAAAGATCTGCAAACTTTCATTCTAATATCTCTTGTACGACTTATTTTAGAGTCGATCAAAGTTTGGCGGGAAAGTCCATTTTAAAAGTATGAAATTATTAAAAAATAATATTTCCATTGGAGACGCAATAAAAAATGCTATAACTTTTATTATGGTACTAATCACATAAACGTAATATTTAACATAGCTGTCGTACAAATTTCTGATTTGATGCATACAAAATACAAACCTGTGACGTCATAATTCGGTAGTCTTTTGTATGGAGCGTTTTGGGGCAGTCTAAAAATTGTGATTTTCAAATTACCATATCTCGAGAGATTTTTGTGCTATCGAAGTAATTCTTTCACCTATGGTTATATTATGGAGACGTCCCTACATATCAAACCGAAAAAAATGTTAGTCAAATAGCCTATTCTTATCCAACCTTTGAAATGTAACTCAGTGAAAGTTATAATACCATAAACAGCTGCTTTTGCCTATTTTGCGTATATCTTTTCATGTGTTACATTATAAGTGTTGGGTAAGTAATTAAAAATACTTAATTGTTTTGAGAATTTCTGAAGTTACAGTTCGTTTTATAATCGTATGATTTTTATTCAGTGGTGGCACGTATGCCTCTTAAGCGTACTTTGAATAATAATCCAAGATCCCAGGGCAGCCAGGGGTCATTTCATCATCAGGTAATCAAGGGACGTAAAAGCACACTGTGTCTTTGATTACCTGATACCTGGAAAATGGGCTTCTGGCCAAGGTAGCAGGTAGTCATACGATCATAGTACACCCTAATACTACTCAATCATGCACATTTTGTTGATCATAAGTGATATCTGGCGGCCCTGGGATCTTCTTCTATAATGTTTGACCAGTAGATTAAATCAATCTATTGCCAAGGTACTGCCTTAAGGGGTTCTCTGCTGTAACAGTAGGTATCACCCTAACAAAATAATAAGTATTTACTGACTACCTACCTAACCATTAAAAAAACAGGATTGTAACACAAATGTCCGATTCTCAAGATACACAGGTCAGGCCTAGTCTAGGCCTAGAGAATCGGGACCTATTTAAATGAATTAAAAATGTAACTTCATTGAATAACGACATCGTAATGTAACATTGTCATATTAGTGAATTAGGATGTATTTATTATGTATAATAAATCTAGCTGTACAGTTTATACTATTGTAAGTACGTCATATTTTACATATTTTGGGGGTTGATGCTACTCACGTCCGCAGGCTTTACCCTAGTTTCCCTGCACGTGACCCCTGGGTGGTGCTAAACGAGTAGCCTTTTTCCTGAGTGGTAGAGCCAAGCTGTAGTCGTTTAGTGTCTAGAACATGATCGCGGTCAAGTTTTGGACATTGAATGAATACAGCTCGTAATTGGGCCGGCTCGTCCGGGGCAGTACCACTCTCACGCAGAAGACCGGCGTGAAGTAATAGCTCGCGCTATTGCGTTTCGTACGGTGAGTGTTGAAACCCGGAGCCCAACCCAAACACCCCAACTCTAAATATGGCAGCGGTAGTAAAAAGAACAATACCCCAGGAGGGTACCGTCACCGCTGGTGACGGAGAATCCCTCCCTGAGCACCACTGCTCAGGCCGCCCGACGTATTCTGGGGCGGGCATTACGCCGCTCTATATTTCTGCCGGGAGCAAACGCAAGAAGAGTGTGGTGGCACCTCCCCCTGAGCTCTGCGTTGAGCTGTGTAACGTTAGGGGACTTAACTCCAACATCAATGCTGTCCACCATCATCTAGAGACGGCTAGGCCGGCCATACTCTTTTTGACGGAGACTCAGATATTCCCCCCTGCTGACATCTCATATCTGCGTTACCCAGGGTACAAAGTGGAACATCACTTTGTGCCACGAGCCGGTGTTTGCGCGTACATTCGGGAGAATATCTGTTGTCGACGTCTTGGCAGTCTTGAAGCGAGGGACCTGTCAATTATGTGGCTGCGCGCAGATTTTGAGGACCGCACTCGCATTTACGCGTGCCTCTACAGGTCCCACAGCGGAAATGTCGAAACGGAGCGTCTTGTGGAGCACATACAAACGACGACCGACAGTATACTCCAGCAGATGCCTTCTGCAGAGATTGTGGTACTGGGTGATTTTAATGCCCACCACGTCGAATGGCTAGGGTCTAGATCAACTGACCATGCTGGAAGAACTTTCCATGACTTTGCCTTGGCATATGGTCTGACACAGCTGGTTTCCTCGCCCACGCGGGTGCCGGATGTGTCGGAGCATATGGCGTCCCTTTTGGATCTTCTGCTGACCTCCCACCCTGAAAATTATCGTGTGTCTGTTGGCGCCCCTCTTGGGTCTTCGGATCATTGCCTCATAAAGAGTATTGTGCCACTCACACGCCAAAGGCGACCGCGCACAGCCAGCACACGTCGTGTGTGGCATTTTAGGTCAGCAGATTGGGATGGGCTGCGTAGTTTCCTGGCCTCCTACCCTTGGGGGCGGATTTGCTTTTCGCTGGAAGATCCCAGCGCCTGTGCTAATGCTGTCGCTGATGTGGTTCTGCAGGGCATGGAACTTTTTATTCCTAATTCTGCGGTGCCCATTGGTGGCAAATCTCGACCATGGTTCGGAGGGTCTTGCAAAGCCGCGTTGCGTCATAAGCAGGATTCTTACCGAGCCTGGTCCGAGGCTCAGGCAGCTGGAGATGCAAATACCGGTGTCCTTAAGAAGAATTACAACGCTGCGTCTAGATCCTTTAAGGGCTGCATCGCCAGGGCAAAGTCCAAATTCGTTAGCAAAATTGGCGAGAGATTAGTGCGCTTGCCCTCTGGGTCTCGTGCGTTCTGGTCGCTCGCCAAGGCTGTTCAAGGTAACTTCTGTCGGTCGTCGTTTCCACCATTGCACCGAGTGGATGACTCACTGGCCCATACTGCAAGGGAAAAGGCCGATCTTCTTGGACTTCTCTTTGCGTCTAACTCGACTCTCGATGATCAGGGAGCAACACCGCCAACCATCCCACGGTGTGAGAGCTCTATGCCAGACATTAAGTTCTCGCAAAGAGCTGTCCGTAGAGCACTCTTCTCCCTGGACATCCATAAGTCGAGTGGGCCGGATGGCATTCCACCTATTGTTTTAAAAACATGTGCTCCAGAGTTGGCTCCGATTTTAACACGCCTATTTCGGTACTCCTACTCACTTGGCGTGGTCCCCTGCTCATGGAAGGAGGCTTTAGTCCACCCGATCCCTAAAAAAGGCACTTGCTCAGATCCGTCCAATTACAGGCCTATTGCGATAACTTCCATATTTTCCAAAATCATGGAAGCTATCATTAACAAACAGCTGGTAGCCTACTTAGAGGATCACCAGCTGATAAATGATCGCCAATATGGTTTCCGCCATGGTCGCTCAGCTGGTGATCTTCTGGTATACTTGACTCACCGTTGGGCGGAGTCAGTGGAAAGCAAGGGCGAGGCATTGGCTGCTAGTCTGGACGTAGCAAAAGCTTTTGATCGGGTGTGGCATAAAGCATTACTTTCCAAGCTTCCTTCTTTTGGGCTACCTGAGAAGCTTTGCATATGGATTGCCAGTTTTCTATCTGAGCGTAGCATCAAAGTTGTAGTTGACGGAGCACGCTCGGACCCACTACGCTTGAATGCTGGCGTACCACAAGGCTGTGTATTGTCCCCCACGCTGTTTCTTCTGCATATCAATGACTTGCTGCTTATACACAATGTTCATTGCTATGCGGATGACAGTACAGTGGACGTAAGATACACTGGCCAATGTAATGTTTCTCGGGATTGCGTCGATGAGTACCGAACAAAACTTGTGTCTGAGATTGAGACGTCCCTTGGACACGTCTCGGATTGGGGTAGATTGAATTTGGTGCAGCTAAATCCCTCCAAGACACAGGTTTGTGCGTTTACCGCTAAAAAGTCCCCATTCGTCGTAGCTCCTAGTTTGGAAGGTACTCCCCTTAGTGTAAGAACTAGCATTACCATCTTGGGTGTCGACATATCGAGTGATGTTCAGTTTCGCGGTCACTTGGAATGCAAGGCCAAACTGGCTTCCAGGAAGATTGGTGTGATTAGTAAAGCCAGGCGGTATTTTACACCCCGACACCGCCTTCAACTATACAAAGCCCAGGTTCGACCTCACATGGAGTACTGTTCGCATCTCTGGGCCGGTGCGCCCCAGTACTTGCTTGCTCCATTTGACCGCATACAACGAAGAGCAGCTCGAATCGTCGGTGACCCAATGATCTCGGATCGATTGGACTCTCTCTCTACACGCAGAGATGTAGCGTCTCTTTGCGTTCTATACAAATTATATCACGGGGAGTGCTCCGATGAGCTGTTTGATTTGATACCTGCCGCTGAATTCCACTATCGTACAACTCGCCATAAATTAAAATTCCATCCATATCATCTTGATAATTGGCGATCTACTACAGTACGTTTCCTAAGACATTTCATACCACGAACAGTGAAACTGTGGAATCAACTTCCCTCAGCGGTATTTCCGAACAACTACGACATGGGTGCCTTCAAGAACAGAGTTTTAATTTTCCTTAAAAGGCTGGCAACGGATCGGCGACCCCTTGGTGTCGCTGGTCTCCATGGGCGGTGGTGATTGCTTTCCACCAGGTGACCCACATGCTCGTTTGCCCCCCTCTCACATAAAAAAAAAAAAAAAAAAAAAAAAAAAAAAATATTTTTCTAGACAAACCACTGTTGTCTAGTTTTTGTCAGTTGCCACTGCAATTTGGGCTCCTCTTTTCTCTTACCATCAGGTGAAGCGAAGCCACTATACTGACCTAATATATATTAAAAAACTATATTATACCACTAACAAGCATGCGGCCCGCCTGATGTGAAGTAGTATACCTTAACTTACTATATATATTATGATGATAATTCGACTAGAAGGTTCCGAAATCTTGTAAACACCATGCCATTTTAATAAAAAAATTCATGGCGTTTGCGGGACCTTGTGGAAACGGTCAATACGTTGCCGGAGCTTTACAGCCGAGTGAAGGTCTCAGAGGAGAACTACCTACATACTGCATAACTAAACTTATTTAATCTCTACATTATAACAAAATTATTATTTTATCTTGTATATAATATAAAAAAAAATCCGTCCTATCACTGCTATCTTTATCAAAAACATTTACAATAAAATACTCCAATACAGCCCTGAGAACTTAAAAACATTTTTTTTAATATAACGTCGTGTGGAAGATAAGCATACGGCCCGCCTGATGTAATGCGATTAACGTAGCCATATTAACGCTCGTAACATGAAGTATCGCTCGCGGAACTCCTTCCTTTCTGGTGACCTCATTCACTCGCAGGAATACTTGTTATATCCCTCAAGGGAACTGTTATTTTAGCTGCGGTATTCTTTGAGGTGGAGGTACTTTCCTAGTCGGGCAGCTTACAAATACGCTGTACCCACCTCTCTTCCGCCAGAGTCTCTTGCACTAGTCGGCAGGGCTGACTACGTAAAGTTTTTTATAATTATTAATGACTGCCAGCTTCGTCCACATATAAAAATAAATAAATAAATATTGTCAGACAAATTACACAGCGCCATCTAGCCCTAAAGTAAGCGAAGCTTGTGTTGTGGGTACTAGATACATAGAAAACACCAAGACTAAGACAAACAGACATGTTCATGCACACAAATGTTAGTCCTATGTGGGAATCGAACCCACGAGCGTTGGTGTCGAAGCCGCGTTATTGACCGCTACGCCACCGAGCTCGTCAAATATAAAACAATTATATTCTATCCGAGTACCAAATTTCATTCAAATCTCTTCAGCCCGTTACCACTGAATGAATAACAAACATCCGTACATACATCCTCACTTACTTTCGCCTTTATGGTAATAGGAAATTAAAATTTACCATTTTATACTTCATTTCATAACTATTCATGCGTTTAATCATGAGATAATTGATTTGCAAATGAATGCATTATTTACAAGTGCATTTTGCTCTTTAGGGAAACGCTTTTATTTTCCACTACTTGCTGTATCTGAAGAACGGAGACCGAGAAAGCCATTGGAAACTTCGATCATAGAACATCTAGTTGGAGTGTAAGTGGTTAACCAACTTCTTTAAACCTAAGCTAAGCTTACCTGTAAGTGGTGCAACCTGCTAACTGACCAACGAGGCTCTCACTGGCGAAAAGAGAGTAGAGTATAGCGTGTTTTGTAAGCTGCCCAACTGGGGAAGTACCTCCACCTTACAGAAGATCGCAGCCATCTATCAATTCCTTTGAGAGTTGCTGTATTCCTGCGAGTGAATGAGATCACCAGGAACAGAGGACGTGCAGTGTTGGCAATGGGGGAGCTATATGAAAAAATCTATGAACACGGCAAAAAAATCACGTTTGTTGTATGGCAGCCCCCCCCCCCCCCCTCTTTAAATATTTGTTTTATTTTTATTTAATTATTTATATTTAAACTAAATATACTGTGAGTAACTAAATATTATGTGAGAATTTCAAGCGTCTACCTATTGCCGTTATCAATTGCGAGCAAAAACGAGCAAAAAAATCACGTTTGTTGTATGGGAGCCCCTTTAAATATTTATTTTATTCTGTTTTTTAGTATTTGTTGTTATAGCTGCAATAGAAAGACATTATCGGTGAAAATTTCAACTGTCTAACTATCACGGTTCATGAGATACAGCCTGGTGACAGACGGACGGACGAACGGACGGACGGACAGCGGAGCCTTAGCAATAGGGTTCCTTTTTACCCTTCGGGTACGGAACCCTAAAGAAGACAAACAGTCAAGCTCTTCATATTTGTTATACTCTTTCAAATTATTACAATATCCATAGTTTCGATCAGGAATGATAAGAACATAGAGTCTATTTGATATTCTGCTATTATTGTCGATTTCATTATACTCTAGTGTTATTTTTCTATGTATCTATTGAAAAGTACTACCTAATAGGCAGCTACCAATGTTTAGTGACTGTATTGATTGCACTTTGTGTAAAATTAACTCTTTTTATAAACAGCTTACCCTAGATCGTAATAGAAATAGAAAAGTTGTTAATGTGTGCGTAAACTGCACTTGTAGTGTAGTTATGTGTGCAATAAATACTTTGTGTATCCCTCTCTTTCCTTCTCGACATTTCACTGATAGCTATGGCCTCGTCTAGTCGCATCTAATGCTGGCATTAGTGTGTTTAGACTGCGTTAGATTTGCAAGTTACTTGCCCTTTTACTGGATGTATAGTTGCGTTAACGGAAAGATAAATAAATATAAGTTAGAACTGTGTTTTGACTTTGACTTTGACTTATGACTAAGATTCAATGACATATAGAAAAAAACTATACTACAAATAAAATGTCTCCGTCTTCCTTTGAAGTTTAGGCTCACCTCGTTTTCTAAAAAAATTACTGATAAAAATCTAAAATTATAGTAGTAAAAAGTAGCTTAATATTTTATCTCAAATACACGCAGTTTATACCACTGTTTTTCACCGCAATATTAGAATTTCACAGGTAACATGATGCCAAACTTACATTACCCAATTAATTAAATGTCTGTATATTTTTAGCTATTCATAACATTCTACATAGATATGAAAACCAAATGAAACATTTAATACAGCCAAGCAGGCTAGATGTCACGAAACAAATACGTGAAATTAATTGGAACATTGTAGGTTATGCGCAATATTGAGGACAGAAAATATTGTATAAACAGATGTTAGTCTATAAAAAGGAATTTTACGGTCATTGGCATGGATATTAAGCTTATGCGGAAACCATTACACTCTTTGACGACCGTTTAAATTATGCTGGTTTTTTTTTTGTTTCAGGTGAGTGTGTTGGTTACGGTTTTGGATGCAAGTGCGGAGGTTTGTATGTTTTGCTCTCATTCCAAAGATTCCCGGAAAATGTAATTTAGGTTACTGAAAAGTCTGCTAATGTATTGAGAGAAACCACAGAAAATAAATATGTAATGCTTCTTAGAAGTTTGCTAGGATGTAGTTAGAAAATCCCAGTTGCTAATATTTTAATGTATCTGAAGACGGTCATGATTTCGGTTAGAAAGTTTTGAATATTCTTCGTAACTGTGCTACGACAACGTAGCATTGTATAATCGTGTAGCGTGCATTTAATATTTTTATCTTATTACCTATTAGTAAAAATGGCATTGGCGTTATCTACAATAATTCAATGCAGTATCAGCTTAATGACCCAAATTACATTTTGGATGTAGGTTTGTTTAATACGTTCTAGTAACTGTCGTCGTAAGTAAACTTTAAATTTATTGGTTGAAATCTGAAGTTGTTGCTTTGGACTTTTCTTATAATGTAATAGTGATAGTTTTCGTTTAGCAATTGTTAAATATGATATGAAAACTCTACATGGTGTTTACTAATAGCGTACAAAAAGACCGGTAGGTCAGACATATTTTGCAGTGATTTTTTTTCTATTCTCCTAAGTTCATTGAAAACAGAAGACCTGAAAGAGTTCTTTTTTTCCAATAGCTACAGTAAACTTCCTATTCGACATTATGCCTCTTAGATCTCAGAGGATCAAAAGCTACTCATACTTAAATCCGAAAGCTCGACATCTAATCCTCTTTCAAGTGGACTCGCACAAGTGCACTGGCTCATCAAACGCTCCTAATGTCCCTGTAGCGAGTGTTGACTGAGGCGGAGTGTTGACCGGTATGTAGGTTACATCGCGCGAACCGGCAAGCACCTCTCGCCCCTCTGACGCCCCGCAAGCCCTACCCCGCTGCGCGCACCACGCAACTACCTATGAACCGTGCACTTTTCAACTAATGTCAAATGCATTCTTCAGAACCAAGTGATATGTATTTAAATGATGAAAAATGCTCAGAAAAACTTTTTGTCTAAATATAGTTTATTTTATATTCCCTTCAGTACTTTCTCGACAAATCATTCTAGTAACGCTTTGCATACTCACTTTTAAAAGTAAAGCATGATAGGTCAAGGTTTTGTTTTAAAACTAGCTATTACCTGCGGTTTCGTTTGCGTGGTTATAAACGTCTTTTTTTTTCGTATGAAAAAAAGTTTCTTTTTTAGTTGTCATGCAAAACTAGATATTTCCGGAATAAAAAGTATCATATGTGTTGCCTTGTAAAATCTATCAATCAGTGAAAATCTCATTAAAATCCGTTTCAAAGATTACGATAGATACACACAACAAACTCTTAAATTTTATTTATAAATATAGAATAACGCGATCAGATCCAGTTCGGTTTCTTACTGAGATTTATGACATTATGGCTAATATATTTCTGTATTAAGCAGGTATATAATTGTTTCCGGTCGTTCAATGTAAGTTAAGGCCCTAAAATTAACTTTTTAAGCGTAGTGTTCCACTTAATTAAATTTACGTTTACCGACCGGTTTTTTTATTCGTACAATAGTAATCATTCGCCATATAAGTACATTTAAATCAGAAATTAAGCAATCTTTAGTTAACAAAAAATAATATGAACTAAGAAAAAATCGAACTTGCGGATTCTGCCCACTCCATGTACAAATTCATTGTACTAAGATTGCATTAAAAAGATTGCTCTCAGCAATAAGGCCGCCTTGTTGCAAATCCTTAGTAATATTATAAACGCGAAAGTTTGTATGTTGTTTTGTTACTCTTTCACGAGTAAACGGCTAGACTTGGGATGATATTTGGTATACCCATAGAATATGTTCTCGATGCTTTTTATTCATGTACTGTTTTCACATGCGGCGAATCCGCGGGTAGAAACTAGTATGTATATAAGTCTATAATAATTTATTCTGTACTTCTTAACTTGTATTGTGCAAATAAAGAATCTATCTAAAATGTTTCCTGTTTATCTATTCCTTAAAATAATGGACAGACAGACCGACAATCTATTTTGTCATTGATTATGTATTTATATTCTCTAAATATGTTTTGAAAAATGGAAAAATTCGCCTGCCACCCCTAGGTGGGATAGGTGGTATCATCCCACCTAGGGGGGGGCAGGTGAATTTTTCCATTTTTCAAAAAATATTTATCTGGCAAGTTGGCCAAGACAACTATTTAAATAATAATTTATATTCTCTAGTATAATCAAGTAGTAGAATGTAGTAGAATGTACTTTCGTAATTATAGACAGGCATGTTCAGTTCAGTTTCGTAGAAATGCTGATCAGCTTACCTTGAATTATATGACTATCTTCATACAACTTTAAGTATAATCTGTATTTCTGTTTTGTACAATAAAAAAATTACAATACAATGCAATAAATGAATGTTTATTTGTAATGGAAATTTGAGATAAATTCATTTATCATCAGTAAGGTACGGAATATTATAGATCGATATATTTGCTGCGCCACATACCCTTTCTACTCTGATACTCTCCTCTACCTAAAGGTTGCCTGGAAGAGATTGCGTAGCGATAAGGCCGCCTGTTGTACTTTAATATGCTACTGTCCTTTGTAATATCTATATTGTTGGTGCATTAAAGAGTATTGTATTGTAATATTATACCGCAGCTATGATTATTTTAAAGATAGTAATGAACCGAGCAGCTTGTAAAACTGACTAAAGATGATATAAAATATACCAAACGTAACCATTAGGTTAGGTATCAGACAACCTTATTACAATTTAAGGTTGGCTGGAAGAGATCCCTATGAGGGATAAGTCCGCCTTTGTACTTTTCCTTTAAATTACTGTGTTGTAAATTTATTTTATGTACAATAAAGATATTACAAACAAACAAACAAACCCTTGGGAAAAAATATTTTCCCAAAGGTTGTCTGATAGAGAAGGCTATTAGCATTAAGACCGCCTATGTACCCTTAACTTGTGGTAAATGAACTTGAAATAAATAAATAATTCAGAATCCATTTAATATTTTTAGTCAATCGATTTATTTTTTCCTTATTTTAAGTACTATGTATAGTTTGAATTATCTGTCCCTTTCTAGGTTAGAATATCACCCTTCAATAATCACAAGAGCTGAGATGATTATTAAAAGTAGCTCTTATGCCTATAACTATATGAATCTAGATTCTGCAAATGCCACGGTACTTCTACAATCAAAAGAAGTAGAGAAAGTGTGGTTTCATCTAAGACGTTTTACCTATGTACATATTTATAAAATTTTACAGTAATTAAATAAAAAAAATGGACATTCCACTTTAAAAATTAGAAGCTGATGTATTTAATTTATTATCTATCTTATTATTATATATACTATAGTTAATCTGGTCACGCGTAAAACTAAGAATTTGCAGTATATTTAGGTACATTCAACCTCAAGTAGACCATAACACCAGTATATGAGGAGTCCGTGTAGTGCTACGAATGCTATGCGTCTCTTAGCTACGCAGGACCATCTTATACTGGAAGTGTTAGCGGTTGATTGCACGTCCACTATGTCATTTATTTTAACAAGTAGGAATATGTCACTGAATTACTTACGGATATAAATTTCGTCTAATATCAAATCTGCTTCTCGTCCTACAGTTGGACGCATCACCAATTCTTATAAGTAAGATTTTTTAAATTATTTACTCCCATATCGTTAGAATATTCGGTCCGCCCGTCAAAGCCGTGCGTACAACACGTACGAGATGTATATAGGACAGTTAGCAGTCGTTAGCAATGAGCCACCGGCCACCTATTATTGGTCGGTTGTATGTATTATATTTATATCAGCGCTCCCCGTGGTCAGTGGGGCAAGATCGCACGCTTCTTTAAACTGGCAATAAAAATCGTCCAAGTTCGAGCACGAGACCGTGGCCTGAGAGAACGTTCTACATTTTTGCAAAGTTCCGCTTCGAGACGTGCGAGTTTTTTGCCAAAATGTTTTCATCTCTCTTTGGCCGCAACGAAATGTCTACGTAGCTTTAGAAATTATCAATGGATTTGGATGAATTAACCATTAGAACAAAATTATATCACGTAATTATAAAAGTGACTTTTTGTATATTCGGTTAATTCAAAGTGGAAATGAATGGTTCTAGAAGCCCAGTGCTGAATAAAGGATCTCCTTTCGTAGTTTTTAGAACGTTAACGGCAACTTTGCGTGTTGATGGAGACCAATGTTTTCAAACTATCAGTATTTCAATCCTCTAAAAGACTTAGCTTAACATTTGCTATACACAATACCGCCATCAAGCTACAAAAAAAGGAAAGTATTTTTTTTTCATTATTTGTGTTATCACCAGTATCGCCTTTAAACAAGAAAAAAAAATATAAAGTTTACTTATTTTATGTAACTTATGTTTTACACATCAAGCTCTTTCATTTGATGTCCATCCCATGACATAGTTGTCATGATATTTTGAAACTTTAATTTCCCATTTTGTGGCGACGGCCATATTTGATTAAAATGGCGGCTTTTATTTAAACGTGCATTATCCAAATAGTGCCAAAATTTTAGCTCAATCAGATACTGAATAGTGGGTGCAAGATTCGATTACACATACCTCGGTAAAATTAAATAAAAGCTTGTAATATTAACCTAGTTTGTAAAATACAAATACCATTAATTAAACCAAACACAAAATGAACTTAATTTCTATATCTAAATAATTTTTTACCGCTATCGCCTTACCTTCATCAGATAAGGTACAGAAAAATAAAGATAAGGGTATGACCATCAAATTAGGAGATCGACAACCGGCCATGACTCTGTTTACAGTGTAGTCGAACATAATGAAGGATTTTTGTGATAAGCTGACACAGTTATTTTTAAGAAAATTTATGCCCAGATGACCTAGAACACTACTGAGGAACAGTTTTTTCGGCAATATAATTTTTATCAATATTTTATGTGATAATATTCTCTACCTACTTGCTAATTAATCGTATTCAACAAAAAGAGAGAGAGAAACACACAAAAAGAGAGCCCATACATCCGCATGTGTAAGTGTGAGTTGACAGATTTGTTTGAGACTGCAAGAGACAAACCAGGAGCGCATAAGATGCAGCCGATTCAGGTAGAATATTTTGATTCCAAAAATAGGTTTTACTTTTAATGACAGTCATCTTCTGCTTAGTTGGTTCCCACCAGCCATGCTGATGCTTATAAATAAATCTAAGCTGAATTTATTTTTGCATAAGAAAAAAAACCGCTTGTTGGTAGACAATCGAGTTCCGACATCGACTTGTGTGAAAGAGAACTAATGTTGTGAAGCTTCTAATTGGATCGCGGAGTTTCAATCCTTAATAAATATTAATCTGTGACTGTGACAACCTATACGCATTCCAATGCCGGTTTATAGGTCTTTATTTAATTCCAGGCGTTCCAGAGCTTAATCTGTCAAATTGCTCTATTACGGGTTAGCGGAGAGATGTGTTTTCAAGTACCCCATAGACATTCAAAAAGCAAAACATTTGTCGTTTAGCTACTACAGAAGCCAACGATGGCGATTTATTACCTTCCGAATCTCGGAAGCCAATTTACTGGTAAATAACTTAACCAGGTCGATACAATTATATTTCGGATTTGGTCAGAATGCAAGAAAAAAAATATTCGGCGCTTTATTGCTTCAGAGAGCGCCCTCTTTGATTCTGATGTGGTCACTAAATAACGGTCGTTAAGTCAAGTCAGTGGCGTTTGGGCGACTTGAAAACGCTAGCTTCCAGAAATGCGGTAGCTTCCTTTCGGCTACGACATTCTGATCACCCATAAAATCTACGTTAGCCGGGTCGAAAGTTTATTTACTACCGGTGGTAAATGATAGTATAAAAAAATTATGATGATAGTATAAAAAAATTGAAATCAACGCACTTAAGTCTAAATCCACCTAAATACATTTTTTTACGTATTTATTAAAATACCGGAAATTTTACAGTTTTACAGGGACTTAATATTGGTAATTTATATTATGTAAGTATGTAAGTATCAGTGAACACTGTAATATATATAAGCACATGCATACAATGACGAAACATCTAGTGGACAATGTATTTGTTATGCACACGGCGCGGCGTATCCGCTAAATAAGTGCACTCTGAATGCGTTTAGTGAAAGTGCGTGCACTGCAGTCAAGGTTCCAACACCTGCATTGCGTTGCCATAGAATTCACAGGTACATGAAATAACTTTCCATTTTTGAACTACTTTTATAATACTGTAATAGTGTTAACAGGCTGTTGGTATATGGTATGTGGGTGTATGAGTGCGTATGTATCATTTTAGATTGATAAATATAGCTTTTATTTGCACGATACAAAGGATTGGAAATACAATACTAAATAGTTTACAAAATTTGCATGTGCAATTAGGCGACCTTATGACTAATAACAACATTTTCAAGGTAACTAAATATTGATCGAAACAGGTAGGGTTCGCAAAGAGGAACAAATACCTTTTATGCCACTTTATAATATTTTTTTTAATATGAGAGGAGGGGGGCAAACGAGCATGTGGGTCGCCTGATGGAAAGCAATCACCACCGCCCATGGAGATCAGCAACGACAAGGGGTCGCCGATCCGTTGCCAGCCTGCACTTCTTCATTTCTTTCTTTCTGGGGACATCACTTACTCGTAGGAACTCAACAACCAGCAAGGGAATTGTTATTTGGCTGCAGTATTTTATATGGTGGAGGTACTTCCCCAGTCGGGCAGCTTAAAAAATATGCTATAACCTATCTTTTCGCCATACCTCTCTTATCGCCACATTGAACTCAGAAAAATTATAAATAATTTTTTAAACGTCCTGATTGACAACAATCAGGATGTCAATTGATCTTCATTTTGAAAGTGGGCCAATGATAGTGAGTATTCTATTAGAGCAATTTACAAAACAGTGGTACAAAGATATCTCTCATTACTATATGAATTACCGCTACAAAGTGAAAACAAAGAGTCGCTTTCTACGGGCACGCAAATGTGGCTCGGTCAGACTCAGATCCGACATTATAGATCATCGTCTGACATGGAACTGTTAAGGCCCATACGCACTGTACTGACTAAGATGTTTTTTTTTGTAGTTACAAATACCTGCATCAAGTAAGCTACCCATGAGTAAAGACGTTTTTTTTCACAGAATGTACAGTCGATTCCCTAAGATTAATAATAACTGACTAGTTTGAAATACAGCTCAGTATGGCGAGGTGGTCAGTTATCTTACTTTATGTTTCTTGGTGCTACACAAACAACAAAGTGCCATACCGTCTACACTAAAAAATGTTTAAACTTTAAAGAGAGGTAGGGAGCGTAATTGTAAGCTACCCGACTGGGGAATGTACCTCCACCTCACAGAATACCGCAGCCAAATAACAATTCCCTTGTGGGTTGTTGTGTTCCTGCGAGTGAGTGAGGTCACCAGAAAGGAAGGAGATGCTGCGTCGGAAGCGGGGGTGGCAGCGCGCGAGCGATATTTTATGTTGCGAGCGTTAATATGGCTACGGTAACCGCTTCACATCAGGCGGGCCGTATGCTTGTCTGCCACCCGACGTAGAATAAAAACAAAAAATTCGATATTTTACATCAAAAATATCGAATTTTGGTTTAGGTCATCATTTTGACCACTGCTGAACTTCTCTTTAGAATTTGGTTTGGTTTAGGTTAATATTTTTGTCTAATGAAGCCGCAGCTTAACACGGCGTCTTGCGTAGGTAATCTCTTATTTATTTGCAGTCTTTAGTTTTTAATATTCTCTAATTTAATTTATTATAACATCGTGTTTATTTTTTTGTCATTCATTCATTTCCTTGAGAATTTTGCAGCTAGTAATACTATCACGTTAACAAAATTTATGTGACAATCGGATGACTGCCACAAACTGGTATCTTGCATCATTTGTTTTATAATACGTCGTTTGTGCCAACATCATGCAATATGCATTTAATGCTTAGACGAATAGACAAAAGGCTTCGTCCCAATGAAAATATAGTTGTAGCTGTTTAAATATCAGCGTACCAATTATAGGGACAGTCCCAATCATCACAAAAACCCATCACTGTGAATCCTGAGGTTTAACGACAGTGACTACCAAACTGGCCATGAATAGTGAATTTCATTGTAGTGCCGGGGGTCAAATTACGGCTACTTAGACCTCACAATTAATTTAATTAGACGATATTACTAGAATTAGAAAGCTTTAAAACCAAACACCTCTAAGGATAAAGATCAATAACAGTGAAGGGAGTTATCACAACGCTTATGCTATCCATGGCCTTGTCTTAATCTTCAGAAGATCATGAGTCTTTTATGTAAGGTTCTATATTAAATATAAAAAGAAAAACGTGTATTGAAACGAAGTCCTTATACTTCGTTGTGTAAGCGAAAAACAGTATGAATTGTCAGTGGCCCAGTGATCTGATCAGCTGGACTCGCTTTCGTGATATTGTGGAATTAACTTCCCTCAGCAATCTTCACAAACAAATACGACATGGTCGCATTTATGAATAATGTATATTTTCCTGAAAAAGCTGGCAACAGATCGGCGATCCCTTGGTCTTACTGATATCTACTACACTTACTTGTATGCTGCCTCTTGTAAAAAATCGAAAATGCAGTATAACCACAGTATAAGTAATTGTACTACGTACTAGGCTGGTAGTTTTTTTTTAAGGCGACACGTGAGTAGTAACCCTTGGAATTGCAGAATTCTAAACAAGTCTTAACTGTAGTCTACAGACATAACAAAGTCTACCTAGTTGGTGATGTCAGATCAGAGAAACAAAGAACTTATTCCTAGTCATCGCTGAGCCGATCTCGTCATGTAGCTATTTTCAATGGCACACTTTCATTAGGAAGAGGATCTGATATTTAAGTCGTGTCAAACGACATAGATCTTGATTCTTGAACCCATGTTCTAAGAATTCATTTTTGTGTTGGCATCATATGCGTCCGGACTCAAAATGGTTGTATGGTCCAAGTTTAAATGTCGAGTGCATTCTGGTTTATAAGCAACAGTATAAAAACAATTGACAGACATGTAAATAATTTGACAATTATTTTGTAAATACTGAATCATAGAACTTATGTAAAAGAATCATCTTATACAAACCAATCCTGGATCTGGTTAAATGTACCATCAGATATTGCAGTTCATACACAATGAACATATGGACGAGTCCAACTCGATGACATCGTTGCGCGTGTCAGTCTAATTGAACACGCAAGTTGTTAGTCTAATCGAGCACGTTGACCGTAGTCTGTCCATGGATAGGTTTATATATCTCGAGTTCGGAGGGCACGTTGAGCCATCGGTCCCAACTGATGTCATTAGATGACTATCGTTAAGCCAAGTCAGTGGCCCTTAGGTGGCTTGAAACTACTGGCCGCCAACCTGTCAGTTGAGCAAGGTATTTAGATGAGTTGTTATTGATTGCACTGTACCTGAATGTTTTTGTAGAACATAGAAAACCATATAAACACCTTGATAAAGTTGTAAAAGCGAAAATCTAATTATTAAGTGGAAAAGTAAAAGTGTTTTTATTATATCAAAATCATAAATTGTTTTTTTGTAACAATGTACTCGTAAGTGATAAGTGTTTAAATACATGAAAGACAATATTTATTAGAGATAGTTCCTAGTTGCCATTTCTCAAAACGGTGTACTTGTTTACGTAGAGATTAGTACTTCTTATGCAAATTTTGCATTTAGCAACGCCATATAATAAAGTTTTACTAATATCCATAATAAGCTAATTTTCCCGCTAAAGCCTCTGGCTTAAGCCTGACAGTCGCGGTCGGCGGCCGGCCTAGTTTCGCGCTAGGAATAGGCGCCGCCCCCGCCGCGTGCCCTGTACACGCCAAGTACTCGCTCGTTAAAGGACACACATGGACACATACTCACACATACACAAATACACACAATCACAAAAGTAACTACTCCGCTTTTTTTTTATTTCTTGAGTAGATATAAATTACTCAAGATGATGTTTCAAATATAGCGATTACATTGCTCTCTTTCTTGGTTTACCACACAAGGTTGGTATACAGTACCAACTGGATTTGAGTGAGGTAATTTGTTAACCATCTAGTAAACACATGATACACTTGTAATAGTCATTTCACGGCTCGGGATTTACAAGTTGATTTTAGGTAATTCTGGTCTGCTGTATACAATAAAACTAGTTCTTCAAATTTTGTTACTCGTATTGATAAAGCACTTGTAGTGTTCCACGTAATTAAATTTATTTTTAGCGACCAGTTTACATTTCAAAACAAAAATTGTCTTTACAAAAAATATATTGAAAGTGCGGTTTATTGTGAGAGTATATCTAAAGTGTGTGCCGCCTGCGAGAGTATGACGCGTGACAATAAAATGAAAGTAGGACTCATATATTTGCATCTTGCTTCCGTGCGCTTACCACCCACGTGGTGTCAGCGGCGTGCCGCTATGAAACTACCCTTTTAGCATTTGTCAATTGTTTCGGTCAAGACCTCCTTTAACTGGTGGGTGGAACTCACCAGCCTATGGTAGAATAACACCAGGTATATCCTTCCGGTATATTGTCAAGACTATGTCATGAGTTTTGTTCTCAAAATCTGTCATTTTCCATATAGCTAAAGAGCTGACAGCCATTTGTGAGTACTTTTTTTACATAGGAAAAATTGCGAATTCAAAAATTGATAGCGCACTAACGCCCCACAACCTCCCAGCCAGGTGGGCAATTTATCATCCACACATTCGCATCTAATCAATAATAATATTTTCAATGTGCCTCAAATATGTACTCAAAAATAGCTGGCGGCTCTTAGGTTAATCGCTGATCACGTAGGCTAGTTCTGTTCAGATCACGCGACCACATTTGTCTCTAAAGAACGTTGTGTTTTTGTACCATGTACTAGACCACACGTTGTGGTTTTGTACAATGCGCCAGACCACCTAATTGCATCACAAGAGCAAGTATATTTCTTATATGTAAGGCATTAATAATAAAATAAAGATGATGTCAAATGCGTTATCATTTCCGTTCGAAATTTCTTGCGATTCTAGTAGAGTGGATATGGTTGAAACACCTTTAACTTCCGCTATTTTAATGTATCTTCTAATACCTGTATTGAATTGTATGGATACTCTTTTGATATCGTCCAGAATATTTATTTTACTAATTGACATATTATACTTACTTACTCGTATATAATGAACTATTTAATACAACTTGCTGATTTAGATTTAGGCTTTTAATGCCTTATTTGCCATATTGCTGTCTCTCACATTGCTAAGAGGGGAAGTCAAATTCCAAAGACTTCCTACTCCTACTAATTTCTTCTGATTAAATTCGTTGTGAGTTCCAAGGCAGCCGTAGTTTTACCCCCGGGACTGCAATGAACTTCAGTATACATTGCCTTTTTTGGCGGTCGCCGCTGTTAATCCTGGCTACACAGGAGACACAGTGGTGGGAATATGTGGTGGGCCCCCGTCCCATAAAAAAAAACTTGCTGATTTCTATGGGTGGTGGAAATTGCTTTCCTTCAGGTGATCTAGCTCGTTTGCACGTCTCTCACGTATAAAAAACAATATTTCTAAAATTAGATCCCTATTTAAATAGATATGTATGTTTTATTAAAATTATCAATTGTATATTATTATCGTAGATACTGTAAAACACTTTGAATTAATTGTCATACACAATCTCGTAATTACAATGTAGATTTGTATAAGAAATAAATTTCAACTACTTATAATTGCTGATGTTTTTTTTTTTTTTTTTTATACTACGTCGGGTGGCAGACAAGCATACGGCCCGCCTGATGTGAAGCGGTTACCGTAGCCATATTAACGCTCGCAACATAAAATATCGCTCGCACGCCGCCACCCCCGCTGCCATCGCAGCATCTTCTTCCTTTCTGGTGACCTCACTCACTCGCAGGAACACAACAGCCCTCAAGGGAACCGTTATTTGGCTGCGGTATTCTGTGAGGTGGAGGTACATTCCCCAGTCGGGTAGCTTACAATTACGCTCCCTACCTCTCTTTTCGCCAGAGCTTCGTTTGTCAGTCAGCAGGGTGCACCGCGTGCAGGTGAAGTTGGCTTTGGTTAAAAGATGTTGATGAACCACTTACACCCCATATGTGGCATATCAACGAGTAAAAAATCCAATTATATATTCGTGATTCTGGGGCCCTACCGCCGACGCTGAAGCCGATTGCCATCGAATATTTTGATTCGAAAAATAGGTCTCAAGTTTTAGTTATTGCCAAACTCACTTGAGCTAAGTCGTTAGAGCTTCATAGTTTCTTCCAGCTAAGCTAAACACAAGTACTATAAATCTAAGGTGAAGTTTGATTTTCGCAATCAAAAATTCCGATGGGAATCGGCTTCAGCTTAGCCGGTAGGATGTTCTGAAAAGCAATTCTAATTACATCTTCAATTTAACACTTTCTGTTAAATTAATCGGTTTAACCATTCTTGAGAAATACTTTTTAGGTTTCCATTTTTTGAGAAAGTGTCGCGGAATTTCAGAAGATATAATAACATGCCATAACTATGTATTAAATTTGGATTTGAATATTTTTACACTATTGAGTATGAAATTTATCTAATTGATACGCAGTCAAATGATTATGATTACGCCTGCCAATTTTCCCTGAAATATATTGAAACTTACTTCTATTACATAAGTTATTCTATGCTTCTACACACACCTTCTTTTTATTATAATCTAGCGACCCGCCCCGGCTTCAGTGTAGAAATATATTATATAAATGTATACATTTACCTCTCGAAAGAAATTCTCTAAAGTACTCTAAACGATAGTAAAAATGTTTTAAATTTTTTGCATAATTTAAAAAGACAAAACGGACTGACTGACTTTGAAAACAATTTTGTTTTATCTATGTGATGGGAAAGTGTGTTTCTTTCTTTTGTTGTGATTGATCGTCTATGCACAATGGAGACAAAAATAGAAACTGATTGTTGGTGGAACTTTTGTGAAGTGGATTAGTACAAGTGATTTTATTATATCAAAAATAACACTTATATGGAAATGTAATTCCACTCAAACTTGAGATATTTTTTATTCACCATTTAATACGCTGGCAGGCATTTTCAGTCCCTATTTAGACATTTTTTGAAGAAGCGAGAGGCGGCGTTCGAATTACTACAAAATAGCGGGTTTATGGCGGCTAAACTTGCTTACGCAAATATAGTCAATTGTTTTTATAGTCATGCATTGCATGCATGCATGATTCACAAACGTATATTCACATTTTGCTTTCCTCGACTCATATAAAGCTCCTAATTTGAATCAGCGATTTAAGTCACCACTGAATCTAACGCATCCAATACAGTCCTTTGCTTACCGACATTTTATGTGTGCATTCGATCACTATTTTAATCGCGCATGTAGTTGCCTAGTTCCCGTGCACACACATACACACACACTCAACCGCAACGTTGTCTAGGCATTCGTTGTAATGAGCTAAAAATATATGCAATTTCCTTTCGGTTGCATACTGTCTGCAATATGCATCATGTTTAATGAAGATGTGCAGTTTATAAATAAGTATTTGTTGTAACTGGGATGGAGCCAAATGAAGTCTATCAAATGTTTTATAATAATTTATATGCGACATCTTATTAAAAATATTTTAAAGATGTTAACTGACTAGCAAAATTCCTCAAGTTCATTCTTGTCGCTTTTTGCAACATTTAGGTATCGCGATAACCTTTTTTACATAGGATGCTAATGATACTTTAATTTCGATGGAGTGAAGAACTAAAAATGTACATCGCAAAATAGTTCCTGAGTATCTGAACTAAAAGGATCGAAATGAAAATTTGCTAAGTACGGGTGTATTATTTACAAGTATAATTCTGTTGTTGTTGTATAGTAGATTATTGCATCGAGCACAAAGTAATTTATTATTGCACCGAGTGCCTGATTTAGAGCCCGAGCGTTAGCGAGGGCTCTAATCTAACAGGCACGAGGGCAATATAAATTACTTAAGGCGAGGTGCATAATCTGCTTTTCTTTCAACTAATACCTATAGGAATAGTAGATAAAAGAAACTCATATCAAACAGTTAAAATAGAAGTTTAAAGATTTTCTATAACACTGTCGGCTTCATTTAGAATGTTTTCCGGAGTTAATGTGTCGCTAGATGATTCCATTTTAATTCGAAGCCGAAGCACTCAAAATCAGATAGTATCACACTTTTATCGTTTCCAAAAATATTGTCAAGCAAAATTAACAAAGTTCCCGCCAAATCACTCTTTTAAATTTCTTTCATTTTTAACTCAGAGTTAGCAGCAATCATTTTTTTAAATTTGGAACAAGTAGGATAGAAACCAATATATATATAATACGTACGAAAAAAAAAGTATTGATATCGGCTGGCTGAATAGAGCTAATCCATTGAGATTGGCACCTTTTGGTGCGATTAAAAAAAACTGTGCAATAATTTTGCTCTAGAGCATTAAAGACTCGTTTTGTACTGAGTTTTTAGTGTGATTAGGATGAAATTAAAGCATAGTTGGAAGAAAAAGTCTTTATTGTACAAAAAAAAAACATAACATGGCAATAAAATAGTTATGTAAATACAAACTTATCCCAAATGGGATCTCCTCCAGTCAACCATTCCAGACTTGAAGGTAAACATAATTTGGCAGAAACATAGGTACAATATGAGGCACAAATAGGTTCTGTTTTCCGTTTTGGTGCCAATTGTTAGGCACCGTCCCGACACCACAAAATAAGAAATAATTCTAGTACGATACAGTATTCTCGAAAAACATTCAAAGTACAAAAGCAACGCTCATTTTTTTATTATAATATTCTATATCGTTTAATAGACGTCATTCTGTCCAAAATACAATAAATCTGTTGAAAAATGACAAAAAGACAAAGAATTGTATTTCTGAGTTAACTTGTATCTAACAATCAACAACTGAAGATCGAGAAAAAACAAAACCAAAAATAGCAAAAAGTTGGGGGTTGTAGCATGGAGGCTTGAATCAGTTTATTTATATCTCTACCGTAATAGACTTTTTGACGGGAACTTTTTGAGTGAGGTTGTGCTTGTAAACAAATTTTCGTAATTTAATGTACATGGATGTTTCTTCATTTCATTCAAGATAGTGTATTATGGTGCAATGTAAGTGATCATTAGAGTACATAAAATTAATTGAATCTTTGATTTAAAGCGTTTCAAAAAGTAAAATTGCACTGTTGAGTACTACTACTACTACTACTACTGTTGAGTACCTACAAATAATTGAGGAACAAGAAGATTCCTGACGATATTTTTTGGCATGTCCCTTTACCCGCGATCAAAAAAATTCTTGGTCTTTTCCAATTTTCTTTCCATAACAACGGGATTGATTTCGAGTATACTACAACATGTTAAACGAAAACATAAGTAAAACAAAACCTGACTGTGTTAGAAAATAATATTTAAAAATGTTTTTTTTAATTATTGTTCTATTTCTCTGAGATCTGTTTTATTTCGCGGACATCATATTTATGTAAAGTATGTCACTTCCATAGATTAGGAAAATCTAATAATGACATCTAATGATAAACAGTTAGGGTCAGAAACGTGCGTTTGATAGCCCTAGTGTTGCACATATCCATAGGCTGTAACCAATTTCCATCAGGTGGACCGCATGTTTCTTTGCCACCTAAGTTGTATAAGAAAGACGTCGAGTATATGTATGGATAGATATAGAGTGTAAAAAATGAGTTTTTTTAACCTCTAACTCTCGTCGCCAATCTATAAGCTGTTTTCCCCTTTTTCTGTCAAATAGCATATCATACAATCGAGCACATTATTAATCATCTAGCGTCATCTAGCGTCAAAGCTAATCTTTTGTTACATCAATAAAATGAAAAACACAGTAAGTACCTACCCACTTTAAATATTGACGATGGGAATTCGGAAAGATCCACGTGGCCCGAGATTAACCCAGCCGGCTAACCCAGTTTCCTTTGCTCATGGAAAGCCAAGCTATGGATCAATACATGGTGTGACCCGTAAAAAGTCTATAGGGGTACATAGACAGAATCTGTTCCTCGTGTAACGTGAACTTCGACCTGGGTTTTGGAGGTCATTAACATTTGTACGGTCGGGTCGCGAAACTGGGTCGGTGCGTCGCTTGCAGTTGCTATAACGACGCTGTCGACGCCGCCGCCGCCGAACGCTCCCAATTCGCCTTTGTTTAGATAAGTTTGAGGTTATTTCTGGCGTTTCGTAATTCTATATTTGCGTACATGTGGTCTCTTAATGGGCGCTATTGGTTTTCTATGTAGGTTATACGATGGGTTTATTTAAAAACAGAGTTGTGGTAACAATTTTTAAAGAGGAAAATTAATTTCAGCGGTAGAGTAAGCAAATATTATGAATGATGCTGTGTGATTTGAGGGATAAACATGTATGTGTGACACTGCGTAACTTAATTAGACTAATAAGTCTTAGACTTGTATAGTTGTATAGCATGGCCACTCCGTGCGGCTCTTAGGGATCGACCTCATCTCCCCTCTGAGTCAAATCTGTAATTGTTTGTTCGACGTCTAACGCATGCATGCTCATTCATAGTCCCACGCATACACGCTCTGCGCAAACTTATTGTAACAGTTATCGACACGTCTGTTGTGTGGAGTGACCGGTGTAAGCTTGAAGCTGCTTAATACATTATAGCTCTTTATCGACACAGTTCAGCGTGCTATTCTACCAAAAAAAAATGTCTAAATTTGGAAGGCGTAGGATCGTATCTGGTGGAAAGCATTGGGAAAGGCTTATATCCAGCAGTGGGTGATACAGGCTGATGATGATAATGTTTATTTTCGCCTGCATACTACGTCTTCTGACCATCTAGTCTGGCGAGCGGAAATACGTGTTCCGTATTTGGTCAAGTACTGATTTTTCGAGCTATACTTGTTATACTTTATTGTCGTGCCGGAGAGTCACCTTTTAACTATCATTCCGAAGTCGAGATTTTTCTTTTGCGTCATGTTTTAAGTAGTAGATTACTCTTCAGCTTCCCAGCTTTATTTGGCCCAGACATGATATAGAAATTGGAAAGGTTCATTCAGTTAGATTTTAGCCGAATCTGTGACCCTCAGTTAGTTTAGTACAAAAAGGTTAAAATCATCTCAACTACCTGGTAAGAGGAAGTAATGTTAGCTAACTGTCAAGGGTCGTTACCCTGGTTACTTGGACCCTTTGACTAGGTAAAGGGTTAAAACAATCAACGTTTCTAACAAGCCGCTCAGGAAGTACACAGTGGACACCGTGTAAACTTTGAACAGGACGTACTTTTGAGAGTTTTTAATAAATACCATAATAAAAATCTGGTATTACGGTGTTTGTGGTCGCACTCCTCCGAAACGGCTCGACCGATTTTTATGTTTTTTTATGTATATTTGATAGGTATGAGAATAAGTCTCTTAAGGACATTCATCCACACACATTGGAGCCAAGATTATTCCACGGGCTCTCAGGCTGTGGAATGAATTGACCTGCCGAGGTTTTCCCATGACACTACAAATCAAATCAAATCAACATATCTTTATTCCTTGGACTTTATAAAGCACTTAGAAACGTCATACAAATTAAATATAAGAACATGTATCTAAATCATTACTACTCTAAATCCGCAGAGCTTAGATTCACTTTCATCACACTATCTTGAATGTGAAAGTGAATTTAAGTGCCACACTACAGCATGGGATTCTTTCAGAAAAACATGAAGAGGTGTCTGCAAGGTCGGCTACGCGCGAATGATACCTCTGGTATTACGAGCGTCCATAGGCTGCGATGACTGCTTACCATCAGTCAGGTTTGCATGTATATTCATATTTCATGATTAAACCACTTAAATGATTTTGTTCCAATTTGATATGAAGGTAGCTTCGAACCCTGAAAAAGTTTGAATTAGGTATTTCGTAGTAATTACTAATCTAACCTCACAGGAATAAACATATGTTTGATAAAAGAGCAGCAATTTGCATCATGGGAAGGGATATTGGTTTACTTAAGGCTCTACGAGAAACAGTGATATTCTCTACTAGTCAACGGTTTTTACGGTGCCGACATTTATATACCTATAATAATCGAAATATTAACATAATTTTAAATAAACCTAACATAAATATATTATACCTATATATTAGACATCCTTATTCGTTAAATCGAATCGTAGGTGAAACCGAGGCCGGGAATATCTGTTGACATCCGGAGAACCATTTAACCGCCCATGAGCCGAGATAAAAATCCTCGTGAAAAATAATAACCCTTGTACGAAGCTTGAATCATCTTGGCATGTAAGACGCTCACTACTATCTTTACAGCCAAAGCCAACTACACCACCAATCACCTACACGTGGTACACCCTGCCGACTAGTGAAACAGATGTACACGTCGAGTCAGATTGGAGAAGTATTTACGGAAAACCGCAGCCAGATAAGAATACCTTTGGATTTCGTTGTTATCCTGCGAGTAAGTGAGGTTACCGAATATGAAAAGATTCTACGAAAGTAGCGGTGGGCTGGCGCATATGCCTTGTATTTAAACCGCTTTTATACCTACGATAACCACTTTACATCAAACGGGGCGTATACTTATTTGGCATCCTGAATTGTACAAAAAAGACCACATATTTGGATCCTTATTACACGCTCTTGGTAAGTTAAAGAGTCTGGTTTCTTTGCTAAGATGTTATCTATGGTATCATCAAATTGTCATAACTTCATAGCGTTCTCAATTGTATTATCTACATGCGCATGCTTGCGTCACCATCCCGCTAGAGAAGGGACCTGAAAATAGGTCAAATGGGGGCCGAGCCACTGTCACTGTCATACTGTATACCAGATAGGTATATTGTAACATTTATTAATGGAAGCCGGTGTAAACGCCACATATAAATGTATGTAAAGCGACCTTCGGAAATTTGAGAGGTCACCTAATTGTTTACGTTCGATTATATTGACTGTGTAACAAAATAACTCTTTATGAGGAATCATAAATAACAAGAAGTCTGTGTTGTATGTATAAAAGATTAATTTAGTTTATTTTTTTATACGACAAACAAACAAGCTGATGGTCTATAGTTGTAGCCGATAGACGTTGGCCAATAAACAAGTAGGTGTTATTCGCCTTCTGGCACTTCCGCTAATGCAGCATCTCCTCATCACGGCTGAGGACCTCATTCAGTCGCACAACCAACCGATTGCCCAATGAATTAAAAATTGTATTGGTTCCTACTTACTCAATTAAATTTGATGAGTAAATACGAACTTAATGTTCTTATTTACGCATCATATTTCATTGAAATCGAATAACAGCTTCGAGAGTTATCGCAACACAAATATTCATAGAAACACAAGAAAAGTTTTTTCACCACTACTCGATTTATATATATATATATATATATATATATATATATATATATATATATATATATATAATTAGTGCTAAAACAGTGATCAGTAGCGCAATTAAATTGCCCTTCATTATTATTCTCCTGATTCTAAGTTCCAATACCTTTCAGAAGTAATCAAAACAAACATGCGCGAAAATACTGCTACATCCCAATTTCAAAGCGAAAATTTTGTTTGAATAAATTTTCCTGAGCAGTTTGAAATTCAATTAAAACTAGTTAGTTGCTAGTAAGCGAATTGTTTAACTGAACTAGATTGTAGTGTACATGATATAAAAATAATTAGCAATCTATTTTAAGTGCGGTGTGGCCTTAATTGCGTATTGCTATCCCGCTAAGCAGAAAGCTCTGTGTATTTATGATAAAAATTGAAGTAATCTGGTAAATATTGTTATTTAACAGTAATCTAAATTGAGAGATAGGTAGATAAATCTATCTCTCAATTTAGATTACTGTTAACTCCGCCAAGTCGCAGTTGACCAGCGTGGTGGAGTATGCTCTAAACCCCCTTCGAATTGAAGGAAGACCCTTATCTTTATATATACCTACAGAAGATATCTTAACAATTGATGACATTTACTTCACAAAGCTTTTATTGCTAGGTATGGACCATCTCCTATAATAAAATTTTATTATATATACTCTTATGTGGATTTTTAATTATAAACGCTAACTTATAAAGGACAGCCATAAATAGTCACAATAAATAATAATGTTGACAAACACCGAGAGTAAAATCAAGATATTTCAAGGCAAGAATAATTAATTATGCTTAAAAGTTTACGTGTGCCTGAGTCTAAATTATTACCTAGAAAATATCTTGACATCGTAAAGAGAATTTATAATTATCATTATAGCTAAAGTACATCCCTGTTGAAGCCTGTTTTCCCGTCCGTCCTATCACTGCTATCTTTATCAAAAACATTTAAATAAAATACTCCAATACAGCCCTGAGAACTTAAAAACATTTTTTTTATACTACGTCGGGTGGCAGACAAGCATACGGCCCGCCTGATGTGAAGCGGTTACCGTAGCCATATTAACGCTCGTAACATAAAATAATGCTCGCGCGCCGCCACCCCCGCTGCCATCGCAGCATCTCGTTCCTTTCTGGTGACCTCACTCACTCGCAGGAACACAACAGCCCTCAAGGGAACCGTTATTTGGCTGCGGTATTCTGTGAGGTGGAGGTACATTCCCCAGTCGGGTAGCTTACAATTAAGCTCCCTACCTCTCTTTTCGGCAAAACTTTGGCTTTTTACTTAATAACATACAATCATTAGCTTACAATTTACATTAATAATTTAGTTTAAAATCAACTGCGAGTTTCAAATTAAAATAACAATTATACAGTTGCATGCCAAATGCAATTGTGTCCTCTCGTGCAATAAATATTCAGTAATTATGTACAGTAATGTCAAACTGAAAATAATCGCATGAATATAAATGAGACAGAATTCTTAGGGCCCCTGACATTGGGTTTCTGACCTCAAGCCGCGTTTTGGCAGTCGCCTTGGCATTGCAACAGACCCGAACTCGAGAGCTTGAACATTATAATTATTAACATTTAGCCTTTACCTTGTGTGATGAGTTTTGTGTGTGGATAAAATACATACATTTTCAATATATTTTTTTGTACACCGCGATCCTTTTTATACATCATGTTTACAGCGGACGAACGTTTACTGCTGAAATGGCCTAAGTTCTACAATTATCGATTTAGTACTATTCATTTTCTTCCAGCGATCTGGCAATTTTTGTAACTGGGTACACTCAGCAAGTGTCTAGGTAACAAAGGTTTTATTCAAAAGTGTCCAGTTCGTGATCTTTACTACTCGTAGATCGCACCAGATCTAGAAAGGAACCGCTACAAATAATACTTTGACTTAAACGTACGATCAATTTTAAACTGTAAAAAATAAATCAATACATACTGTGCCCCGGTACGGAAGTTAGACCTCGATTCAACGTTTGTTAATAAATAATAATTAATTATTTATTGCACAAGTTATAAATTATCGCAATATATGCGGTTTTCTCTGTCTGTTCTCAGACTTAGTCTGCAACTCAACCTGTCAAATAATAAGTTTCATGACCATGTGATTCAGGATTAATTTATTATGATATATTTATCCCACCCGCAGCCCGCAGTCCTATATCAAGTTTCCGTAGTAGGAAAACCATACTATAGTTTTATTGAAATAAATCCAACAATTATTTTGATGTCATTTGCTAACTAAATGAAACTACATAAGCTTAACGCCAGCCACTGAATGCTCATCGAAATTTGGGAAGTACGCTGTAGAAATTTGAACACAATGCGTTCATAGACAACGCTCGACGAACTTGATTGATAACATTGTTCGTGCCCACGAAGTTGTAACTATTGTTGTAGTAAAGTAAGCTAGGTTTTCCCCTGCAAGAATACGTTATTTAAGCTTAGTTGCTGTATCCGAATTGGTTTTACGACTGTCATCTAATGACAACTGCCGGGGCCAACGGCTTAAGTTGCCCTCGGAAGCATGTATAGTGCCACAAACTTATCTGGCCCGGTGACGGGGGCGATACGATCGACTTAAGTGTTGCTATTAAACGAAATGCCGCCCGTTTTAGAGGAAACATAAAAATCAAAGAAATATATACACTATTAAAATAATAGCATTGATATACTTATTAATTGTGGTGTTTCAATTAAATATCAACTACCTTCTATTTTTTGTTGATTAGTTTTAAAAATGCACCACGTTAAGTCGCGAACATAGCTATTATATAATATTAGAGAGTTATAATATTGCACAGAAACAACTCGTTGACGATTTTTTATTGTAAGAAATGAAATATGTGTAGAAAAAGATAATATGTATTTAAAAAAATACACCTCAATGGAATGTGCATACGCGGTAAGTAAATTAATTGTACCTGGCAATACTACATTACAAGATGGCGGCTTTAGTTCTAAATTTGGCCACCGGGTCAGATAAGTTTGTAGCACTGTAGAAGCACGATATAAATGAACGTATCCATAGACAGACTCCGGTTCGTCGTCGTCAAGCCTTAGTCATCCCACTACTGGGACGCGGGTCTCATCTCAATTGAAGGGGTTTAGCGTATACTCCACCACGCAGCTCAGCTGCGGGTTGGCGGAGGACTGTTGCGTCTGGACTGCGGGTTGGAGAGTTTGCGTGATCGATTTGGTTGACACGCTTATCGACACTATCGACCCCATGAGACACTCTCTCATATAATTACCCAACAAACACATATAATTACAAACTTCACTTCAGAAGAATATATTTAAGGCCCTTGTAGCCGCAGCAGCACTTTAAATAAAAATCACATTTTAGCATTTAGGACGAATATCAGAAATTGCTATATAGAGTTTCCAAGACAATAAATCATTTTACTTCACTTAAAATGTATTAAATTACCAACACTTAAAATGTTTCGATTAATAAGTATCAGCGAAAAGTACTAAAAACACCCGTTTTTCAAACTAAATGCTAAGCCATGATTTTTTATTCAAAGTGGCGCCAATTTCGCTGCTACAAGAGCCTTAAGCATCATTTTCATTTATATGAGAGAGAGGCAAACGAACATGTGGGTCATCTGATGGAAAGCAATCACCACCGCCTAGGGAGATCAGTAACATCAAGGGGGACCATCAATCGCCGATCCGTTGCCAGCCTATACTCCTTCCTTTCTTACTTTCTGGTTACCTCACACACTCGCAGGAACGCAACAACCCTCAAGGGAATTGTTATTTGGCTGCGGTATTCTGTGAGGTGGAGGTACTTCCCCAGTCGGACAGCTTAAAAAATACGCTATGCCCTTCCTCTGTTTTTGCCAGAGTCTCGTTTGTCAGTCAGCGAGGTACACCACGTGCAGGATAGGTTGGCTTTGGTTCAAAAATGTTGATGAACCACTTACATACTTTGTGAATCATATTCACAAGGTAGAAAACCTAAAAAGCACTATAAATTCAGAAAGGTAAAAGGAAATTCTATCATAATCTACCATGACTGACTGAATACGACCACCTGAAGATCGTATTTCAATAATACTTATAATATATTTCCTCTTTCCTTACCGCTTTTCACTTTCTAATCGAACGTAATGTAACCAAAGTGAAAGTCTCATAACGTAGCAATTGAATTTATAGATCCGAATTATCTCAAACAAGACGAGCGTATTTCCAAACATAATGGAATGATAACAGCAACATACAACATACGAGTAATAATACCTATTATTCTAGAGAGAGCATTTCCAGGTATATATCTGCCTAGCGTGGGACCACGGATAAATGAGAGGCTACATAGTTTATAAGACCTTCGTCGTCAACCCTTAGTCGTCTCAATGCTGGGATAAGGATCTCCCCTCAATCGATGGAGTTTAGAGCATACTCCACCACGCTGCTCATCTGCGGGTTGGCGGAAACCAGTGTTTTCAAGCCGCCTTTCAAGCAGCTTAACGACTGTCATCTAATGACCACAGCCGGAACCGACGGCTTAACGTGCCCTTCAAAGCACGGAAGGATTAATAAACCCATCCATGGGCAGGCTATGGTCGACGTTGTTTTACTTGCATGTTCGGTTAGACTAGTCATACTCAATCTGCGACCCACGGGCGACTTATGGCCCGTTGAGCTTTTAGAATGGCCCGGTAAATAAAAATAGTCAATATTGGTACGTTAATTTAAAATTAAATGTAAAATGATATAAACAAAGTCTTTCTTTTATTTTTCTTGCAAGTATAAAGAAAATAATATATTCGTAGAGCCTTTCCTGATCTTCGATAATGTAAAAACAATTGATCGAAGCTCCTAATATATACATAACAACAAGTTGTTGTTGCTTTGCTTATTCGCTTACCCAAAACGAATGCGAGGCTGCTGCGAGAAGCGAAGGACCTAATCTGATTGCCAGGTCAAGGATATTTTTGTAAAAGACATCAACGAGTATCCGTTTGTTTTCGGAGTTATCCAATATAACTTGAGCTCCCTATGATTGCTAGATCCCTAGGATGAGCTGAATATGTTTGAAATATATAGGTCTCATGTCTGGCTCTATCTGGATACGCCGAGTTAACATTACATCAATGAATTTTCATTTCCGGTGGCTGTAAGCTACTGGGGAGGCGGGAGGGGCATCTTTGTATGTACCAGGAGGTGAGCACACATTACATTACTCCTGTATCGTCCAGGTGTCTCGACTTCGCCTGGACTTAACCTGGACTGTATCATTCAGGGATCTCGACTTCAGCTCAGCTGTGACGTTCAGGTCTCTCGACTTTGTCTCAACCCCTAATTACACACTGTTATCGTAATTTATCTTTCACTCCCTTTTATCAATGTCTTGATATTACCCACCCCTCTCTGTTGATCTATTGATCTGTTTTAAAAGTCAAATGTCAATTGCATTGCATTACTGCTATATAAAGACATTTCACACTATAGAGGGTAACATAAGAGACGCTAACAATCTCACATAATGCTATATTGCAAATTTGAAGTGCATTAAACTACTCCTTTTTAGAAAATTAGCAATTCTAAATGGCGATGGATGTGGATGCACCCAGAGGCTCGGCAGCGCTTGCGCGGCGCCCTAGTTTGAACTGGAGGTCAGGAGTTCGTTCCCCGATATGTATTGATCGGCCCCGTGGCCGGAAATGGGGCTCTGGTGCAGCGGACATTGATAGCGAGGATAATACCACCTCTAATAGATAATCAGGGTTGTCACATTTCAGTTATCCAGTTACTCAACTGAGCTTGGAATTAGAGATCCATAATTGGCAGCGATAAAAAATTTTTATTGGATGCACTTACTTATTTGATTATTCTACTTGATTATTTGACTTAAGGTTTATAATTTTAAACCACCTACGCTATTTAACAAATAAAAGCAAATATATTTTTTTTAATTATACATTGTTCTAAGTTTATAAAGTGGCTCTTGCTGACGTTTGGTCTTACACAGACATTTCGGTAGAGGTACAATAAAATTTAATAACATCTGAATATTGTTCTAAATTTATTTACATCTTTTTGTAACAAATGCTGTTTACATAAAAGTACCTACTTGATATATAACTACTTGACTAAATGTTAGAAGATTTCTGGGTTTTATTACGTAAACAGTTCACATAAAATAAATATTTTTTTATGATACTTCTTTCTATTGCCATTTTCGAAATTGCTCAATAAAATACTAACTACGAAGAAGTTCTTCAATATACTTACACGTGCAAGAATTGTTCGTAGAGTCGGTAACGCACGGTTTATGACTCTGATTGTGATCGTTTATAAGCTGAGCTGACTGTTTATCATCAGACAGATAGTATGCTTCTTTACAACCTTATCAATAGAAAACACATACATTGTAATTTCAGCCGATCATTATGTAAGTCCAGATAGACCTATGTTCAGCAGTTAATGTGTTTCGTCTGAAATGATAATGGTGACGACGACATGAGAATATATAAAATAGTCTGTAATGTAAATCGAATAAATAAGATGTTTGGAGAAACACAGCGATACCTTTGATAATATTAATAATCAAAGAGCGAAATACATTATACATACACATAATGTGTCTCTACACCACCCTCTCGGCGTATTATGTCACGTTCGCAAAATGTCACAAATCGTTTTAATGTAGCACAATGTCATAATCACACAATAATGGTACTATCGCACTGTTAGTACCTATATTATATTGTATAATACATACACATATTATACACACACATAATGTATGCCTTTGCTGCATACAAAAAAGTCCTTTAAACTTCTGTCTGTTAATGTATTGTAGCCACAGGGGTTAGGATACAAAAACCAGAGAGTAAGGTTGAGAGCAATTTCTAGAGGCTTAGACATTTGTTGTGATCCTGAGAGTAAGTGAGGTTACCAGGAAGTAAGGAGTGGTGCAACGCGACCAATACTTTATGTTGCAAGCGTCTATAGCTATGGTAAACGCTTCACATCAGGTGAGCCTTACACTTGTCTGCCACCCGACATGATATTTACACTTAATCTTATTTTTACAAATGATTTATGGTCTCTTAAGTTTATGAAGTCACACTGTTTTACATCTATGATCAAAGTGCATACCTACCACAGAACATCAGCTTGACTGTCATAGTCCGGTTACACTTGACACTGAAATAAAACTGGGTCAAAAGGAAAATCTGAGCAACGTGGTTCTACGAACATAGTGTCCTTAATATTAGTCAGCTAGAAGCGAATGCAAATTTATCTTATCACTAAGATATATTTAATTAACAATTGAATGCTGATTAATTATACAGCGTCATAACGGAAAATTAAATACTTTGAAGAATACCATACTCATCATTCCATTACTTTATACCATGTCGGATGGTCTATGGCCTATACGGGTGGGAAACGGTGCCTATAAACAAGGTTTTCTTAAAGTGGAGTCCAGAGTCTCCTTAAAGGTCCGTAATATGTGTATCAGAGATCTATAGCATGCCCTGAAATTCCTGGATAGAATGTCAAAGGAAAGTTATCCTGCCAAAGATCTTCCACTAGATGGGGAGTAGGATCAATATAGAAAGAGAATGAGAGTGAATATATAAATTACGAGCGACGTAGTGCGACTGTCCTTTGACAGGACCCGAAAAAAGATCGTCCATGCCCGAGGACAATTTTGAACATTTCGTATAGGTATTTCCAAAAGCGAAAATCTTTTAAAATTCGATATTATATGTACTTAAAATGCTACGAGCGGGAAAACGCCCAAGCATTGCATGGCAAAGCGGCTTTCCGCCCCCGTTCTGGTTTTACCCCGCGCCCACGCAACTAGTAAACAATTGCATTTCTGTTATGGTAAAAATGATTATGTGCATTATTATTTCTCCTTCACGCTAAATAGAAGCAAAACAAAATAGATAACAAAGTAAGTCACGATATCAAAAGATTTACACTGTGCAATGTCGATGGCAATTGCTTCAAAATTTAATTAATTATAAATTGGTAATTACGATATAAGTGTGTATCAATGTATGAATAAATATTGTACAAAATAATTCTGTTTATATTTTTCAAACACGTTCAAAAATGGTTAACATAGCGTTTATTACCTGACATAATAAGAAATGAAAACAAGTTTTATAAAAAGACTAAATGACTTTTTATATCACAAAAACTAATAGTTCTTGTTAGTATAATTAAAAATTATTTGGAAGACTAATTCTATTTTCTAAGACTAATTCGCACACATACACAAAAATAAAATATAAATCAAAATGTGTCACTAACTTATAGATTTTTAAAATTCTGCCTGCTCGAGATTTAGCTAATTTGAGAACCTCGGTACAACCTAATAGATTGCCATAAAACTGACAAAATACTCAAATGGTAGGAAATCTGTTATTAATATTTGAAATAACAAATATGCCACCAGAAGGGGTTCTATCGTCGCTGTGTAGGGCCCTAGGTGGGTCAATGACGTTCGTTCACCCGCTGCACCCGCACGTGCTGGCCTCGCATCTCGCCCCCGTCTGAACCCCTCCCTCTCGTTTCCCTACCTCTTCCCCTCACCCCTAGTCCCCGGCTTCTAAATTATATTGGTAACCTCTCACCGTCGTAAACAATCTTCATCATTCGTGTCGTAACTCCTTAGATATGTCCACGCCTTTATCGTCACCTATTTGGGTAATGTTTATGTATTATATTTTTTTTTACATATTTAAATATAACTTTTTAAATAACTGGCAGTTGCCTACGGCTTCTCACAGATGAGTTTCCGATTTTAAATTAAACCTGCCATCTATTTTTGTTCAAAACTATTACACGATATAAGAAGAAACAGACGCTTTATTTTTTTATATTGACAAGATAAATATCATAAATATTTTAAAAATGGAAAAATTCATAGTGGGATATATGGATTCGAATCCCACCTAGGCAGGAGGTGAATTTTTAGCTGGTAGCTGGCGGAAATCAACTATTTAAATAATAATTAAGAATAATATATTTTCCAAGATTTCCAAGGTCCTCCAGATATTTAAAATTGCTGGATCATCAGTAACATAATGGAGTCATCAATCGATAGATAGTAACTGATGCCCTTAGTTGCTGGCACACTCGACCCGAACTAGGATGGTATTGATTTAGTTAGATAGAGTCATAAATAACTGTGCGAATAGAGTGCATTCACTTGGAATGGAACGTCGTCATAACGGGCGGGAAATCGCTTGTTCATTTTGAGCAAAATGTAGATTAATAAATATAGTTTAACTTGATATTTAAAGATTAAAAAAATCTAAAAAAACACGCTTTTAAAGCACATGAAACTCACGCGCAGGAACACAACAACCCTCAAGGAACTGTTATTTGGGTGTGAAATTCTGTGAAGTGGAGGTACATCCCCACTCGAGCACCTTAAAAAATACGCTATGCCCTATCTCTTTTTTCACCAGAGCCTCGTTTGTCAGTCAGCAGGGTGCACCACGTGCAGGTGAAGTTGTATTGTTCCCGATAGATTTGTTATAACCTTGAAACCTGATCGTGTTCAAAGTCCATTACATGGCCTATCTCACAAGTGCAAACACGACTATGATACGATATTCCATCATGGAATGCCAGTGCCTATCTTCCGGCTTCATCATCAGACCTTGAAACCTAATCGTGGTCAAAGTTTATTACAAGATTTTTCTAAGAAATCCAAAAACAGCTATGATACGATGTTCCATCATGAAGTTCCAGTTCATATCTTCCGGCTCCATATTATTGTATTGACATCAGAACTACATACAGCTGCCAATTTTCATTACGCTACGAACCTTAGAAGATGGTTAAATTAGTAACCTTAGATTCCATTACATAGTAACATACAGGTCGACCTAATAAAAGTGTGTTAAAAATAAAGCTGAAATTTGCTAATTCGCTTAAGTTTGAACAAAGTGGAAGACATTAGTCTAAAATGGCCATAACTATTAGTTGGGGGTTTACATATAGTGACTGGTTACTGGTCCGAACTTTCAGTATGATAAAATAAATGGAATAGAGTTTCCTTTGTATTGACACGCACCGACTTGTAAGCAGGTAGTCGGGTTCTTTATGTATCCATAGGCATGAAATACACATACGTATAAATTAATAAAATAAAATAAATATTCCTGGACAAATTACACACTGCCCTATCTAATTCCAAATTAAGCAATAAAAATATTTTGCTCTATGTGGCAAAAAAAGCTCGTGCTTTTTGTTTACACTTGCCACACTAGAGCATTCTTTTTAGTTTTTTTTAATGATCATAAATAATATTTTCATTAATTTTGAATCATTAGTTACACTAAAGTCATGATTTAGTACAAGCATGATACCAACAAAACTAGTGTTGTACTACTACACTACACTGGTATATACGAGTACCAGTGCCATACTATAGTATTGTTGCAATAACTTTTTTTTATACTACATCGAGTAGCGAACAAGCATACTTACGGGCCGCCTGAAGAGAAGCGGTACGGTACCCGTAGCCATATAAACGCCCGCAACTTGAAATATCGCTCACGTACCGCCACCTTTTTTAACTTTATTCATTCATAGAAGATTTTAAATAAATAACAGATGAAAAAAACACGGGAAAAATTATGTAAGCCTTTTTTTATTTAAAAACTTTTACAATTATATAAATAAATATTCCTGGACAATACACTCCGCCATCTAGTCCCAAACTAAGCAAAGCTTGCACTACAGATATTAGATAACTGTTACGAGTAAATATAGTTACATAAATAATACATAAATATAAATACCCAGACCAAGACAAACAAAAATTTTATGCACACAAATATTTGTCTTGTGCGGTCGAAATCGAAGTCGAAGTAGCCATTCGGCCATGGGGCTCGCTACACATAAATATCAGTAATAACTTCTAAGCAGTGTTCGTTGCTCTAGAAAAATATCCGGTATTATGGTATCAACGCCTTATATTACCAATATCAGTATCACTAATATCTCAGAACTACAATTACGTTTGCGTACACTGTAAGGAATAATTAAGGGTAAAGAGAAACAGACAAAAATGGCGTAAAAATGTTCCCAATTCAGCGTATGCGTGCTCATTTTTAAATGATTTCTTCTTAATCCGTGATATACAGCGCGAACCGGGGCAACATAAAACAAGTGTAAACAAAAATGTATTTTTTAAACAACCTTTTTATTCGTTGCTAGGAAAAAAGAACTAAAAATTTTACTAATTATATTTTGCTTATCGAGCCCTTTCATTTGATACCCATATCTTAAGGGTTAATGTTGAAATTTTAGATTTCAGTGCAATCGTATCAGAAAGAAAGAAAGGTAGGAACTGAACTGGCACTGAACTGAAGCTGGCAACGGATCGGTGACCCATTGGTATTGGTGATCTCCATGGGCGGTGGTGATTGCTTTCCATCGGGTGACCCACATGCTTGTTTTTTGCCCCCCTATCAAATAAAAAAAATCGGACACTGAGAAGTGGGTGAAATGTATTTGCAAGACTTATGGGTCAAATTTGCAAGCTTTTAAAATGATAACATTGGCACCAATTGGTACACATAACACAACAAGCAGTAGTAAGTATGACACTCGCTGACATAATGCAGGTCAAATGCTAACAGTTTCTGTGTAAACTTATTTGTAACCTTAGTACAAAAGTTTAAAAATAAAATATGGACCCTAATACCACTTTTCCAAATTCTATACTTCAATATACGCATATTAATTATTTACATATTTCATCAAGTATAACCGCAAAAACTACAGTTTCAAGGTGCAAATTATAATTACATGACATGTCTGTGTCGACGATACCTAATTATTCTTATCTTCAATGCAGTTATTCGATACTCAATGCAATAGAGAAGGATAGCCGATACGTTATGGCGGACCTGCCGCCAATTGACTATCAAAAGTACGTCTCTGAGGTCCATATTGATTAATAGTTTGACGTACGTTGTTTCGACGCACACAGCAACTGTATTGGTACATAACGTTTCAATGCCATTTTCCTGGAGATATCTATATTTAACAGTCTAGTCGGGGCAACGGAGAGGTAGTGGGGGGAAACAGAGAGGGGAAATGGGATCTACAGCGCAGGTACTAGGTAGGTCAATGACGTTCATTCACCTAATGCAGACTTCGCGCACGTTTAAACTAGGGCGGATACATAACACCCTTAGATGCTCAGGTACTCATGTACTGCACTTAAAACACCCCTATGTATCAATGTCGACGTACTTCTTTTCACGCTTCAACTGTTTCGTACCTTTGATCCTTTAACCTGATTTTTAGATAAAAGGGAACAATTTCACGTCCGTGGTTTATTGTTTAATATGTGAAGGTCAGAGTTTGAGTAAAAAATATGCGGAAAATTGGTTTTTCTCTTTAAGAAGATATCAGGTTTTTATCTTTTTTACCCATAATATTTTTAATTAATACAAACCAACTGTAACCGATTGACTGAATGTCAGAACCACATCTACTAGTCTAAATTTAAATTTGGTTAAAAAGGTTTCTTTTACTGTAAGGCAAGATTTACTGAAATTAATTTCTTCTTGTTTAAAAGTTTGTCTAGAAATAAAAATATTCCATTTGTCGGTTGAAACTAAGCACATTTTATAAATAAATGGATATTTAACTTAAAATGGTGGAATAAGGATCTCCGAAAAATACATGAAGTCGGAATATAAGAACACTCCGTTTTCAACACAGTAGTGACAAACAAGAATTTATTAACCGAAATAAAAAAAATCGACTCGAAACTTAAAATTTCAATTCAAATAAATAAAATTATTTTTATTTTATATTTTTTTTTCACGGACTCCATTATCACAGCTGCGATGAATTTAATGACACCTCATTATGTTGAAATCCGTCAAACGGATTTAGATACAGAGCATGTCAAAGAAATATACATACGAAATACATTACCCCTTCTTCAATTGTAAGGTGTATAGAACGAACTAGAAGTGAAACGAGGGGAGTTCTAATACGAGATTTAAAGTGATCTCGTGTCACGAAACAAGTGTTATCATTTAAACTGGTTCATTGTTCAACACTAGACTTAGCAACTTACATGACCGTGAATAAATCACTGTTGAATGTCAACTTATAAGTCTACATTACCAATTGTTTAAATCTCAATCATTTGTACAATTATAAGTAAAAACCGAAATAAGAATAAACAAAAAGGTTTTAACAGGTAGTTAATAAAAAGAAGAGCTAAAAGTTTCTTTACTACCTACATTTCCATAATAGACCTTTCATTTGATATCCATATCGTAGACCTTAATATAAAAAATCATAAATAGCCATTGTGTGGCAGCTGCCATATTTAATTAGAAATGGTGGCCATATAAGAAATCATAAATCGTGCAATGTCATTCGAAATAAATCGATGTCAGTGTGCACAATTTCATCTCAATCGGATACCTAGTAGTGCGGATTTGATTACAGATTGGTATCTGTAATTAAGCTTTTTTCGTTCTTATTTACTTTCACCGTGGTCGATGAAAGTAAATAAGAACGAAAAAAGCTTATAAAAAATTAGTTGTCCTTGCATCCTTCTCCAATCCTGCTATACACCTCTTTAATAGAAAGTTATATAATAGAGTCGTATCTAATAAGCAATAGGGTAAAGACTCATCCATATTATATAAAAAAGAGAGAAGATTTGTAATGAAGTTAACAATTGTATAAACTCAAACACTACTGAACCGATTGTAAAAAATCTTAAATTAAAAGGGCTAGTAATTAACCGAGCACCTAAAACTGTAAAACTGGGCGACTATTATACTAAGTTGGCGACTAAAGATGATATAAAATAGAATAAACCTAACTTTACCTAAATATATATGAAATATTAGATTTCAGTCGTCTATTTAGTATTTTAGTCGCTCGATTTATTATTTTCCAATTAAAAGCTACATGTTCAGCGAGTAACACAAGCTATATTTTACTACGCCCGTGCAAAACCAGGGAGAGTGATAGTATATTCTCAATGACTTCATTTTTCTCCTGTTAATTCGGGTTAAAATGTCTTATGTGTTAAAGCTATTGTGACCTGTGGTCACGCATTGATTGTAACAATGTTTAAATGCAGGAAAACTATAAGGAATATCCAAACTTCCACGTCATATATTAATAACGTCGTGTTTGGAATGATAAGTACTTCCTATGGCAGTATTTGTTAGTTAATTTAAAACTAACTTCTGCCCGCGGTATTGCCCTGTGTAAACTATGTTTGAATCCTTTGTAGAAGACCCATGACAAGCGGGGTAATTCTTTCAATAAAATTTTTATCTAAATTCAGTTTCGATTCAGCCTCCATATACCAAATGTGACATTTGTAAAGAACAAATGTCACATTTGGTGTTCTTGTATGACATTATGAATTTCAAAGTTTTATTAAAGTGTGATTACATCGAATTATGTGATTATATCGCAATAAAAATTGATAAATTAATGAAATCGAGTGTACTATTTTCAGTCAAATCATAATTCAATCTCGATTTAGTCAAGTTTTCTTGTTAAATAGTTAGGAGAATTGGCTGAAATCGGCCAATTCTCCTAATTATTTTATACATTGGGCCTATTGCAAAATAAGCTATGAACATGAGATTTAGGGTCTAAATTATACGAGGATGCTTGCTATCATATAGTGATAGTTTATTAGAGTAGCTTGCATCTTGAATTTGTATGTTAAGCTGACACCCTTGCTGCTGACGCAGCATCGTCTCATGTCTGGTAACCTCGCTCACTCGTAGGAATACAACGATTCTCAAGTTTTTTGAGGAGATGCTACGTCGGCGATAGGTCTCTCAGAGCGCGCGTCTTGCGTTTTTTAGTGTCTATATGTCACGCTACCCTCAGGAAGGCCGAGTTATTTTTCTAAAATACGAAACAAATGGTTAGCTACAGTTTGAACTTCATGTGATAACGGGGACTATATCCGCATAAGCATTTTTCTAAGAAAATGTCTATATAGACTCGTTGTAGTTTTGTAGTTGAAAGTACTTAACAAGAATTAGAGCATTACATAAGGCCGCATATAAGCTGACGTTTGCGATAAACTCAATGCATCTAAGTACAAAGTGCAATAAGTACCAAAGAGTACTGGAGCCTTCGCTCATGTACTTGTAAAAGTAGATAGAATGTCTAAGTCAGCCAGGCCAGTAGGAGCCAAGGCTAGGTTGTGTAGCCTCGTTATCATATTGTAGACTCTATCTTGTAGATGATACAGCTACAAGTTGGTTGGCGACTATCTTCAATGACGTTCGTTGACTCGAGCGTTCGATGTCGGCGCAGTGCTGTTTTCCTTCTCCGTTTTCATGCATTGATATTAGAAACTATTGAAACTGTTTCTGCTATAAAATAACATACGTTACTTCACAACACACAACAGCTTTAACTACCTATATTGAAAGATAAGAATCGATAAATTAATATTAATTGATACCCATATTAAAAATATCACAATTAGTACATAACAAATAAAATTCGTTAAGTATAGTTTAAAATACGTACTAATAAGTAACTAATTAGTCGTGTACTTTTTGAATAAGTAATATAACATTACAAATTTTCGTATCCTTTTCATTGTGTTATGTAAAATATGTTATCATATATGTCCATTTGCATATATTATTAATTTGACCACCTATAAGCACCTATAAGTAAGTTCGGGTTTTGAGATCATCGTATACCTACCAAGGTCGTCTATGAGCGATTCCGTGTTCGAGTTGTCTATGTTGAAATACATAGTTATTTTAAACGGCAGAAGGTTTGTTTCGTTTGTCGTCTTGCACCGTACAGCACCAGGCAATGTAGAGCTGCGATGCCCCTCGTCGTGTTCACCGACAGGCCGAGTTCGACGAAATTGTGCGAAACGTCATAGGTCAGCATTGATTGGTTGGTCTGTACGTGAGGTGGCTCGGAGCTCGTGACCCAATTTCGCAGCTGCTGGTTTCAGCAGCGACGAGGGGCGCCACGGGGGACGCGCGGCGCGCGGGCGGCGGCGGGCGCGTGTCAATGCCGTTCGTTGACTCGAAGCAGCGGCACCGCCGCGGCCTCCGCCTTACATAACCATCGACAATGAGCGCGCTCGGCGAATGCGTGTGATGTACCATGTACTCGTCTATTTCATACCTTCAATTGGAAATATCGATAGATCCTATTTGCGCGAATATTCCAGGCTTTGCCACCATCCATTCATAAATCTTTTCTGAATTCTTGTTGACCTTCAACCTTATGTTTTGACCTGTGAATCTAACGTGAAGAATCCAACCCATTGACGAAGAGTTGTATAAAATATTCTATGTATTCGTTAACTAATAAATATTATACACCTGCATTTATCCTAGACATTTAGACGATATTATTGTTGCAATGTCGATTTATTCATTTATATAGTTTTTAACTGATTAAAGTTTTTAAAGCTAAAGTATATCTATAAATTTTAAAGATAAAATGATTTTATATATTTTAAAGCTAAAATATATAAAATCTGATTATTGTAAACAAAATACGTAACTAATATCTTATCTCTGTTGTATTTAAATAAAAAAAATGAGAGCGGCGACATAACTTTGTGTTGGTGAAAATTAAATAGCAGGGAGTCATCATGATATGAGGCGCAGGAGGCGCAACAATGGCTAGGTAAGGGCGGGCGGCGCTGCCCGAAAGTGAAAGATCAGCGATGTGCGGTCGCGGGGGCGGGCCGCGGGGAGCGCGGTCGAGGGCGTCGCGAGCGGCGCCGCGCGGCGCGACTAGTCGACCGAGTGCAGCGCGCCGCAGCCTCACGCAAACAAAACTTTAGTTACTAACCTACTTCCGTGCGGGCGCCAACTGCGAACGCCACTCGTCGCACGATCGCTCGACGTGTTACCACTACTACGGTTCCTATATGACACGTTACAGTGATGAACTGTTTTATGAAAATGATTGAATAGAACTATACGATCGCCTGTTGCTTTTGAATGGACGCACACTCTATAAGTCTGAGCGGCCAGCAAGGGCCTACGAACAAAATGTTTTATGGTGAGAAGTTGTGTACGTCTTGTACAAGCTTTTATGTTTACTATATTTTCTTTCACGTTGGCATGCACTTCGCAGTCTCGTCGTTTTCATTCATTCGTTTATTATTAGACGGCCACGCACACATCGCACGTAGGCACGTGTTATCTACATGGTATTAATTTATTTACCATTTTTTGCGTTTTGATTTTGTCTAAGTATCTGTTTTGTTGATGAAACGTCATTTATGCCACTCATTACATATAAAGTCGATAACGAACTTACTATTATCTCTATTGGAAGTTAACCTACTTGTTGACGAGCACTTATAATAAGTAGATATACTTTATTTATATTTCCAAACAATCATATTATATAAAATTTTGCAAGTAAGTAGGTATAAAATTATTGTAGTTAATATATGTGTATGTTTTAAGTGTTAGACGAGCTCATTTTTTTTATTTAATTTGCACATTTTTCTTTTTATATTTTTGGCACATTAATGTGGATTTTTAATGATCATTATATTATATTTATTTATCTATATAATTGCATATGTTTTGGTATGTGTTTGCATAAAATAATGTTGATACAAAAATATTTTTAGGTTAAAGCTGCTCTGCGTAGGCATCGGCGGCCATATTGCATTTTATTTTATCTAGGTGTCGATAGTAATGCCCTCTAGCGGCATATTTGTGAATTATTTTATTGATTAGATGAAACTCAGCAGAGTTATTTCAGCAAATTAGTTAGTATTATTATTTAATATTAAGAACACAACTCTGAAATTTAAGTGTATATTTGACGAGCCCGGTGGTCGACTGGCTAGCAATGTTCACTTTGACTCCGGGGTCGCGGGTTCGATATCCGTACAAGACAAATATTTGTGCATGAACATGTATGTTTGTCTTGGTCTGGACATTTTCTATGTAGTATGTATGTAATTACAAAAAATATATATTTAAATATAATATCAGTAATCTATGTAGTACCCATAGTACTAGCTTTGCTTAGTTTGGACAACTTTCTAACAATTCAGAATTTTTTTGTCTTTTCTCTTTTTTTTAATGACGGCGATATTTTTCAATATATTCGTTCATCTATTTCAGAAAAGTCAATTTGTTGTGCATACTTATTTATATATTACTTGCCGGTATTACAAAGAACATGCGTGCAAAAAATACATATATTAAGAAAAACTTATACATGCCACGTCACGCATTGGTTATCAATAGCATAGATATATAATCTGTTCAGCATTTTCGGAGCACGCGTTGTAAAATGACGGAATATTTTTAACCAGTGCATAAACTGTTGGATGACCTCACAGTTTTATTTTATCCGGCTCCAATGCGTTATTGCTAATGACAACAGCGGTTACGGATCTACGCACACATGAACACATAGAACTAGATAGAATAGTCAGTGGTATTGTTCAAATTACTATCGTTGCGTCGCAGTTCTCACTTTTTTCTCGATGCCATAAATTTATTGAGACAAACGTTTTTTTTAAGCGACGTCAACATAATAATTGGCTTTAAAACATGTTCTACTATGAATTAATTTAAATATTCATCAGCTCCGAGCATTTGAAAACAATGTTTCCGATTTTCAAATATAATTGTACTATGCTGACTCTACTTTTTAAATTAGCTGTCGCACTTAACATCGGACAGGTTGTACGGTTATACTTGCATGCCATTCAATTGAATGAAAAAGATGAATAAAAAATTAGTAAAATTTTAAATTATATTTTATTAATATTATATATTTTCTATATTCTATTCTACAACATTTTCCTGACTTATTTCTTCCGTCCCGCTGTGTCACAGTATATGTGTTATCACTGTATATTTCTAAAATCACAGTTTTCTGATAGAGAACGCTTGTTTCATTGAGTTCTCGTGTGTACATTTTTTACACCTGAATAAATAGATTTTTTATTGATATAGCAAATGTGGGGGAAAATCTCCATAGTAAAAATAAAAAATTAACAACAATTTATGGAAGTATGTATGCAAATGTAAATTGAATTCACATTTAATTGTAATAATTACAGTAACATCGATTCAATAAAAGTAACAAATTAGATTTTAAACATATATCAAGTACAATTTCGTATACTTAAAATATGAGTTCTCGTAGTACTCGCCTACTGAGTGAGTACTCACAAGTCACAACGCATCGTATAATGTGTGTGTTGATTGAAGTATTGTGTTGGTGTGTTGTTTTTTTTTTTACTAAAACGCGCACACGGGCCGTCGTATGGACTATGAACGTAACTAGGTCGGTTCAGTAACCTATATGTTTATCTAACGATTGTGCGCTCGACGCGAATACGCGCCCATGCTCTTATCATTCCTCCTATCGCTGCGTTCGCGTTTTCGTTTAGGTTATCATAAGCAACCTGTCTCTTGCACTATGCATAGAGATTGTATGAAGTTTCTAATTTCATTATCAGTTTAAGTAATTGTATTGTTGATGATATACCGTTTATAACAAGCATTTTGTTTTTCATTATGAAATATTATTATGTTATCGGGTGACAATATTATTTAGGACAAGTTCTTATCTGTAAGGGTAAGAATTTAGAGATTTGTTTTTTTTTAATATAATTTTTGTCCCACTTTTGTGCCATAGCTATTGCACAAATTTTTAAAATGTACTTAAACGTATTTTGTTTTATGGCGTCCGATTTTTTCATTTGACGATTATTCATCAACTAGATCGACGGAGCCCTGCTTCCCGAAGCTCATTTATCTGTTAATGGGACAAAGAGAACCTCTAATCTAACCGAAATTAAAGTCAAATCTAACCTAACTAAATATGATTTAGTACGCTGATCTACTGTTGATCCTTATGAACGATCAATTCTTTGTATTACCCGTAACATATACGAGCTCGAAATCGGTCGAATGGTTAGCAATGCCCACTTTGACTCCGAGGTTGTGGGTTCGATCCCCGCACAAGACAAATATTTGTGTACATGAATATGTCTGTATATCTTGGTCAGGATGTTTTGTATTATATAAATCATCGTTGGCCGTGTGGTTTCCGGCAGACTAGAATAGAATCACTCCGTCTCTTCCCGAGGATGTCTTACAAGGCGTCTAAGGGAAAGGTACACTACGAAACATCGATCAGGCCTCCCCAACCCGTCTGTCCAGCGTGGGGAGTGTAGGCCAAGTCCTCCTTCTGTCTGGGACGGACGAGAGAGGGTCGTGCTCCTGTAGTGGAGACTAAAACGACCTGATGACGATGACGATATAAAATACGCTGACCAATATATACAGACAGACAGTTATCTAGTACCCATAGTATAGCTTTGCTTAGTTTGGGACTAGATGGCCGTGTGTAATTTGTCCAGCCCTCTTACCACCATCTCTTATTGCGATTCAATAACTGAATAGATTGCTTATTCATACCAATGAATAAGCGACTCTATTCCATTTGAATGAATTTCGACAAGACGAAAGTCATGTACAACGATTTTGTCATCCCTAGCCCGGTTATCGTAGAGAATGCAGCTATTGAAGTAGTTAAAGACTATGTCTACCTCGGTCATTCCATACAGCTTGGCCGGGGTAATTTCAACAAAGAGATCGACAGACGCATTCGACTGGGCTGGGCAGCTTTTGGAAAGCTTCGTCATATCTTCGCTGCGCAAATACCCCAGTGCTTGAAGACTAAAGTCTTCAACCAGTGCGTCCTCCCATGCTGACATATGGTGCAGAGACTTGGACACTGACCATCGGACTGGTCCACAGGCTAAAGGTCGCGCAGCGAGCGATGGAGAGGGCTATGCTCGGGGTTTCTCTGCGGGATCGAATCCGGAACGAAGAAATTCGACGGAGAACCAAAGTTGTCGACATAGCCTTCAGAGTTTGCAAGCTGAAGTGGCAATGGGCCGGTCACATCTGCCGAGTAACTGATGGCAGATGGGGGAGGAAGGTATTAGAGTGGAGGCCGCGCATAGGACGACGAAGTGTTGGACGCCCTCCTACTAGATGGTCTGATGACCTTAAGAAAGCGGCTGGGAGCGGCTGGATGCGGAAGGCGGAGGATCGTATCTGGTGGAAAGCATTGGGGAAGGCTTATATCCAGCAGTGGGTAGATACAGGCTGATGATGATGATGATGATTCCATTTGAAATAGAGATTCAATAACTGAATAGATTGCTTATTCATACCAATGAATAAGCGACTCTATTCCATTTGAAATAGAGTCGCTTATTCATTGGTATGAATAAGCATTCTATCCAGTTATTGAATCGCAATAAGAGATGGTGGTAAGGGGGCAGGAATATTTATTAGTTATATATGTAATAATAAATATTACATATATAACTCGCAGTGGTTTAGTGGGATCGTTTGTTCACAGAGTATTGCAACCTTAACTTATTAGTAAAAGCTATTTGTCTACTTGGTTTCTGAGGCCCTACCGCCGAAGCTGACGCCGATTCCCACCGGATTTTTTTGATTGCAAATATCAAACTCCAGAATAGATTAGTGCCACAAGTTGCCACAGTAACACAAGTTTTTTCTAAAACTTAAAAGGAAAGTCCCTACCCTTGTAAACAACTCAAGTAAGAAATAAATGATTTTTGATTATTTTGATTATTGATTATTGTGTTTCACTTAGCTGGCAGAAAGGTTTACCGATGAAGGTAAATATGTTTGTTAACAACTTAAATCTAACACCATTAAAATGTTATAAACACTGTGTGTATTAATGTTAAGTTATTGTACAATAGAGCTTTTACAAACAAACAAAAATAAATCTAACACCTATTTTTGGGAATGAAAATATTTATTTAATGTACATGTACATAGTAACCTATATAAATAAATAAATATTCTCAGACAAATTACACAGCGCCATCCAGCCCCAAAGTAAGCGAAGCTTGTGTTATGGGTACTAGACAACTGATAAACATACGCAAATATTTTTTTTTTGTAAATATATACTTATGATACATAGGAAACACCCAGACTAAAACAAACAGACATGTTCATGCACACAAATGTTTGTCCTATCCTGGAACGAGCGTTGGTGTCGAAGCCGCGTCTTTTGACCGCTACGCCACCGAGCTCGTCATAAAAATATTCGATGGGAATCGGCTTCATCAGCTTAGACCAATTTTTGGAATCAAAAAATCCAATGGTAATCGGCTACAGCTTCGGCGGTAGGGCCCATGGTGCGCGTTACCTTAATACCGCTACCATAAGTTTACTTATTGACAAACATCTGCAGCTTAGTCGATAAAGCTTTAGGTTTTCTTCCACCTGAATAAACACATTATCAACAAACTAAGCAGTAGTGTCATTTTCGCATTCAAAAAATCCGATTGTAATCGGCTTTAGCTCAGGCGGTAGGGCCCCAGATTTATCAAAATTATTAAGAACAGGATCATGTTTGGAATCTTTATGTCAGAATTTTCGGTCGTGATAAACATCACAAAATAAACTTTTCTATTCACATGATGTTGCAATTCGGCATTGATTTTCAAAAGGTTATTTACGGAGTTAATTAGCGTATCTACTGTAAACGAATAGGGTTTGTACTTGCTATTGATATTGTGTGACCTTTACCTATACGCTGTGTGCATCGTAAAACTCTTAAAGCTAGTAATTATCTGTCATATTTTAATTTTTGATTTCCTTTATTAAATGTATAACTGCTATTATAAGTTTATATATATTATAAGCGAGGAGCTTGATTGTGTCGTTGCGCTTGTCTGTCTAATCGATCACGCAAGTAAGGCAACGTCTAAGGATGGGTTTATTTATCTCAAGCTTCTTCGTGCTTCGGAGGGCACATTATGCCATGTCAGTGGCGTTTAGGCGGCTTGAAAACACTGGCCTTCGCCTACTCACAGTTGACCAGCATGGTGGAGTATGCTCTAAACCCTTTCGATTGAGGGGAGGCTCGTATCCCAACAGAGAGATGATTATGGTTTGATGCCGAACTATTATAAGGCTAATATCTAATACAGCATCACTACATGCTGGTAGAGGCTTATGCATTCAAAAAACAGTCAGTAAAATGTTTCGGCGACTGTCTCTATAATAAAAAAAAGCTCTAGTTGGCTGTATCTTTGATACAGTCGTAATTTTTACGTGGACACGTCTGGATAAGAGGATATTCGGACAAAACAATTCGGAAAAAAAGGATTAATAGATTAACAAAGATTATTATGGTCGATGATACATAACATACGTTGGAGTATAAGTCGTTCTTCAACATCATTGAACCAAAGTCAACTTCACCTGCACCGTGGTGCACCGTGCCGATTGATAAACAAGACTCCGGTAAAAAGAGAGATAGAGCGTATCGTATTTTGTAAGCAGCCTGACTGAGGAAGTAAGGAACATTAACATGTCAATTACCCTATTTAGTATTAAACTGTAAAAGCTTGTATCCAGAGGACGTACATTTGTAGCGTCTTAAAAAAACTCTGAAAAAGGAACGACGAAAACTTACGTTTGAATTTATAACTTTCTTTCGTACAGTTACTGCGACATGTAGTAGCCATTTATATAAATCACAGTTTACATTCATTAAGCTTGTTAAAAACAAAGATAAATACTTGTACTTTCTCCCACCGCAACCTCCGCAGATGATATCGTACTGACGCGTGCAATACCAATGATGTATCGCATCGGTGAAAATGATCTCTATTCGCATTCTATTTTCAACCTTCGTTTTTAGCGAATAAAAGTAGTTTTTCCTTAAAAAATAATGTTAGCATTGTCATTATTTCGCTCTTTTTGGATTGGTGAAAGTATAACATCGACACGTTTGCAGAAAACATTTTTACAAAGAAAATGTTTGTGGATATTATATTTATTATGATTCAACGTTGTACCTACAGTACATTATGTATAGTTTCAATAACTTTTAAACTTTCGCGTTGTATGATTAAAATTATAATAACCTAAATTTGGGGTGTAAGAGTTCATCGACATCTTTGAACCAAAGCCAACTTCACCTACACGCGGTGCACCCTGCTGACAAACGAAACTCTGGCGAAAAGAGAGGTAGGGAGCGTAATTGTAAGCTACCCGACTGGGGAATGTACCTCCACCTCACAGAATACCGCAGCCAAATAACAATTCTCTTGAGGATTGTTGTGTTCCTGCGAGTGAGTGAGGTCACCAAAAAGGAAGGAGATGCTGCGTTGGTAGCGAGGGTGGCGGCGCGCGAGCGATATTTTTATGTTGCGAGCGTTAATAAGGCTACGGTCACCGCTTCACATCAGGCGGGTCGTATACGTGTCTGCCACCCGACGTAGTATAATTCATTTTTGTCATTTATTTATGACAATAATACATATAGTTGAAATTTGATAAATAGAGTTTTTGAGATGAATAAACATGTAAATACAAAATTATGGAAGAAAATTATAAAAATAAGTAAGTCTAAGTTCCATACAAATTTACTTAAGAAAATTATAAATCTTTCTTTATTCAAAAATCAGACGTACCACTTGGAGGTAATATGGAGTAAACGTATCGTATTATTTAATACGTCAATGGCATATATTCGGGATACAATAAATTTAATAATTAGAATTCCTTGTTAAAGCTAACTTTGTACAGGTACAAATAGCTATTTTCTGTAATTTCTAGATATAATTTATTACTTCTATACATGTGTTAATTTTAGTTATGCTACTCGTAGTTGCGCCATGGAACTCTTTCAGCTGCTGAAGTGAGTTTTCAGTGCGTGCGCCGACATTTTAAACTCCATTGCCGGTGTTTAGTGATTGTGATAAATGTATTCTTCATTCGACTTCTTTTGACTTGCTCTACAATTTCATATTGATATAGTTTTTGCTGAAGAGAAATCTTCACATTTTTGATTTTTATTGCTGGTGCCATCGTACGTAGTATTTTAGACTCTCACTTTCCATATTTCATACAACATCTCTTTAAAATTTATTTATACCATTCTATGTCACATTATATATAAAGTAATACTATACTCATTATTTTAATACTATTAATTACAAAATTACGAATATAGTTATATGTGCGTATAATTACTAAAGACACAATAACAAATGTGATGAGAGAGATGAGGTCGTGATTGGGAAAATATTCTCGAAATGTATATATACAGCATGTCGTTCTCAACCAAACGATAATCATATCCAATCGCTCTAAACCAAAGAATAAGAAAATATCGCTCGCCCGCTACGTGTAGTGAATGGTATCCCCGGTCAAAATCCTAAGATGAATAATACAGAAATAACATAAAAATAAATATAAAGATAAATTACTATACTCTTAGATTATACCTGGCTCCTCAATATAGTTTCTTTTAGATTCCCAGTCTCACTGGTTAAAATAAACATCAATATTTTTTATAATCATGCCTACTTGAAATAATTTACCTCGCAATTTGCCAGCATACAAGAAAATCACGTAGCTACACCACAGTGTAGAGTCTTAACAATTATAGTAACCTAAGCTGGTTGCCTTCAAACACTTGAGCTATCGCCCTTCATTTTCGTTAGCGCCGCCGTCCACACGAAGGTGAACGCCGGCTCGACTAAATTCATCATTGGCAGCGTTTTATCTCATTCGTACATATCACAAAAGTATTAAGATAGAACGGGATGTACTCTAGATATTATTATAGTAGTTAGTCTAACACGCAGTCAGTAAGGTCGCTTTGACAAAACGTCTATGCGTCAACGAACGGCTGCAAGGTGACGCATTGTGCCTAGGAATGTATTATCGTAATAATGCACTGATGCTACAAGCGTAATCGCGTTGAAAAATTCATTTATACGCGAACGTAACATTTACATACACATAACGGACTTATGAACGCGTAGTGTAAAGCCTAATTTAAACTTTGATCTTTCTAGAATGTCTCAAAACGTTGGTTTAAAAATGTTTATCAATATGGTAGGCGATAGGGTCCATCGCCTACGCTGAAGACGATTTCCATCGGATTTTATGATTTTTAAAATGGGACGTGTAGCCAGGATTAACAGCGTCGACCACCAAAAAAAGCCAAGGAACAGTGAAATCCATTGCAGTCCCCGGGGTAAGACTGTGACTGCCTTGGAACTCACAATGAATTTAATCAGAAGAAATTAGTAGGAATAAGAAGCTTTTGGAATTTGACTTCCTCTCTAGCAATATGAGAGACAGCAATATGGCAAATAAGACATTAAGCTTTTAATGTCTTATTAAGTCGAGATGGCTAGTCAAGTGAAGCTCAACTGCTCAACTAACACTATTTGGGACCTAAAACATTGAGTTGTTAACTAACACATCGATTCCAATAATGTGATTTGCAAAATCGTCTGAATGCTTGGTAATTCTCCCTTGTTGCTACTATTAGAATATCATACTACCCCGGATGCGACATGCCATGAATTCAACATATCGTCCAACATTTTATGATGTCGGATTTTATGATTGTAGAAATCAAACTTCAGCTTATATTATTGTTCTATTTAGCTTAGCTGGTAGAGATCCTAGATCATAATTGACTACGCTGAACTGAACTGAAGTTTGTCAGTAAATAAAATAAAAGTCTAATTTTTGGGGTCAAAAAATCGTACTCAATCGGTTCAAGCTTATCTCGCTTGTTATCCAATGATCTTATTATAATAATACCTAAAAAAATATAATCTATAGCAATATAAGCAAAATAAAAGGGGCTATATATAATAACATTGATATCGGTATGTCATTTTCTACTACGTGAGAAACAAAGCTAAAGTCCTGTTTTAAGAGAAGCCTTTTTCGTAATCCTAAGATCAACGCATAAAAGGAATGCATAACCTCCTTAATGTGCACTTGGTTTCAACTTCGATGCGTTTTGTAGTAGGCAAGTTGTTTATGGTATATGAAATGTTATCTATGTAACGGGAGCAAGTATGTCACTGATAAAGGTTTCCTTAGAACAATTTCTAGTTTGTATCTAGAAAACTTGACGCCTTACCAATAAGACTTCATTTTGTTTGCAAGTACAACACTCGCCCATGGATTATTCTTTTTTATATGAGAGGGGGGCAAACGAGCATGTGGGTCACCTGATGGAAAGCAATCACTACCACCCATGGAGATCAGCAACACCAAGGTGTCGCCGATCCGTTGCCAGCCTATACTCTTTCCGTTCTTTCTGGTGACTTCACTCACTCGCAGGAACACAACAACCCTCAAGGCAATTGTTATTTGGCTGCGGTATTCTGTGAATGGAGGTACTTCCGCAGTCGGGCAGCTAGAAAAATACACTATGCCCTATCTCTCTTTTAACCAGGGACTCGTTTGTCAGTCAGCATGGTGCACCTCGTGCAGGCAAGGTTGGCTTTGGTTCAAAGATGTTGATGAACCACTTGCACCCCCAATTTATGTATTTATTACTATTATTTTTTGGATGGATGCTTGAAACATAGACTAATTCCGAACGTTGTTGATTAATCACAGGCGTCATATATTACGAGTAGATGATGGATAAATAATAAATTGATCAAAACTTCCATAAATTATTGTTGTGTAAATGTAACATAAAATATCGTTGGCGCGCTTCCACGGCCGCTGCCAACGCAACAACTCATTATTTTTTATTGTCACAGGATTCCGGGTATGAAGTCGCAGACAAACGCTAGTTCAATGATGTAGTAGTCGTCGTCAACCCTTATTTTTCCTACTGCTGGGATACGGGCCTCCCCTCAATCGAGAGGGTTTAGATTTAGAGCATTTTCCGACACACTGCTCAACTGCGGGTTGGCGGAGGCCAGTGATTTCAAGCCGCCCAAAGGCCAGTCATCTAATGATAACAGCCGGGACCGACGGCTTACGTGCCCTTCGAAGCACGGAGAGAATCGAGATAAATAAACCCATCCATCGACAGGCTACGGTCGACGTTGCTTAACTTGCGTGTTCGACTAGAGTGATACGGGCAACGACGCCATCGTGTGAAAGAAGTGATTATTTGCAACAAAATAGCGCGTAGAATGTGAATGCTTTATTTCATAGATAAGTACGTAGTGGATGCAAGTATATCATTATAGTTCAGTCAGGATGACGGTTCGCCCTAGTTTTGCAACAGATCGTAGAGCGACACTAACGCCATCTAAACTAATAATTTATGATAGCGCGGTTGCATTGAAATGCATCTATACTAGTATGTTTAGTATTTAAATTATTGGATGTTAAAATTTATGGAAGCTAGTAAAACGTACGACTTTGGTTGAAAAACTTGAAATGAGTTATGGGAACATATACTATCTTTGTATTATGATGTGCTAACTTGCGTTGACAGTGGGCACTCCCACTGCCAACGCAAGTTGCCAACAACTCCTTCCTTTCTGGTGAGCTCATTCACTCGCAGGGACACAACTTCCCTGAATAGAATGTTCGTTAGCTGCGGGATTTTGTGAGGTACTTCCCCAGTAGTCTGGCCACTTACAAATACGCTATTCGGCAGGGTGCACCACGTGCAGGTGAGGTTGGCTTTGGCTCTAAAGATCGTGGTGAGTAACTTACACCTCAGAAACTATCGTTTATATTTTTTTTATTACGTCGTACGATCATAATGTTTAGTTTTCTGATTAAAATATGTGAAATTTCCTATTAACTACGGCTCTATGTCCACCCCAAATATCATTAAAATCGATTCAGCAGCGATTTTACTTTTCCTAACTATAAATAGACATTTTAATTATTATCCAAACTTGTATTTTTAATATAATACAATCACTTGTACTATTCCATTTAATTATATTTATTTTTTCCGACCGGTTTCCTTTTTACGTTGTTTCCATTATCAAGGTATTTAGATGGTTTTCTTGTTTCTACAAACATTCACGTATCGGGCAATCAATGATAACTATCGAAACTTTGAATAAGTTGCTTCAAGTGCCAATAATCACCAGTATCAACAAACTTTAGTATCATTCAAATATCCCTTTGAAGGCACTACTTTTTTTAATGACACTATTTACACGACGTATACAGTCGTTACGGCATACGCGCTTACACACATGCTTCATTTCACGCTTCAAAATGCCAAATGCGCTTACATGAGCTTATCCTCGCGTATACGTTGAAACCGTCTCCCGCGGCTCACGTTACGAGCGTATAAAAAGCGCGTCAATGCTCGTACGAGTTACGCGTGTGGCAAAAGGCGTGCCTATACACGCTTCGAAAAACTATTTTATGCATCGCATTTTATTTATTTTATATATTTTATACATAAGCAATACGCATATCTGAAAGCGCTATCAGAGCGAAAATGGACCTACGTGTTACTGCAAATAGAATGAGATAATGAAATGACTTTTCATTTCATCTCGTTTCATTACTTAATTTGAACAAAGGAAAAGTACAAACGTATCTCAATCTATAGGTGGCCGACCACTTATTTGACCCAGTACATTGGGCACTTATATAAAATTTTAATGCACAGATCCATGAACTTTGTCTACATCGTTGAAATATTAATTTCAAACCCATATGCGTAGGCGTCGTTCGCCTACTGTATCCGTCGCCATGACTGTATGCCAGGACTTGATTGATACCAACCTAATGTCTCGAGGTGTATAAACTGTATCTATGTCAACCTTCAAGGAATTAGTCAGCCTTTAGAGCTTTACCGCTGGTTTAATGTAAAACTAGTAAATAATTACAATACGTATAAATTGTACAAATAAGGAGAGCGACGATAGGTGCAAGGTCACTTTCAAATATACTTATTTGTCATCGAGTCCTTTCGGGTACTTAGACACGTCATATATTTTATATATAATTACAACATATAATTGTTATATATATAAATATATATAACAATTATATATACATATATATATATTTAAGGGTATATACAAGGGCACGGACCGCCGGTTGAAATGAGACCATGATATTATCTTAGCATATTAAAGAATAGTTATTTTAGAATTTTAATTTATTATAGCACAATTACTGGTATTAATGTCTTCTCTCTTCTTCTTCTTCTTCTTAGCCATTCTCAACCAATTTGGTGTAGGCCTCCTTCAGATTGCTCCATCTCTCTCGGTCTTGCGCTACTTCCATCCAATTTGTTCCTGCAATTTCCTTGATGTCATCTTCCCATCGCATTTGTGGTCTGCCTCTGGGTCGTTTTTCCTCCCAGGGTCTCCATTCTAAGACCGCCTTGCCCCATGAGCCATGTTTACGGGCTATGTGTCCTGCCCACTGCCATTTCAAACTAGCGACGCGTTTGACGGCGTCAGCAACTTTGCTTTTTTGTCTAAGCCAGGTGTTTGTCTTACGGTCCCTCAGCGTCACTCCCACGAGCTTCCGCTCCAGTTTCCTTTGGGCGACTTGTATTTTATTAATATACTCCCTTGTCAGAACCCAAGTTTCTGCTATTATTATTATCTGGTATTCATGTCAGAAACAAAAATTGTCATAGATTCTCACTGGCCGCAGTATACTAGCCGCCCACAGTTGCAGTGATCGGATAATGCGAGTTTGTGTAAAAATGGTACCCATAAGAGTTACTATTTTTGCTTTAGTATGCTTATAATGTCTAGTCAGATCTCCAAGGATGGTTGAATTTGATCCTTATATGGGATTATTATACTTTCTTAAAGCTTAGATTATGTAGCATCGTTGTATGCTCTGCTATCCTGGTAATATTTTGATATACCATCAATGTGAATATTATACTTCCGCTTCTGTCCGGCGTCCTCAGATATCACCCACTTTTTTTTCCTCATCATGTTATCCGAACAATAAAGTTATTACTACTTATTGCAAATAAACCTCTTAAATAATCACTTGTAACTAAACTCGATTTAGATTATGTAAGAAACTAATACCACGACTATGTTAATTCCTAAACCAAAATGTTGTACAATTTAGTAAAACAATGGTAGAACAAATTAATGTCAGATGGAACGGTACGGTTTCCCACACAAGCCTGGCCTTGCCGCTGAACCTTTGCGACAATGCGCTAAGGAGTCACGGACTCGACTCGTAATCTTGTTATACCATAAACGTATTTATAAAGATACTTGTGACACCGTTAAAAAAAACACGTTTTTTTTTACTTTCCTGTTCAGTGATATACTTGTAGAACAATGATATTCAGCTAATCCACGGTGGAACAAAATAGCGATTGCTTCAAAACTCCTTTCATTTGAAGAATGTCCCTTATATGGGTGCCCCCACAGGTTTATAGAAGAAGAAAGAAGAAAAACATTTATTTGCTCATTACACAGCACATTATGTTTACACAAGACAACAAACAGATAATGTGGTATTAAAAAGAAGAATAATAAAGTACTGTGCAATGTCGCAAAATGGTCCTAACTCAGCATAAAGACCGAAATCTGCAACAGACTCGGCACTGATTTTCAGTTCAGTTTATGAGCCGAATCTCATCCATTCTCACGTATGGCAGAGGAGTATATATTTCCGCAATAACAAATAGGAGATAATTGGGTTAAATTAAGTAAAAAATGTTTCCTACTTAAAATATGCTATCTCAATGTAATTCTAGATTACATTGTACCTAAGTAATCTTAAATACTAATCATAACTAGTATATATTCAAGCCAGTAAAAAACAAACATAGATTCGTATCCTCTTTTCATTGCCTAAAGTAGCCTTATTTGATGCTCGATAACAACATGGCGTCTATTAATCCCAAGATATTTTAAAACGCTCTTAAAAAAATAGTAATAGTAATTTCATGTCACCAAAGGTGAACGATCTTTAAACCGAATCTAAAATTATATCTAATACATTCTTATGGAAAGTGAGCGCAACCATGCTATAAATAAATACTGACCTTTCGCTCGTTGGATGCGTCAGCCAAAGTTACGTGATGTAACGATACGATACGTACACAATGATGTATTACAAACATGCATTTGTGTGAGTGTGCTCATGTAAGCACCGGTACGATCAGCGGACGCCGAAAGAGAAAGTGGTTGGGGTCTGTCTGAATGGTGCTTGACCGGCACTCTGTATAGAGCTGGCAAACAATCAATTTTCATGATGTCGATAAATCCAACAACATTACAGGAAATGTCGCAGAAACTCAGGCGGCAGTGGATTGCAAAACCGCGACCGTGACTTTGTCGACCCCAGTTTTGACTTTCACCGAGATAATCTCGTTGATGGACGAGTGTAGAAAGTTAAAACTAATGAGCCATGCATTATTGTTATGCAAGTCAAACAGCCAAGTATTTTTTTTTTTTACATCAAATTATATGTTTATGAAAGTCACCAATGTGCAGTTTATTTTTAGCACATCGTTGTATAATCCTGCTTTCCTGTTGGGTATTAAACATATTTATATATTTTTTGAAACTATCTTGGATAAAATTAAGTATCCAATTCAAGTAATTAACAAAATACAAATAAACTATAAAATAAGTATCTATACTGCTGGTTCGGAAATACCATAACATTATCAATATCATAGTAGTATCATACAGTTTTATTTACAATCGGAATATCAGCTTCTATCAAATTCCTAGGTAGTCTTTTATTACCCAGACCAATATAAACGGAACTAGTATAAACAGAATAAAAACAAGAAATTAAATATATCGCTTTCTATGTTTTATTTCTATCAACTTAAAATAAATTGAACGCAATGCACGTCTAAAAAATATCGACAAATCACGTAAGCAAGCATTTCCCATCACTATAATCGCAGAAGCATAGCGAAGCCCTTACGGGAAGTACCGTAACTTACACCCGGTCCCGTTGCTTGTGCCGCACACCTCGGCACATGCGGCCGAGTCGCGCGCGCGCCGCCGGCCGCCTAGACAAACCACTCTCGCTTTCGATCGAAATCTTTCATCTCGCTCTAAAAGCAATCTACACGTGTACTATGTATTGTCCTTTTCGCAAAGACAATTAACTATTTTACTAAATTTTTACTTATATACTGTCTGTATTTTTAAAGTAGTTGTACTTTTTTTGTAATATGCATTGTCAGTAAAGTAGTTTCTTTGGCGTTCTATTGGTGATCTAGCATTTATTTACTGAAAAACAAATTGATCCAAAGACATAAATTTGTCGCAACAAAAAGGAACTCTCACTTCTTATTTTTTGATTTTTACAAAAGTTTCTAAACCACATATACTTGTATGTATATAACTTTTTATCAGTAATTTTTGTAATAGTGTATAATAAGTTTAACATAATTATTATCTCCGTTTTCAGTAAAAATACTCGCTAACAACATGTCTACTTGATGCCATGAAACTATACTAGGTAGTTGACCCGTCAGCTGAAATAGGTCACATAGCGTTTTGTTCCAAACTATATTTTCAGTTAATTCACCATTCTCGGTTTACTGCCAAGTGCCAACCCAAAAACTTTATGGCACCAGTGCCCACGCATTCAATGACATCATTCTTGTACTAACATCTATGGTAAGAAGTGTGATATTTCAAACGACAATTGAACTATTGGTAAACGATCAATTACAAAGTCCTTGAGCCTATATATATAGAAACATCATAGAAACTGTAGTCATAAAGCCGCCACAGAAACAGAAATTAAGAAATAAAATAAATTAAAAATATGAATAATTTGTCCCCTATGTTAAGAACCTATTTTTGAGTCACTATAAATGCTTATCTCCTCAGTAACGTATAACCATCCTCTGCTAGTTTAATATTTTAAAAATCTATAAAAAACCTTACAACACTATGTCAGTATTATGACAACGTGAAAAATCTTAAACAGATAATTAAATTATTATATACCATATTGAATAGTACGGTCGGCCAAGAAAATGGTCTATAAATTTTGGTAAAACTTCCTATCAAGCGTAAATATTGCTTAGGTTGATAATCTACTGTTATTGAAAGCGAAGGAGGGAAAATAAACCTTCTTAATTTGTAAAATGCAAATGAATGTCAATCTAAAGGCGTAGACGACTTATTTGGCCGACCGTACCTATTCTTCTCAGTCAAATCAGTTGGGTAAAATGAGATAAAATCGCACGAAGCATACAACCAAAAAGTTGAAACCTTGACCACGGGAGCTGACATTAAACGCACTCGCCTTTCACGGTTCAGTCAGGTGGCGGTTGTATAACTGACTTTCCATTTCTTCAAGTTGAAGCCTCGTCGGCAAAGTTGTGGATATTATTTTTCAAGAAATTTTAGACTATTATTTTTTTAATTTGAATTTTGATTTAATAAGCATCTGCGTGACTTGAAATGAAAGACACCTAAATAGAAAATATTTCTAGTGTCCGAAAGGATAGGAAGGAAGGAGGTCCGATAGGGGAAAAATTTTAAAGATTTTTTCCCCTATTAACATTTGTGGTTCATATGTATATGCAGGAATCTTCGGCTTTCCGTTGCAAAAGTGACCAAGTGATGAATATCTAGACTTTTTGATACTATGGACATTTTAATACTTTAGACTATATGATCCCAAAGGTAATAAAGTATACACGAAAATCTGATTATAATATGACTATGCAAGATGAAAAGTTGTGTAAGTATTAGTATATTGTATGCAATAAAACGATCATTAACGTTAAAGCAATAAAATAATTGAATAGAATTATCCCAGCCGCATATCATGCTTATTTTTAACAAATTAGATTTTAATGGAGACTTTTCCTAAGGCCAGTGTAAACATTGCATATGGCACCAATTTGATTTGTCATTATTATTTAATAAACAGCAATTCCTTTTAAAATTTGAATAATCATGTAAAAGTTTCGTGCAAAAGTAGATGCTAATTCAGCAACGTAAAAGCTAGTATTGCTTGCGTTACGTCGCGCTTGGGAGTTTGTTGTAGTATATTTGTGCAGTTTACTCGCGATGTCGTCTTGCGAAACTTGCGGACTCGCCGAGTTAAGGTCACTGATGTGTGGCAATTTTCCCATTTCGAAGAGAAGCCAAACCTTGACCTAGGAATAAAATTCTTGTTTCGTCACTCTCGCTCAATTCGATATATTGCAAATAATTTGTATGCACTACTTTTATAAAATTAAGCGTTACCATTAGAATAATCAATCTAAAAATACATTTTGTTTTTGTTACCACTGACTGGTTGACCTTACGTCAGGTGTAAAAAATGACACAAAAACTGAGTACCCAATTTGACCTTTCTTAGTTAACGTTGATTAAGTTAATTTTAAATTTTATTTAAATAAGAATATGCAAAAGAATAGCTGTATAAACAATGCCAGCATTTGTTTGTTAAAATACAATTTTGCTCATTGCAAAACTTTCGGTACAGTATTATTTATGAAGAGCATTAACAGATCTTAGTTTTCCACGCAATTTTCACGCATAAAATCAGCAGTAAATGGCACGTAACTAGATGGCGCTGTAAACCAATGCACTGGTGGGGAGCGCAAATCGCTGCGTTTGCGCCACACGGAGCGTTTTACGCAACTCGGCCGTTCACCCCGGAAGGCGTTTTCCTCGCAGTTTCTTTAGCAGTGTGTTACTGTGGCGCGATCGCGTGACTCGCTCGCGTGTTGAATAAGTACCCTACACCTTCTCGTGGCCGGATCTGAGCCACTCAAAACTGCACAGACCTAATTCTCTTCTCGCATGATACGAAAATGTAACAGATGCACTTATACTTTCAGTCTATTTTCAAGCAGAATATTTACGTTAATGCTCACGTGGAAGTCTCTTTCCAGAGCAGGAATACACGTACATTTTTATTACAATATAACATTCCTGCATTTTCTATTTTAATACAAAACGGTACGAAATTAGAAAATAATATTATATAAACAGGCTACGGTAACTGCTTCCTATCAGATGGGCCGTATGCTTGTTTGCCACTATAGCGGTATAAAAAAAACTCTTAGAAGATGTGATGATCATTAATAATTCAAATCATATCCTGTACATATAGATATTAAACAACTTGAAACTGGATACAAATATAATATAACTGCAAATAAAAACGTAAAACTTGCAGTACAATAGGACTTAGCGTAGTGCTACGAATACAATATATACTCGTATATGTACGCGTCTTGGCTACACAGGACCACCTTATACTAGAAATATTAGGGTCTACAAGCTGTTGTCTATACCACTCAACAAACAAACATACAACCTATCGACTATATTTATCTCGTGCTTTGATATTCATGTGTTTTTTAACAAACATTTCCACACACAATTTATTTTCATTCACCGTGTTTACAGCGTCTCGCGTCGTTTAGTTGCGTGCCATCGATGACTGATTGACCGACTTACGCGTTTCTTGAAAAAAATGTTACTGCAAATTACTCAATGCTTACTTGCCAAGAAATGACAGCGTTTATTTTTTTCTGTTTGATTGAATTAAATTCAGTATGTCCAACTGATAAGAATATGTGCATGTCTTACCAGCAAATTGGCATAAAATTATACAGTTTACTACCATCTAAGTTTTGCTTAGGTTCAAAGAAATTGTATTTACCTTAATCTTTTTTATTAACTTATTTTTTTTTACATATTTTATAATATTAACGCTATTTTATGTAAAATAAACATCTGCATGTATGAAAATACTGAAAGTGTGATTCTAAGGATTATAAATAATTACACCATTATGTACCACTTTTAACGCAAATAAATTCTATTCTATTCTAATCTATTCTAATCTACTGTTAAAGCTAAATGCCGTTAGGAAGGATTGCCTTCCTACTGGGAGGAAGCCTAGAGCTCTACTGACTGAGAGGATGCCATTTGTCAATATCTGAAATTAAATTCCGTTTTTTTGGAATAGAATAAACTGATCTGACACGGCTTTAACTTAAGGCGGTGTGCCCCCTGGTAATCACTATATAAACCAGGAGTTCACCGGCTAATCTGAAGCCGATTCCTATCGAATTTTATGATCCGATAGGAAGCGGCGTAAATCAAACTTCAGCTTAGATTTATGCTACCTGTGTTTAGATTAGCTGTAAGAAACCATGGACCTCTACCGACCGAACTGAAGATGTTTGTCAATAACTTATACGTAACACTTATTTATCGAATCAAAATATACGATGGTAATCGGCTTCAGCTTCGCCGGTCCCCCCTGGTACCTGCCACAGCCTTACATTTTGTTAGAGAAACAGCATTGTAAAAGTCGTTTCTTGCCAGACTTCTGCTCTTTTTGTCCCAGATCGGAGAATGGGATATTTTTATTTAAAAAAGTCCCTGATGTGATGTAGCGGCTTTTATTATAAACAACATATAACTACTCGTTTAAATTAGAAAATAACAGGGCAACACAGTTTTAACAAACCAATGGCTGGTACTGCATTCCGTAAGAACTTGCAACACTGTCTCAGAAATAGATGGCACCGATAAACCGGGAAACTTTAACAAATATTCCGTTCATTGTAGCTGAAACATAAGCAGGGTTGCCATACATCCATTTCCTTTATACATTCAAGACAAATTCCTAAAGTAAGGAACAGAGAAATATTTAAAGAATACATAAAGATGTAAAATAAACAACACATTGTGCATAAGGCATTCACACTTGAGAGGTTAATATCTTACAAACCCGGCCAAGTTTCGATGTATCTGTTTTTTTTTCGTTTCTGTGAGAACGTAAATATAATACATTAAATAATGCAATACAACAATAATGTCAAAGTGATTAAATGTAAATTAAAGCGTCGGCATTACAAAAAATAATTAGGTGTTTTTTTAGTCTTTGGCAACCCTGGCCGTAACAAATATTTCTAGTGGCTGGGTTTATGGGCGGTCGCATGAGGAAAATGGTTTTAGTGTTTTGGTCTTGTGAAAATTTCGTAACTACCCGCAATGAGCTCACGCCGAGCCAATACTTACGAGTATAAACAACTGAAAACTAGCTATCACTCATTCATATTTTGAACAAAACCACCAATGAAAAATACATTATACTCATGTCATGAGTTATTACCATAATTATTATCAATCAGTTTCTTATTACATCGGAAAAGCGGTAATAAAGTGCAACAATAATAAATAAATATTCCAGGAGTAATTACATACTGTCATCTAGACATAAACTAAGCAAAGGATGTACTATGGGTACTGGATAACTGAAAATGCACTTAAATACCTTTTTTCTTTGTAAATACACACATATAATACATAGAAAACACCCAGTCCCAGACAAAGAGACATGTTCATTCAGACAAATGTTTGTCTTGTGCGGGATCGAACTCATGACCTCGGAGTCAAAGTAGCCACTACTAGCCATTCGACCACCGGGAGTAAACTTGGCTTGCAGCTTTATTGCTTGCCTTGCCGGGCTGCTCGTTATAAAATTTGTCAGAACGCAGAAGAGTTTATATATGGCGATGGTGCGTTCTCTATAAGGAAGCGTTTAGATAAAGTTAGTTTAGCAAAGGAGATAAATAACTAAAGTCGTGGATCAAACGACTTATTAATTCCATTAATTATTGTACGATTTAGTACATTCTAAGTAGTTACTTTGTATTTTCATTAATGTATCTATCAGCTATCAGTTAGATTTAGTCCAAGTAATTACATTATTCAGAATTATTTCGTTAATTTACCTAATGATAGTTATTTAACATTATATTTTTTTAACACACAGACATTGCATATTATTATGATGATATGACATATCATCGTAAATCAAGTGTAAAGAGAAAATCAATTGTCACTACACTCCACACGACACTCGATCTCCTCTTTACATTTGACGTACAGTAATCTAAGAAGATGTAACTATTTGGATAAAGAAGTCTAATTAGTTACATCAACGAAATATTTCTGAATAAGTCAAATAGCAGACAAGCATACGGCCCGCCTGATGTGAAACGGTCACCGTAGCCATATTAATAAGCAACATGATTTCATGTTGCTCATTAATATGGCTACAGTAACCATCACTCGCGCGCCGCCTCCCCCGCTGCCCACGCAGCAATTACTTCTTTTCTAGTGACCTCACTCACTCGCAGCAACACAACAACCCTCAAGGCAATTGTTATTTAGTTGTGCTATTCTGTGAGGTAGAGGTACTTCCCCAATCGGGCCGCTTATAGATACGTTGTGCGCTACTTACTTTAATGCAACTACAATTTAATATTGGATTTGTTCTATTTGGATGGATCATGTTCACTAAAAATAGTCAAACCATTGCGAAATGTCAAGTGACAAACATGGATGTACGACTATTTTTGTACAAAATCTGTATGTTACATTTCCAACTCAAATCAAGCTCCAAATAAACAAATTACGTACACACAAAATTGAAAGTGTGCAAATTCATGTTACCGTCTCCACAATAAAAGGTGTCGTGTCGTGCGATTTAGCTATCAAAGTCCGAAATACGACATTTACATAACTGACATTGCCTCCGGACCGGCTTACGCAAAGATGCACCGACTTGCGAAACATTATCGAACCGTATGCATAGTTAAGGGGACTGTGAATCTATATTACTTCAATCGTGATGTATTTTATATAAATTGAATTAGAATTCGTCATCGTCCCAGCCATACTCCACCACGCTGCTCAACTGCCGGTTGGCGGAGGCCAGTGTTTTCAAGCTGCCTAAAGGCCACTGATTTGGTTTAACGACTGTCATCTATAATGATAACAGCCGGAACCAACGGCTCAACATGCCCTCCGAAGCACGAATACAAACGAAATAGAATTACAAGGTAAAAGGGGAAAAAATACTTGAAATGTAAGTAATTGTCAAAAAACTGCAGTCCCGGGAGTAAAACTACGACTGCCTTTGAACTCGCAACGAATTTAATCAGAAGAAAGTAGTAAGGGTAGGAAGCTTTTGGTACTTAACTTCCCCTGTGTGTGTTCATATATATTCATGAACGTTCACATGTATAATATTGGTGGGATAGCACATCCTTTAAATCGAATATTGTTATTTTATACCAACCCAACAGCGTACAGAAGTCAATGCCAGAACTGCCACAAGGTTGTTTATTTATACACAAAATTAATAATACTCGGCATTGACTGCATTGAATTTCTCTTAATTACTATAGGAATGCCAGTCTAATTAGATTCCAAAGTTAAAATCTAATATCAACTATGACTTATGAAACTCACAGTAAGGGCAAATAAATATGTAGAGGAGAGTGCCGGAAATGTGTATAATTTCATACATTTGATTCGTTGAAAAAACAAACAGAGTGTCGTAAAGGCACCGAATTGACCATGTCACCAAATAAATTTGAAACCTATTTCTAATGTTTCAAAAGTAGAGGCAGAGTTTTAGGAACTTGGCGTTGGTATTGGGCTTTAAGGTTAGCAAAACCCAAAGGCTGGGCCTTTTAAATTAGCCAAAATGTCTTTATACTTTGTCATAATTAAAGCTCTGTTAGCCTTGGTTTTATGATTCCTAGTCGAAAAATATAATAATAACAAATCGTGTACTTTTTGTAAAAGAATTCCAGCAGATAAAACAAACAAGAGAACCGGAACACCACCCTTCTTGACGGTTACAAAAATTTCCCTTGCTCTTTCTCAGTATTCAAAGTTGGCAAGTACTGCTGTGCGTTCAATGTCGTCATTTGTCGCATAGAAAATTGTTCAGAACTGCCAAAAACTCGTCTTAAAATCCCGTTGATAAAACAGACAAGAGAAACAGAGTACCAACATTTCTTGACGGTTACAAAAATTGACCTTGCTGATTCTCAGTATACAAAATTGGCAAGTACTGCAAGTGTGTTCAATGTTTTCGCAATCATAGCAAATTGTGCAGAACTGCTAAAAGCTCATTGCTGCAAACGCAAAGATGATCGCAGCCAGCGTATTGTTCACTATTGCCCAACACAAGTGCTAATACTCGTAAATTAAAACATCTCTTTAATAATGCTGTCCCAAATAAACAGGGGTAAAGACCTTTTACGTAAGATGTTACGTAGGCGACGGTGAGAGGCAATGTCAGCCATTGGAGCCGCTATTATTATGACTAGCAGAGATTTCAATCCATTCACAATGGATAACACATCTGGAATCGATAATCATTTAGCGAATTAGTCTATAGTATTTTGACCATTTCAAAAGACAGCCTTATAAATCAATCGATGTCAACTTAAAAAAGTGTTTTTTTTTTCTAGCTAGTATAACTTCCTCCATTTATCCTTTGACATCTGGTTTGTTTGGGGATTTTGCATAATAAAGTCTTTACCTATAATATGAATTTTCAGCGTAAAAGTTTAATACATTCTATGCTACTCAGGCTGCATTTTATTTAGAGAAAGAATTGATTGGTATGGAATGTAAACAGTACGTAATATTTTTATTTTGGAAAAAAATTAGTTACCCGTTTTTTTTTACCAACCACCTTACCTTTAATTTTGAATAAAACACGCATTTATTAAGAAAATTAAAATTTCATTTTCTAGAGAATGATTATGGCTACAAAATAAATTAAAGAAAATTTTAATATCGCAATAAATACATATTTTATTGAATGGTAAAGGTAGGTTAGGTGTTACTACATTTATGACCCTTGACTGTACCTATGGACATAGTTTTTGAATAATGTGTATGGTTTCAAAGCCTCTGTTCAACAGTGGACGTTCCTCGGCAGAAATGATAACATGGTTTTAGATCAAACTTATAAGTTTCTTAATATTTTAATAAAATTGTATATTATCTATAGGTATCGTGGCTACCAATCCTCTTGAGTACCTGGTTGGTTCACTTGACGCGATAGCGGGGCGAGTAAAGGAAGAGGGCATTTACTCCATTCAATTTGTTCTCTATAATTCGCCCGATTGTTTTACTGTTCAATCCTGTGATAGAGATAATGCTCCCCTGTGCACCAAATTTTCGGTTAAAGTTTGGTGCACAGGGGAGCATTATCTTTAGGCATAGGATCCTTGTCGTATCGTGGCTCCCAAACGAAAGGTAAAATACGACTGCAATTTATATATTTTTTTAAAAGCTGAAAGATCGTTGCGTATAACTGGTGACATTGGAGCTGGACTATGTACTTGATATTGAGCGTGAATGGAATATCACATAAGAAAACTTAACACACCTCCTGATTTCGATTCGATTGGCATTTTTCACTATTATTAGTAATCCATTGCTATAATACGCTCACAATGCTAAGAGGGTCAAATTCCAAAAGCTTCTTACTCCAAAACAGCCTTAGTCTTACCCCCAGAACTGCAATGGACTTCGCTGTTCATTGCCTTTTTTGGTGGTCGCCGCTGTTAATCTTTGCTATACAGGAGACACAGTAGTGGTAATGTGTGGTGGGCCCCCGTCCCGTTGCTAAAATACGTCGATAAGAAGTTCAACAAATGTAAATTATTTTTTTGTTAAACATCCGAGCCAGAAAAAAAGTATCTTTTCTGATTCACCACCAGATCCTGATCATCATTTGTCTGTAACCTTTTTAATAAAACCATTCTAAAGGGCGCATATATGATACCTCTGTTGTAAGTTGATGAGGAGTTAAATGTTCTGCAGATTCCTGGTGATACAGCATTAGATCAGGGTTGCTGTTTTCTTTTTGCCATTTTTGAATCGATCAGACACATAAATTTCTTCGTAAAGGAGAAAAGATTTTATATTAGACAGATTTTTTTTAAATCATAGCATATTTGAAAGGTGATTTAAGATCAAGACTGATCTTAAATCACCTTTCAAACAAACAAATCGAAAACATAGCGGTTCATCCATTTGGCAGATACTATCCATATACATCCATAGTCTATTTTGGATTTAAATTATATATTCTTGTAACCTTACCGGGTTTATTTATGGGTATCATTTAAGCTATCGCCAATTTAATTAGTTTTGTGTTTCTTAACTAATAGTGTTTGTCCGCAAAATAATAGATTTGTCAGCAAAATGTAGTCACCAAACATTATAAAATCGATTCCACAATAAATCACGTAAAATCATGGAGATATAGGGTCTAGTACCAAATAAATGTTTTGTTGGCACCTAGTAAGCTTAATTATTAATATAATTGACAATATAATACATACAAAAACATTTATTCCTCCTATTTCCGATGACAGGGCACAAGAAAACCCTAACCTAACCAAAAATCAACTCAAATCTAACCAAAACATGATTTATTACATTGACCAAGTATTGGTAAGACTCGTCAGTTAATATGACGCCAATTTGACTTCGCCCCTATTAGTCATTTTTTCATTAAATTAAGGAGCTGATCTATTTATTTGGTGACAGATCTATTATTTTGATGATCAAACGAATTAAATGATACTAATAGTTTGTTAAGCTGATGATTTATATTTAGAGAGAGTTTTGATTAAAATGATGACTAATATATTTCTTGGGGATAGATATTATTATTAGGGTACTGCAGATTAGTGACACATCTAAACATAGGTGACAGAAAATATTGTTCCCTTTATTTATTATTTAAATGGAACTTCTATAAGTTTTAACCCTTCTCTCAGCGCCCAAACTCCCGTCAAATTTCACAACACAACTATTAATACATTATCAAGGTTCTTCTAATGCCTTTGGTTTAAATTCGTCTTTTGTTTCGCTAGTGTTATGTGCCTAAAAAGGTCAATGAACAGCCTCGACGTTTCTACTACTGCACTTTGTATTTGATAACGTCATTAACGCATTTGGTTGTTAATTCAATGAGTAAGGTATTGTAAGGTAGTAAGGTTCAAAATTATTTCGACAAGGCTCCAACAGAAGACGTTTTATTTTGCTAGTTAAACGTTGATGTAATTGTCAGTCGTGTCGTAGGTTAGACGGTCAATGCGATGCAATACGGACTTAAACACATTGGAATAAGAATAGCATTTAATTGTAGGTGAATGGTTCTTTCGGCGTTTCGTTTTGTTGTGATAGTTTGGCAGTGACGGCCAAAATGTTAGTTTGTTTATCGTCAGCGTGCGTTCTTGACAGCGAAAAAGTGAAAACGTTGTGGTTGGTTGTTGTGAAACGAGGCGCCGAGGCCTCGGCGATGGTGCGCTCACGCCGTGCGGTCACAGAGTGCATTATGTAATAGGAAATGTGATGTGGCGTACATTTATGTACCATACGTATCACATACATATGAACATCTAATGATACTTCCTTTAACAGAGTGACTACAATATTCAGAGTACCGTTTTACTACTACAGACGCTTGTATTTTTACTTGTTGCGACCATAATTGCCTAGATAGATAATCACTTGACGTCTCCATTTCTTCTACAAACTCGTAAATATGTGAATAGGTAGTATCTGTACAAAACCTTTACATATACTTGGAGTGACAAAAATTACATCTTATCATTTTTTTTTTCAATAATTTCACTAACACTCTTTTTGTTAAAGAGCTACCGTGGCTATTAGTCAGAATCCTTTAAATATGATGTCAGGTTAAATGTCCGGGCACATATCGTTACATGTGTATCTTATGTAATGCACGACCATTTAACCTGTATGATACAAGGAAGACCTAGAATAATATGTCCATACATCACATGTAATACTTTACTAGTGATGTGTACCTAACCATTTTATTACTACGGGGATTAGTGTAAATTGAAAAGGTAGCAAGTTTTTTTTCGCCGATGACACATATAATGTGTGTACTTGTGTACATAGTAAAAAAATCTAATAATGTAATTTAAGAATTATCTTGTAATTCTTGAGGTCTCCCTCTGAAAAATAGGTATTATTTTGTTTCTCCCATATCATCTAAATACTAGATTGTTCATTAAATCGACATTTATGCCCAAAGGTAAGCATTATAAACGATTATAGATAACAAATAGAATTCTAACATGCGGTGCGATTTTTTTATATTTTAATTTTTTTATATATCCCATTTTTTTATATATCTTGTTATTTTATAGATTTATCTATTAATATCCAAGTCTGCTGAGTCAGCTATAGCAGATAGGGGAGGAAAGTTCTAGAGTGGAGGCCACGTATGGGGCGACGTAACCTAAGATTAGAACGAAGCGTAGGACGTCCGCTCTCTAGATGGCTCCGACGACAAAAAATGGCTAGTAGTGGCTGGATAAAGAAAGCGGAAGATCGCATATGGTGGAAAGCATTGGGTACGGGCTGATAATGATAATGGAATATCCAAGAATAAATGATATTTTTTTACTAGTATATTTTATACCTTCTTAATTTGTTTTGGAGTAAACCTAATTTAAACTTTAAATTTGCGGGTGTGTAGAGCTGTTGACACGCCATTGATTTTTGACAACCCTATTATTTTCATACTAAATTAATTATAACTAGTGAAAGCTATTACTTTAATTCAACTTCACACAACACTTATTATGCGTATAATAGCTGCCAAAATTATTCCAACATACTCGTATACAGTATACTCGTGCACGTGTGCAATTGTCTTGGCAACGAATTAGTTAATTGGCATTCTTGACCAAAATTAATGGCACAATGGCGACGACACGTGTCATTGACACCAAACCATTGTTTATTGTTAATTTGAGCACCATTTTACGCACTTCCTAACACTCTATTGATGAGATTCCTAAACCGTCGTAACCTTCGGCAACTGCTATTAAATAGATTACGGGGTATATAAAAGTCACGCGAGATATCTAACTAAATTAATAAGGTAACTGATGACACACATATCTTCGATACGAGATAGACTAGTTTCGATTTCAAACGGAGATCTACATCAGGACGAGTGTCTACATGAAGCTACCATCAACTAGTTCTTAATCTAAAGAGATTTCAAAAGGAGATTTTAATCAAGGCGAGTGTATGAATTTCCGCACGAAACAGCCATTGCCTTCGCCGCACGGAACTTACGCTTTATCTGCGTTTGAGAACAGACTGTATTTAATCAACCTAGTGTCGGAAATTTATTGCGATTATCCTCTTTTAACGTGTGTCTATACTTAGCAAGAAAACCTGTTCTTTGGTGATAGGTCTATGGATGAAATATATCTATATAATTAAGACTAGCGATGGTCACACTACTGGAATTTGTTCAGTCCAATTTTCAGAATTATAGGCAGTTGAAAAGAATCATACAGTTAGCGGAAAACATTTTTACTATGAATGTGATCACGTTGAAATATAGTTATACAATTAGGGCAATGCTGTATAATATAATTATATCATCAAAACCAAAATATCACGTTATAAAAAACCTTAAAATAGCGGGAAACTTTATAATTACGTAACAAACAGTATTCAAAAGCATGTTATTAATTAAAACTATTCGTTTGTTTACTTCGTTTAATCATGCTTTCTGGGTGCCGCTGTAACAACATAATAATTATATAATCAAAGAAAATATAATCCGTCGGATGTGTGGCAGTTACCGTGCAACAGACGAAAAAAACACCACTGTAATATTATTGTATACATATCTTTATTATAAAAAAGATATTATTCGATGAAATAATAATACATTAGGTATATGAATGCAAAAATTTAGGACTGGTTTTTAGTTGTTTACTCCCTATTGTGCCCTTTTTGACTGATTATAGGAAATATCGCAAAGTCGATTATGATAATTTATTATTAGAATCGGTAGAGTCTTTTGCAAACATAATACCTACAACACATAATATAGCATTTTGCATAAATCCACTATGCAAGGTAAGACAGTAAATGTAGAAACTATATGGCTTTTGTAGTCTGTATAAATTTTGAACTTTTCAATAAATAAATATTTTAGAACTTATATATACGAGTATATATGTATAAAAATGTAATGTAATGTATTTATGTAATGTATTATATATATATATATATATATATATATATATATATATATATATATATATATATATATATATATAGCCTCGCCATCGCCTGAGCGAAGCCGGGTACTCCAGCTAATAAATAAATAAACATAAACAACAGTCTTCAATCAATTTTAACAACTTTTTTTGTCTACGCTTTTAGAAACAATCATAACTGAAGCACTCTAAAGAAAGAATCACGAAGAAAATGTAGAGTCCGGCTTTGATGAGTCAGCGCTCTTAAAACTTTCCTAATTTACAGTGAGTAGTTTCACAAGCTGCCACGTCTATCTACACTCTGACAAAGAACCTTACGTTCATTTTTAAACGTAGTTTCACTTTTCACGGTCAAGAATTTTACTTGTTATTTTTAGCGACAAACATTTTTTGTTTTCTGCTAAATCGCAGTCGCGAACATCAAACTTAGTTTCAAGCAACAACTCTATATCTATATAGTTCTATTAACGAAATTTAAATATGTTTATATTAAAAAAAAAATATTGATAACTCTTTGCTTCGTTGGGTGGCAATTAAGCCTAGGGATGTCTTGAGTTAAAACGGTGACCTTAGCCTACAGAGACAGACTCTGTTACCCTAAGTGACACAGATTATTGCTCGTTCCATCTTGGTGCCTTAACTACACGCAGGAATAAAGTCCTCACTTTTCTGTTTATAATTACGCGAAGACTCAGTTGCGACGCAATGTCTCTTTTAATTTTCGTTTGTAAAAAGGCAAGGTGTGTCATCCGCAGGTTAGACTGGCTTTGGGTCCACTTTCATCCCATAATTCAGACTAATTGTTAGTTTAATTTATTCTCATTAAATCGCCTATATCTTTTTAACCCTAATACCAATAAACTATGAGAGTGTATTGAGAAAAACATTATTTTTCGTCTCTATTGTAGTGAGCAGTAGAGACCCACCGGTAGTTTTGGTGGTCAGATGATACTACTTAAATTAAGTAGATTCTTCTTATTGAAGGACAACTTTTCCTCTGGAACCAACACTAAAATGTAAAAAAAAAACAAAGAATTCATACAAATGGTTCAAAATTATACGCCTCTCCTACGGACACTCACAATATAAAAGCTATAATGTTTACCCGAATGCACTGAATCTCTCTCTAGAATAGAGTTCGATGGGCCAGATATTCCTAGTAGAGAAAATCTCTAGTGTTGAATAAACCTCCTCTTAAAATAAAGACTTTTTAATTTCACCAAAATTGACATTTGCAAATTTCTATAATTAATTTAATTGATCGAAGCTATATTTTATGTCAATAAAGGACTTCCTGCAAAGTTAGGCGGCTTTACATTATGATAACAAAATATTTGACGAATATTATTTGATAATATATTCGTCATTGTATATTAAAGGCCACTTAATTTCCCTGTAGGGCTACAAAAAGCGTGAAATATCGCTGTTATACTTATATTACTGAACAACTTTTTTACGTTGGGACTTCTCGCCTACACTCACTGGCACTGTGTAATTGTTGTATACAAGTCTAAAAACCCTTTTCTTTTATACAGTTAACGTGTCAAATTAGCATACGACCTGACTGACGGTAGGCAGTCATCGTCACCTATGGTTGCTCTCAACACCAAATGCATGACTCACACGTATGTACGACTCTTCAAGAATAAGTTTTCACAGGGTCGCTACCCTGTGAAAACTTATTCTTGTTTCATTCAAGTTTTCACAGGGTAGCGACCCTGTGAAAACTTATTCTTGAAGAGTCGTATACCGTAATCCCTTAGGAAAGCATCGTCAGGGACTTCTCTAGCACATTCATTATTACGAATGATTTGAATAACTTAATTAACATTTATGAGTTTAGATGATCCTGAGTATTAAGCGTAAACATATTTAGTTCAATTGTTTTGTCAAACTGTTTACATACAAGAGAGGTCATTAACATTTTTATCATGCGTCGACAAATTCCGTTTTGTCTCTAAGGGCTTAGGGATGCCACCTGTTCTAAAATTATATTATAAACAGTCAATGTGAAAATATGTCTGAAGCATTTGAACATTTTTTTTAGAACTACATAAAGATCTTTTCAATATTTTACTTGTTATCATACGCCATCATTAACAAAGTGGTGTATTCGCTCCGATCAAAATGAAAATATTCTAAATCAATGTCAGGGTTACTAGTATATGGTTAAAAATATACACAAATAATATATAATTATTCAACAACAAAGAAAAATGCTTTTGTTTTCTACAAAGAGATTTGTATAACCAAAAATAATTTAATCTGTTTATTAAGAGAAATAGATTGAAATTCATTTTTATAATTATATATGATGCTATTGCTGACAAGATCAATCTTAAGATCTGAGAGTTTGTTGTTCTAAGTAAAAAAAATGTATAAAGGTCAAAGTTCATGATTTTAGTTGCTATTAACGTAAATATTCCAACGATACGTATAACAGGTATATGAATATACGGTTTAAAACAAACATAACTTGCAGACCCCGCAAACATTGTTATGCCATATAAATTAATGAAATATACTTTACGATTTATTGTCATACCTACCAAATATACAAAAAACATTCATGAAAACCGGCTGAACCGTTTCGGAGGTCGATTACAAACACTGTCCCACGAGTTTTTTATACAAGTGTTTTATTAATAACAAAATATGTTTTTCTTTTTACAAAGAGATTACAAGAGTATAATTAAAAATCATGAAAACTGTTTAAAAGAAATTATTTTTTCTAATTACATATGATGATCATGATATTAATCTTAAGATATGAGAGTTTATTGTTCTAAGTTTCATTCTTAAATTTACAAACAAAAAAAACAATTATTAACTTATTTTTATCTCAAAAGCATAGCCTTCATGGTTCGATTTTTTTTGTTATTACATAATTTTTTAAGTCACAATCAAAGAAAAGCAAATAGTTTCATTACGAAAGTAATCTAATCTAATGACAACCCTACTAAGCCAGACTGTCTGTCTAGCCAAAACACAGTATTTTGATACTTGATACGGCATTCAAAACAAATTAGCGAAGTGTTCAATTTAGTTGATATTGTTTTGTTAATCATTAATTTTATCGTTCAAGAACGAATGATAGCTAAGATCTTAGCGCAGAGTAATATCATTAGCTGTCGTTAAGATATTGAAATAAAGAAACGATAATGATAAATGAGCGTTCGTGTTTCTAAACTATTCTTTTTATTTTACAATATATATATAATAAAGTGAAAGTATGCGTTTCAATTTTAGTAATTTTAAGCTAACTTGTTGTTTTATTTAATGGCCTAAAAACAAAGATGATATATAGGGACGATACATAGGATATAAAATCATAGAGGTTAGATTATTAAATTATTGCTTTTTTTTTTGTAACACATACAAAGATTACTTAGTAGGTACCTTTATTATTCTTTATCATTTAAATATATTTTTTAATTTAGTCAGTACCGAAGACTTCTTGAAAATAATCAGATATTTTCGTAACATTTGAATCAGCTGTATCATTGTATGAATGATACACACATGATACATACAATGAACATTGTGAGTACACACGCTCTCGGATTTGTTCAGATAGTCTCCGATACGAGATTTTAAAAAAATATTTTTTATTTGATATATTTTTGATTAAGGAAAAAATTGTAATAATTGTTTTGTTACCAAAAAAACATAATTACATAACATGTATTAATAACTCTATTAAACAAATCGAAGTTCGTTCGTTCGTTCAAAAAGTCGGTTTTTAAGATTATAGATATTTGGGACTAAGATTAAGAAAGTATACATCAGAAAAGTGGTCAATTTTAGATAGTAGTACTTATTAATCAAATGAAATCCGAAATAATTCTTCAGTGTATTCATTCAGTTACAATTTTGGTAGTAAAATAGTCAAATTTTAAATCCATTGATTAGAGTCGTAGTATGTTTATCAATGTATACCCAGGTTAATAAGTTATGATTGTTATGATATTTTATTTATCCCATATCGATTAATGAGTCATTACTTTAATATATATTTATTACGTAAATTAATGAAATCGGTTTGAAATAAATATATATAACATAGCAAAACAAATCTCATCATTCATAAATCGTATTTTTATAAAATAGATCTATCATTAATATATTTTTTGGCTTATTGTGTAAGATTATCATAAGGTAGGTCATTCAACTTGAACTAGATCACCTAGTCTGGCCGAACCGTGTGAAAAACATCCGCATTATCAATACAATGAATTTAGTCGATATGGCTCAATAGTCAACAGATAAAATGTCGATGGGAACTATCGCCGAATTGCATTTTGTATACGTATTGCGAAATCTTTTGTGTACTACACTATATGCAACAAAAAGAATTCTCTGTTTACTCAAGATATCATATATTTATATCTATTCCGTATATATTGGACTGTTGACAAAGCAAACATTTCTTAATATTTTGAGTCGTATGTGTATAGGTATAAAATTATATTATTTTTTAAGAAGACTTTTATGTGATGGTTTGATTACGGATAAAGAATTCGCGCTTCAAGTATGGGATTGGCTGAACAAACATTCCCATTTTCGAAATGTTTGTTCGACCTGTACACCATCTATCGCTGTTTGCTATCTATCATCTGTTGTATCAGTAGGTATGTAAACAAGTTTTGAAATGCTTTTTGATGGTCTGTCACTTTAAAAGTCCGCGGAAAATTTTATAGCGATTTTCTTGTTTATTGACGTATGTTGGTTTCTTTTTATTTTTTTATTATTTTTTATTACCTATAAATGCATTATAATTAATTAAATTAGTTTTTTGGGTGTAAGTGGCTCTATGTCATATTTAATGCCGACGCCCACCTCACCTGCACTTGGTGCATCAAGCCGACTAGCAAAAAGTCTTTAGCAAAACAGAGGTATAGGGAATTTTAATTCCAACATAGAAATACGAGCTCCACCTTACTGAAAACCATAGCGAAGTAACAATACGCTTGCCTTGTTCACTGTTCAGTGTTACAGTTTCTTATAAAAATATTTTTAAAATAGGTAATTTTCATAGCGAATTATTCATACCATGATAACAACTATTTCATCTCTCATTTTGTGGAACGAATCAGGGGCCCTGATGACCGCCGAAGCTTTTTTTTCTGCGAAAATCAAACTTTAGCTTAGGTTAGCGGTAATTGTGTTTAGCTTAGCTGGTAGAAACCATAGACCTCTACCGGCTAAGCTGAAGAAGTTTGTCATTAACTTAAACCTAAGATCTATTTTCGGCTTCAGCTTCAGCGGCCCCAGATCTGGTTCGCCAGAGACTTGTTATTCCTGCGGTACGTATCATTTTAGACCAGTAAGGCCTAATAAGCTATTATGTAGGGTAGTGTTTGAGTAAACAGACAAAACGATAGATTTGTCTCATTTTACTTACAACTTTTACAAGAGATATAAATACAGCAAAAAGTAAGCTGAGATTTTCGCCCCCGCATCCAGAGTAACTGCACGATCGCTTGATTTTGAAACGTATAGCACCCGTGTTAACGCTTGTGGTAGTCATAATGTAAACTATATATAAGTCTATACTTTTGTAACGAGAACCAGTCATTGATACACCTATTTTATCATTATACGAAACCACGTAAAACAAGTTTAGAAGGTCCATAGAAAAAATAATGAGGCCGGAGACTCGACAAAAAAATATTTCTGGTATAGCAACAAACTACCTATACAACCCAACTATATGCGTCATGCATGATATCTAGTGCTCGTTCAGTATAAACTTTGTCCCAGTTATATCACATGGGTACCTTAAGTTCAACAAAAGCGATAGTAAAAAAATCGGATGCTTTTAGCTTCCAAATTATGTCAATGGTTTAAAAATTAAGGCTATCATACGCTAAGTGATGTCAACGGTGTCAGAATGAGTTGAGCAAAGTATAATTCACGACTGCATGTTTTTTTTTTTAAGTTTTTTCATGAGACTCTAGACTTAATTGACCTGGACAAAATCACCTGAGTGCATTAAGTGCTACGCACAGTGGACTTTGTGCACCTGGATGAATTAAGGACAGTTTTCTATAAAATTTCAACCCTAATGCAGCAGACTTAATTCAACCCATCCCTAATATATTCCAAAGCCATCCAGTCAGTCAGCCAGTCAGGCCAATAAAGTCTACCGGATTAGCGCTAAGACCTATCGAAATCCGTGCTTAATTCACCCAGCTAAATTAACTGTACCGTGGTAGCACTGAGCCCACGCAGGTGATTTACTCCAAGTAAATTAAGTGTACCATGGGAAGCAAGAGATAGGAGTTTCTGAGGTGCCTAATTTTAGAGATTCAGCCGATATTTAAAAGAATTTTGAAAGCGTGGATAACTCACTTTGTTGTTTTGGAACCTTTTTTATACTCTCTGAGACTAACAATAATACGGCTTGTGTCTGATGTGAAGTGGTTACCATAGCCTATAAACGCTTGAAACACATGGAGTATTAGTAGCATGTGGTCGTCCTGCTGCCACGTAATAATATCTCCTCAGGCCCTTTAGTGCGGTCATAAATTTTGCCACATTTTTCTTCCTACTTTGTAAGAGAAATATTTTATATTATCGTTACCACTTCGATCCTACGGCCAGGTTATATGATATAGTTTGCGCAAGCGGCACGACTCCGGCATTAGTAGTAGCGTATTAACTACATATTCAATACAACTGCTGTTAAACGGATATTAAGTTTATGTGGTTTTAAATTTAGTTTGTATCATACGTAGTGTATACGCAATTTATATCGCAATTTATTCTTCAAAAATCTTTATATGAGTTTGGTTCTTATTTTTTTTTATTCAATCTCAACTCGATATCCATTTAGAATAAATTTAGAACCATATGATTACCAAACAAAGAAGCACGATGTATAATGTATGAAACCTTTCAGAACCATATTCCGAGAATATGATATTATTGCATAGACTTCCTGTTTTTGATTCAGAACGGGGTTATGCGGTCCATCTCGCTTTCACCCATTCTTAGATAGGCCAACCATACATAGTCCGTTGCGTCAACATTTGAAGTGGCCGTGTTTTGTTCAGGATAGTTAACCCAGTTTCTTTCGTTCCTGGCTAAATATAAGCTGGCTACCTGACTGTAGGCGCATGCTGCCCAGCGCATATCTTCGCGTGTCTCCCGCGCGTGTAAATTATATTTCAATTTCTATCTTTAAATAAATGGATGGAAACTATATAAAGGTACATCTTATATAGTTTCTATGCAAGATAGAGTGTTTAAAAATACTTTTTCCCCGTCTTATTTAGGATAAGAGCTAGTTGACATGTATACCATTGGTTACAAATACCTTTACCGTACGTGTATATAGCATTACCACATTACTTATAATTTAACTTGACTATTCATTTCATCTGAATAAAATATAATACATTTTTTATGTTAGAATAAACTTTCATCTTTTTCATAAAGGTTTCGACAAAGGTTTCGCTAATGTATTTACAATGTATTGTGAAAGTGTTTTAGGAAAACTGCTTTATATCAATAGCTCATTGTTTAGAACACAATGAATCAGAGGTATATAATCTAGGGTACTTATGAATAGCGGCCGATGCGAATGAACTCTGTTTTAATGTAATCCAACACTGAAGTGTGCCATCGGCCTGCCTAACCTTTCAGACAAAACGCGGCAAATGGTTTAACTAGATTTACTTTGTCAAGCTCGTGACGTGTGCTTGATGAGTAAATTGAGCTTATGAATGTAGGTATACCGCTCCAACGACCAAATTTGCTTTTATTTAAACTTTGTAAGTAGTTAACAACAGGGATAACCTTGTTGCATTGCGAAAATGAGACAATCAGATCTTGAGCAAAATCTTAACATTTTCAAGGCTAGCCTTACATCTAAACTTGATGCAATCGATGTATGGGCGACAGCCTTTCATTTGCGAGTGTTCTACTTGCTTCAAAAATTAAAATGATTCATCAACGTATGAAGATCCTACCGGCACTGTCTTAAGCGGTCGTTGTGCGTTCATGAAGAAATGCGCGTGCGCGTGCGGCTGACCTACTTAAGCGTTGGCGACGACGACTAGTCCCGCCATCGGACCACACACCACACGCCGCGTACACAATACACCCATCGTCATTACCTGCGCCCATGCTAGTACTGAAACATCGTCGCTGACATAGCTGATTACTAACGAAATCCCTTTCGGCAGTTCATCGACCCCGCTATCGAAATCCGCACACTCACACGCCTGTCCTCGACCAGGCAGCCAGATAAAAAAATGAAACAAAAAAAAAATCTCGCGTAACGGTGAATGAACACCAGAGAGAGATAACTATATTTCGGCAGCGTACTCGTCAAATGTAAGGTCGGCTACGAAAAACACTGACGCAATTTTTACAGCGTACGTAATTGAGCACTGACGGTGCGAACGGTGTGTGCGTGAGCGCCGAGAGCGACGCCCGCGTCCGCCGAAACGGAGGCGGAATATTTAGGTGAAAGTGTTTCGAATTTCGACATGACGACATTCGCGCGCAGTCGTTATCGTGATTTTGCCGAATCTAGAGGTTCGGGAGCGCAGACGTCCGCGACGCGACTGCGAACCGTGCCCGCGCAACTCATGTGCTCGTTCCGCAGGAAGTGCGCCGGACTTCGCATGCTGAACGTGACGGGTGCTAGCTTTGGAAAACTATGCTGAGAGTTGGTGTTTCGAAAAATTTTCGGAGACGCAAATTAAAAAAGTGATCGGTGCATCGTCAGCAAGGTGGAACTTTGTGTGATGTGCGAGCAGCTGCTCTAGACAAACTGTCGGCGGGCGACAAGCTGGGGCCTGACGAGGCGCAGGACGCCTCCGCGCACGCTCAACAACTGCAGACGATGACATCCACGATGGGTAAATATACATTTGCATTGCAACTAAATTATGTACATAATTAACCACGTGATTAACAAATTAGCTTTTTTAAAAAATAATTTAGAGGGTTTATAATGCGTAAACCAATTTTACTACCTATTTCTAAACAACTAAATACAATAATACCTGAAATTATTGACGAAGGTAATTAAATAAAATAAATTACGTAGTTATTGGTAGAAATTATGAATATTTAAATGGTTTTTATTTTTATTTTTTACAGTGACATTTAAATTTTATGCACAATTAAATTAATCCATTCAATTGATATCATGCTCGAAATATAAAGTTCTCTAAAAACAATCTTTCCGCGTAGAGCCGCGTAGGCATGCAGTAACTCGTAGCGGTTGCTACGCTTCATGCTACGAGAGCCATAGACGCATTCTCGTACTTATTTCATGAAACTTACTAAACCTTGGAATATTGATGAGATTGTTTATAACATGGCGGTGGTAATAACAACAAGCTACAAGCAAACGTGAAGGGATTTTCATAAGGTCGGCAACGCGTGATTGATGCCTCTGGTGGCACAAGCGTCCAAAAGCTGCGATGACTGCTTACCATCAGGCAGGTCGTATTATTTGCTTGTTACCCACTCTAGTGGTATAAAAAAAAGTTTCATATATTAATACTAATTCCATAACACGAATGGACCCGTTTTTATTGTCTATACTTTGTTTTAATAAATATTTTAACTTAGACTAACGTTGCTTTTATATAACACTTAACCGTAGTATAAACGTATTATTACTTAAATCAGTGATTACTAAGACATTGATAAGTAATTCATAAATTATTATACAAGTTACTAAATCATTATTACCCATCACCGTAATCATCATCAACGTATACACACTCACATGATTGATGTTAGACATTGCTGAATATTTTTGAGTGCTTGATTTATCAAATTCAAAATAAGAAATAATAATAATATTCATATTTAGCTTAATATATTAAAAGATTACCTGATTTCTGATTCAATATGCATACTAAACTTGAAATCTGAAGTTGTAGATTATTAGAAAAACAAAATCGAACCTCGTCTATCATAAAATCTGGAAATCCAATCTATCAAAAAATATAAAGAAATTTTCATTTATACCAGTAACATCTCATGCATACGAAAATATGTGCAACGTACTGTATGTTGTATATAAAATATAAATGATAGTTTTTTTAACGATCAGTTAGCTATAGAAAAATCTGATTTCTAACAATGTAGACACAATTATATACAATTTGTACTGGAGTCATAGCTGCGTTCCGCATTTTCGCAGTGCCCGAATAAAAAGTATGCAGCTCATATTCTATATTTACGCTACATTGCGTTCAGTCGTCGAACCGTGAAAAGATAACAAACATTCGCGTATATAATATTAGTAGATTTTTTTTGAGAGAACTCGTTATATTTTTTATGATTAATCTAATTAACTGCACGTATACCTACGTATTTAAATATTAGAAACTAAAACAATATTTTTTAAAGTAAACTTATATTATTACTTTATTATCGTATTTTTTGCGATTAATAGCTTAAACGTCTACGCCACGCGTAGCTGAGTGCTACGCAAACCTCTACGATATTTGAAATAACAGTAGAAATTACTTAAAAATACATACAAATTATTTTTACATTTTGTATTGTATCTCTACAGTTAAATTGAACCCAAGTAACAGTGTTAGTTCCGGTTAGTTGTTATCAGCACCACATTTCCACAAAATACGACTAACAATACCGAATTAGGCTAACGAACTGTCACACGGAGTCCACTGATATAGAAATACGACTAATGGTTAAGTTATAGAAAACAAATAGTTGAAATGAGTAAAGTGCTGACGTGAATAGCTCCTAGCCCAACCCAAACTTTTAGATTAGTAAGTCATTGAGGTTAACTTAAGTTTAACAGGGCTGCGTAATTGAATATTTCGCCTAACTGTTATAATTTTCATAAACTACATTCCTGTTATTGACATTCATATAAGAACCTCATTGAGATTTTTATTCATCAAACCTGTCTTTAGGGTACTTAAAAATTACGAATTACTAGAGAATATCATTTTAAATTTATAAACTCAAATTTAGACGTCTATAATCTGAAGAACACACATTTGATTTATTGAAAAATAAATCAAATATTGCGCGCATTTGTAACGCACAGTTAACTGTGCAGCGATAAAAGTCAAAATATAAAATTAAATAATTATAATTATGTAACATTTTTATCATTATATTCTATGTATTATAAAAGAACCTAATACCATGCTTATCTATACCTACATTATATAAGATTAGTTTATTTAATTCATGAGATTCAATCACGTAGTAGGTGATATTTACTATTCAGATAGATTCAGAAATTGAATAATTCACGAACGTTAGAAACAAAAACATGAAAATCGAGAGTCAAACAGATGCAGCCAATCAAAACAAACATAGTATGTAACATTTTATAACAACACGTCTGCATAGATTTATAGAAATTGTTTTGAAAGTTTGACTCACATAATTGGTTCAATGTCTTATTGTGCAAACACCAGAATGATCTAAAACAATTTAAAAGTAAATCTGTAAGTGTCGAAACAAAGTGATACTAACAATAACCGTGACATTCACAAATCATCTCGTGAATCACAATCGTGACTGCATAACAGTTATAGTCTATGGGCAAACTTTTACTTTTGTTACAATATGGCCGCCCTTTGTCTATGGTCTATGACTCGGTGGGGTCGTTGATCTCGCGCCATTTTGCTGTTGCCGAAATACTTTTTTACGCTCACTTTCCAATATGGTGAAAGTGAAAAGGTACCGAATGTCACTGCTTCCTTTCATACCATTGTAGTGGGAGGATGTCGGACCGAGTTGAAATTATAATAGGTGTGTTAGTTTGCCTGTTAGAAAATACATTGTTCAGAGCTTTGAATACTTTAACTAGACCAGTTTTTCTGTTACAAACAGTTCGTCGAGTTATGTATAAAACAAGTTTTGAAAATATTTACAAAAGATGTTTTTTTTAAAAAAAAAACACCAATTGAGTAATCTAATGAAATTCAGTACAACTTTATAATACTCATACGAATAAACACGGATATGCTAACTGTTTCTGAACTCATTATAGATACGACATAAGTATAGATAGATACAAAAATAACACGCGTATCAAAATGTTATAAATGAATAAATCTAGTCAAATAACATAAAATACGCAAACATAAATCTCCTTTGGATACTTTCGGTTTATGTAAGGCTAAAAAAACATTTAAAAAAAAAATATTTTTTCAAAAAAATCAAATAAGATTGTGTATGTTACGTAACATTGGGATTATTTTGAAATCTTATTATAACGCAATGTTACGCACTTGACATTGTTATACGTGTTATGCCCACTTATGTAAATACTTGAATTCCACTGAAGTTGACGCCTAATTTGATTGCTTATATGTTATGTTTATATTATAACTATTTACATAATCTTTTATAACACTTTTTATACTACTCAGATGATTGAGCATGCGGTACCCTTCATATAAAGCTGGCACCGCACCCTATAAATTCAACCGATACATATCTACATATAAAAAGATAACTGACTGACAGTTGCACTTCCTATAGACCTTCCTATTACCTGGTGTTGCAGCCTATAGACGCCTGCAACTCCTGCAACACCAATCACACGCACGCTGCCGACTCTGTAAAAACCTCTTCGCGCGGAAAAACCTCGACAAGCAATTCATTCCACAGCTTATTATAATAAATATTATATATATAACAATATTATAATAATAGCAGTACGTGGGAGAACACCTCTATGGGAATGCACAGTACGTGACCACTTCGATTTTTGTAAATTCCTACTAGTCACCGACATGAGTACCTAGGAAATTGGGCTACCGAAATTCAGCTTGTGCAATTCGAATTTGGTATGAATGATGTTTAATTATTCATATCATTTTTTCGTGAATTCATTTTAAGCTTTCGCTTGACACCGTGAGAATTACTGGACTGCCAGTTTTTAAATCCAATGGATTCATTAAGTGTATTATTTGTGCACTAATACCAAAAGTAATAATTGCATGATCTAACAGTGCAGACATTTTAAGTTTTTTATTTTATTTAATCGAGTTATTTTTCCATTTCATTTTAGTTTATTTTAATAGCCTACAGCATATAACAGTGTACATAGGTGCTGAAAAGTATATAATAATTTTTCCGGTCAATAAATAATAGAATGCTTGTTTCGGTAATAAATAAATTTATTATTAGATATCATAATTATCTAATATTTACGTTTGAAGTTCATACTCTGTGCTATTTATGTTTCGAAAACAAAACCTTTAACATAAAGTTTTCAATGTCTAATGGCTAGCAATTTGGTTATTTCTGTCTCACAATTTTATGATCTTCGCGATTATTTGCAATATACAACTTTATTAGATCATCCATATTAATACCTATATATTAAATAAATACGGAAGCAAAAACGATATCCACAAATCGCTCGGTCACTCATAGATTAAATCTTATGTCAAATTTTTTACATCACAGTCCGTTGTAGAAAAATAGGAAGTGGTTAGATCGGAAGTGTTGGTGTTTAAAAATGGAATAGCGTTGCGCACGCGCACGTGAATGTCAAGGCGGGGTGGAGGCCATCAGACGAGGCCTCTTGCCACGGCCGCAACCCAGCAAGATGTTACGGTTGTGACAGGGTTTGAAATTCCCTGAACATTATTGTCGACTTAGATTTCACTTTGATATAAAACATAGTGAAAAATAATCTATGCTCTTTGATTCTGTATATCAACTTTTGATGAGCCGGCGTTCAAATGGGTAATAATGGCTACTTTGACTCGAGTTTTGGGAATTCGAGTTGAATAAACATTTGTGTGCAAGAACATGTCTGCTTGTCATTGACTGTGTGTTTTTTTTTTTAAATGTATTTAAATATATATTTATATCAGTTATCTAGTACCCATAGTAAAAGCTTTGCTTAGTTTGGGACTAGATGAAGATGTATACTTTGCCCTGGAATTTTTATTTATTTTGATGAAAAAAACTCTGAAACTAGTTTCATTGTATTTGATAACTACCGGAGATTATGTGATGCTAAGTGGATTGTATAGATGTAGGAATATAAAGAAAAACGCTTAGTAAAATTATATGAAATTATAATTACTGAGATCACAAACGAGTTTCACGATAAGACAAGACTGAATACAAATAATATGTATATCAAAAACAGAACGATTACAAAAATATTAAAAGGGAAAAATATACATTGCAACCAGCCAGTCGCTAACAGTATATGATCGCGGCAACTAACTTGAAACAAGATGGCGCTGATTAAGCGGGAAAAATAGAATAGCAGTTTGTTAGATTAGGTTGTATATAAAAAAAAATTTACATGTCATTTCAGCGTTTGCATGAATTAAAGTCACCTTACAGACTATATACACTTGTGTTGCTTGCAAAATTTGCGCTATATTGTTAGTCTCTCTATTTCCCAAAGATGTACTGTCACCATAAGCCAGACTAGATAAATAGTATATTATAATATGTTGCATCTCCATACTAGCAAAACAAATGCCAACTAGCAAAACTTTACAAGACTGGTTGGCTTATAGCACTCTTAGAATTGTTTTGAATCATGCTATCGCTCCTAAATTAAACTCATGCGTAAAGGTCTGGACACAAACCTCATATAAGTGGCTAAGTAATAATACTTAAGATCATTTTACAATGCTATATTGTTAGCCAAGCCCGCAATGGTTTTGCCAGGAGACTACAATATGGAGTTCGATAAGAAAGGCGTAAAGGGGTTATTTACAGGATCGGCAACGCATAAGTGATGCCTCTAATGTCGCAAGCACCCGTAAGCGAAGAAGACTGCTTACGTTCAGAATCATATGCTTGTTTGTCATCCTAGTGGTATAAAAAATGCACAATGGTAGGAGAACAGGCAAGAAGTTGAATATGGAAAAGATGTACATATTTGCAATCGCGTTGAAGTCTTTTATTTTGCGTACTTCGTTACGGACAGTAAAATCATAAGCAACATTATATTAATTTTCAAACAAAAGGGTACATGTGTGAACAAAATAATATAGATATGTTCATATATACTGTACTAAGACGTGTAGCTTTTGTAGTATACTTAAATTACATAAGCAATGCTACAATGAAGCTTGTATATTTCGTTTTAAAATTTCAAATACTTCCTCATATATTAACATCAATGACTCGCAAATCATGCACTATCATGTACCCAGTAATAGATACATCTTCATGTGTGCATATTTTGATTGTTACCGCTGTGCGTCATCGTATGTGAAACCAATTAAATGCGTCCAGTGAACACTTCATAGACAATCATTTTAATATGATACGTGTTGGAACGTTCTATATATATTTCTGCGTTTGGTTCAATTTTACACTACGGGAATTTCTAAATCGGCCATTACATTTGTATTTTTTTTTAAGAGAAGGGGGCAAACGATCATGTGGGTCACTTGATGGACAGCAATCACAACCGCCCATAGAGATCAGCAACACCAAGGTGTCGCCGATCCCTTGCCAGCCTATACTCCTCCTTTCTTTCTTTCTGGTGATCTCCACTCGCAGGAACACAAAAAATCTCAAGGGAATTGTTATTTAGCTGCGGTATTCTGTCAAGTGGAGGTACTTCTCCTGTCGGACATCTTAAAAAATACGCTATGCCCTACCTCTCTTTTCGCCAGAGCCTCGATTGTCAGTTAACAGGGTGCACCACGTGCAGGTGAGGTTGGCTTTGGTTTAAAGATGTTGATGGTCCACTACACCCCAATTAAAATTTCGATTATTAAAACTTAGTCAATTTCATGTCTTAAGCTGAATAGCCATTACAGTTGTATTATCATCAGAATATTATCTGATTGGTATATGCCTTATATTTCTAGAAATCTGAGTGCCTGAGACGTTTTATGTGTTACATTATAATCTGCTTATAGTATGCACTTAAGCGAATATAATTTTTGACGCGCAGTTCAGAATGACATCACTTCCTAATGTTTGTTTTAAAGCGGTTACACCTTAGCACGAACGATAAGAATTGAACTGTATAACCATACTTAATATGATCCAAGAATGTATTATTTATATCTACCGATATTTCGGCATATATTTTTTTATACTAATTCAGGTGACAAACAAGCATACGACCAGCCTGATGGGAAGCGGTTACCGTAGCTATATGTATATGCTATTAATGCAACATGAAATAACACTTGCTTCCCGCCACCCCTGCTGCCAGTGCAGCGATTTCTTCCTTTCTGGTGACTTCATTCACTCGCAGGAATACAGCAACGCTCAAGAGAATTGCTATTTGGCTGCGGTATTCTATGAAATGGAGGTACTTTCTCAGTCGGGTAGCTTACAAATATGCTAAACCCTAACACTCTTTTGCCAGAGCCTCATTCGCTAGTCGGCAGGGTGCACCACGTGCAGGCGCGATTGGCCTTGATTCCAAAGATCGTAGTAAGCGACTTACACCCCAAGATAGAGAAAAAAAAATACGTAATCATTTCTGCTAGTAAATATATTGAACGTTAAAGAATTAGAACTGAATTGTATAATATTTTAACTGTGAATACTCGACACTTCCGTGCAAACTAAATATTATGACGCGTTCACTTTGTGTATCTTCGTGTATTGGTCGATGTTTTGAATTGTCTGTCCACTGTAGATAAAATCTTTAAATGCATTAACAGAATACAAGGTTATTCATTTATTTATTTTTATACCTACGGACATTTACTAACCGGTGAGTAACGGTATAATAAATATAGTAGGGCTTATAAATAGAAATTTAACTTAAATACAGAACGAAAAAGTTCAGAACTATCATTATGAAGGTATATAGTTTTACTTCAATATATGTTAATTGTTATGAAGAAGGAGGTAAGTATTCTATGAAACGATTTGTCTAAAGACCTGTGTTCTTCCGAAAGGTGACTCCATACTTCATAAGAGTCGTGACGTTGACGTTGGGATTCAAAGAGACCAGAAGCGTTATATAATAACCTGTCGTGTTGTTTTTTATTATAGACAAGTTCCTAATAACACATTTCCTGAACTTTCTAAATGAGTAAAATAATGTATTAAATACAAAAAGTTAGGCTAACTTGTTTTATACCGCTCAATTAACTAATTGCCACTGAAACAAATATTATATGTGTATATAATATTATATATATATATATATACATATATAGTAAATGCATGTATATAGTAAAGTCACAAGTATTTAGGACAACCCAACGCAGAGATACAATACAACCCTGGTGGAACGTGCCTCGGAGACTTGTATACAAGTCAGTGGTCGGTCGATGTCGCCGAATCGGGCGGGCGGCCTCGCGTCGACACTGACATTGCGACCGGAACAACTTACTTCCTGCACTTTACCTGACCAATTCAGATGTTCACTTCTACCTCATTTGTTACTCTGCCGTGACATCGTACTTAATTATTCGTATTATGTGCGCATTGCATTTCCCGAAGTTAAACTTACTTCTAGAATGTTTGAAATTTTAAACACACACGTATAGTGAATGATATATCAAACACCATTTTGTTTTACGTTCTCTTAGATATTTATTGTAGGATTAAGAATTTTAAAATCAATACAGTGAACCGTTTAAGCGTGACCTTGACTCAAACTTAGTAGACTTGTTTATTCTTTTTTTTTTCCTTTATCTTTTGGGCATCTATTTTTAAACCCTTAGTCTCATAGACAAAACAAAGTGAAATATAACTTAATTCTATATAACCTACTGTAAACTAATTCTTATAACTATGTCTGCGTGTAATATACTCCCTATTATTATACAGGTACTATATAATAATAGGGAGTATATTACACATAAATAAATAAATAAATAAATATGGTAATAATATTAGGTAGTTAAATGTTAGTAATTTTGAGTACACAATTCTTGCAATATTTTATTTAAATTTTAGGAAGTTAATTGATTTGTTTATTTTTGAAACTCCAAACAACTTTTGAACAACTAAAGTTTATGAAATTAGACAAGAAAATATAGCATTTATCATCTTTATGTATATCATAAGAGTTTCTGCTCAATTATAACTATCTTGAAGCGTAGGTAGTCGTCCAAGTTGCGAGTTTTGAGTTGGTGGACGTGGAGGCGTATTTTGACGTTATCATATCATTATTAAAAATATAGGAAGCCATAGATATGAATTTATTATCATATATAATGGATATCGTATAAAAATATATACCCCGAAATTCACCTTCGACGTATTATACTATTGTCACGATGCGGCATTTGATAGTTTATTCGACCTTGTTATTTCTCACTCTAGAGATTATACGTTGCGACCAGGCATTGTTGAGATGAATTTAAATAGATTTGTTCAATCGTTTCCTGAAATAAAATTATTTGTAAACAACGAAACAAATGTTTGGTTGTGAGTCTACTGAAGCGGAGCTGGCCGGACATGAGGTGTATTCTCATACATTGGATGTGGCGTGCGGTCAATCGCTAGTAGAGCTTTATTGTATAAGAGGAGCCCGAGGAATGCCTCTGCGCCCAGCTTCGATTCGTAAGACCGCAAGCTTAAGAATTATTTCTGTTCGTGTTTTATTAAGTTTTAAAGTTTTGAAATAATCATTCAATAATTATATATTAACTGTGTAACAGAGTTTATATAAATTTCATATTACAATGAACCTAGGAGGGGATGATTTCCTTTTTTTTTTTCAAAAAATCTCACTCGTAGCGACTTGTCAGTGACAATGCTTGAAATAAATTCCATTTATTTCAGGTGAACAGACCTTTTCATATACTTCAATACCAAAGATCCAAATTGTGAAGGTGTAATTAAACAAAACTCCAAATAAACATGAGGCGGTCAGCCGACCCTGAGCGAGGACGTCTCCTTAGACATATGCATGTACATTGTACATAACTTCCGGACCGAGTCGCCGCTACTCCCGCTACAGAACTCATTTACAGTCTATAATGTGCTATATTCATGTACATATATGTATATATGAACAACTAGCTTCTGCTCGTGACTTCGCCCCACACAGAGTATCTACCTACCGGAATAAAAAGCATCCTATCACCTATGTGTCAATCCAAATTTCATCCAAATCCGTTCAGCCGTTTCCTATGAAAGAGCAACAAACGTACATACATACATCAATCCATCCTTCAATCCATTCTCACAAACTTTTAATATTTATAATATTCTTGTTATATGCCAGCCATTGTGATCGGTTCCACATTCGACAAAGAGGTGAAGTCGCCTTGCGAGAGCGGCAGGGAGTGGCCATACTGTACATAGTACTATTAATTATACTGTGGCAGTATACTGCTTTCAAAAATGTTTAGGTGTTAGTTATTTATTTATAACATTGTCTATAATATTTAATAATAACTCACTTAATTTTTTTTTACCTACAACATTAATTTGTTATGCTAGATTAAAGAGTGACACAAAGGGCATATTATGTTTAATTTTATTGTTGTTTATTTATTTGATTCGTTATCGAGTCTATCTTCTTATACTCGTATGTCTCCGTTTTTCTACAGTTTGTCAAAAAAAAAACCCTTTTATATTAGCTTCATTTGCCAATAAAATTCTAAGTAATAATAATAATTGTGTAAAATATACTAAAATCATAATCATCATCGAGTCCTATATACATGTACATTCATTAACATAGCATATTTCCGTCTACAAATAAATTTGAATAAATTTACATAGGTACATCGTATTTCTGCAGTTTCAATGTAAATATTAAATCGATGTAACTGCAACAACGTATCAATAAAAATCGCCACTTTAATTAGCATGCATAGTTTTCATAAGAATTAAATTTATAAGCATAAAAATAATAAAATCACGGATTTGAAGTCTTAATGTACCGTTTCCTTTACTCGTACATTCGCGGAAGTCTAAATTTGCGACCTCGGTGCCGAAAAAAATCTCCTTTAGCCACTACTACGACTAGCAAAATATTTTATTAACTCAATATAAACGCCATTATCAAGGTCTTTGACTCACTCTGTTTATTTTCAGTGGCTCTAGAGTTCGTTTATCTTTGTTGACAAAATAGAATATAAGATTATTGCACTCGTATTGGCTTTACGCTCGAAATAATTCGCTGGGACGAGTCTTCAAATAATTGTAAATATTATTGAACGGATAAACCGATGAACGAGGAACAGATTAAGACAACTAGTCAACAGTCGACCTTGTGTGGTGATGCGATTTGCCAAAACACGGCAGTAATCACGCAGGTCTGTTAAGATTATTTTTCTGAAATATCATAGTTTTTATCCACGGTTTACAGACAAAACATGTTAAATAAATCCAAAATATGTCTCTGACAGATTACAGAATTTTTCAATTGGCAACCATTATATATATATATATATATATATATATATATATATATATATATATATATATATATATATATATATATAATGGTTGCCAATTAAAAAATTATATATATAGTGCATAACAAACAAATAAACAGAATATTATACGATGTTTTCATTGAGAGGTCAATGCGCAAGTCAAGCTGCTGGTCCAAGAAAACCATTTAGTGTTTTCATATGTATGTCATCATCATCATCAGCCTATATCTACTCTATGCTGTATATAGACCTTCCCCAATGCTTTCCACCAAATGCGATCCATCAAGTGTTACACATGAAATATAATTGGATTTTTGGTAATCAAACGGGATTACGTGCTTACGCTAATGTATAATAACAAGCGAAAGCTACCTGTACAAAAGGAAGATAGATAGGAAGAAGAAGAGGAAGAGGCATAGAGAGACAATTAGGCGTTATGTAGATAACAGATGACGAAATCTCAAGATAATGAAAAATGAGAGCAATGGAGTTTTTACGATGAGAATAGAGACATTGCATATAGGTATGGAAAGTGTTTTATCTGTATGACGATCTTTATCAGCGATGTCACGATAAGCTAACAAATTCATTTAATCACATAGAGATTCTAACTGACTGAGATTATAAACGTAGAAGTTTAAGATGTTTGAATATTTCTAAAACAATTTGAATGGAATTTTGTGCGCAAATACCTAATGTATGTTCTGGATTATTTTATACCGGTAGTGTATTCAGGTGGGTGAAGCCGCGGGCAGAAGCTAGTCGTAAATATTGTAGACACGTTCTTATCTGATCATAAATAGATTTATTTTTCGCAAGCGCTCCAGCTACATTCGACTTCAAACTGATTGTTTTGAAACCTTGAATGAGAACAAAACATTTATTAGAAAATAGAATTGGTACTCCAAATGTCAAACGTTCACCATGACTAGATTTAACCGCCTATCAGAAAGGTGTGCGGTTATTGGATAGCATTGAAATAAAAAGAAAAACAAAACGAAATCTTAGCCTGCTTTGTTATGCGATGCAAAAAAATGTACTTATTGCAAAATTAAATATACAATTTCTTAAAACTTATTGTTGATTGTTATTTAGACTCCATTTTCCAATTCTATTGGTCATCCTTTGATGGATGGATCCAGAAATTTCTGACTGTTATCTGAACTTGTTTGCAGTAATTTCATTATCTGGTTTATATTACAATCATCTCTTCTATTAGTATTAGGTATATTCTTCTATGTAAACCAAAACCATATCAGTCATTGCAGACATATGGTTTTGCGTTTAAGCTTCGGCATTTGGAGTGTTTATTTAAAAACCAAAATGTAAGCGAACTACAATTGAGATGGAATAAGGCACTGGGCACTACACAGGTACACATTTCCATCGTTGCGTCTCTGTATCGTGGTTCTGTCTTCTATGTTACGACCAGACACCAAACAAAATTTAATTCGAAGTAGAGCAGAAGGCTTTCAAATTTTATTTCCTCTTATAGGGCGGACTTGTAGCAAGTAATGATAATTATCTTAAGAGCAATAAACTTCAATATGTTATGCAGAAGAACTCTATATAATTTTTAATATAGCACCAAAACTTACGATTCATTCAGTCATCATTGTAACCAGTATTGTAACGCAATTATTAGTATTCGCGCAATTTTATTATTGACGCAAACGTTACTCAATTCCTTATCGGAAGAAGTAAAACAATTTTATGGATTTTTTCTACGTCAATGTCAAGGTACATGGTCGTATTACGTATGACTTATGATCGCTATACATTAATGCCTCGATTTTCATCATCATCATCATCATTTCAGCCGATTGCTATCTACAGGTGATGTCACTTGCATCTAACGACTCCCTGCTATCTCTCGCAGATCGTCAGTCCATCTCGTAGACTCACGCTGTGCTTACTTGTACGTGGCCTCCACTCCAGAATTTTTTGCCAAATCGGCCTTTTTGTAATACATGGCCTTGACATTGAAACAAAGTTTGTTGTCATTGATTGCGCAATACCTATTTTTGTAGAAATGAGAAGACCATATAAATATCTTGATAATACCGTAAAGGCGAAACCGGTCAGTAAAAATAATTAAGTAGAACAATGAAGTTGACTTGTAATAATTGATTTAGAAGTTGTATTGAAGTGTACCTTAGCAGCATGCGTTAAAAGACCTCACAGAATGTTTCATCGTATTAGCAATATACAGTCAGTCGTTCATCGGGTTCATAATTTAGTCTACCTAGTACGGTAAACGATTTGACAATAGTGAAAATTTTATAAAATTAAATCCTTTTTACTTCAGATGTTTAATCCTTCTGTTTATGAATGTTCTTAAAATAGGAGTTCAACATCCAAAGATAGAACAAAGCAGTTTATAGACAAAAATAATAAAAATACATATAAATATTATAGAGCCAGAGCCACATAAACACTCTAATTACTAAAATGAAAACACGGCATGAGTTTGCAATTGACGGCATGAGAAAATAGTGGACAAAGTTGTGTGCAAAAAAGTTTTTATCGTATATTAGTCATCATCAGATCTGAGTATCGGGTCATTACCCCTTCCGCAATTTTAAGTAAACGGTCTGTCCCGGTGATAATAATCAACAACAAACATTTTTCTTTATCGGACCTTCAACCGCAATCTATTTATAGGGAGCATCGAAAAGACCGCAGAGTTCAAGAGCCCGTTCGCTGATTGTGTGCGAACGATATCGGTCATTACGAGTATGACGAAAAGCGTACGTCTGTGACCGAGTGACGTATCCTAATATACTCATTCATGTACAACATGGACTTGCTTACGTAACATAATACCGATCATGTAACAGTTCTGGAAATACTCCGTGAGTTCACGCTTCAATTTTACGCAGATGTGTGGATACGCATAGAACCAGTTTACTAATAGGTACGAGTACATATAAGTGAGAAGAATTTACTATAAAAATAAATCACTAGGTACGCATGTGAGTATTTGAATAAAAGCATTTAATCGCCATATGTTTTTACATAATATAATTCACTGAATAATTGTCCAGTTAGTTTCATTTGGCTGAGTTTAAAAATAATCATGTTAATGAACCGTAACAAGTCAACGACTCTTGTACGAGTATATGGAAAAGAACATGATACATAGGTAAATATTTTAGTAGTTTGTATTCGTCGTCGTCAACCCTTACTTATACCCACTGCTGGGATACGAGTTTCCCTTCAATCGAAGGGGTTTAGAGCATACTCCACCACGCTGCTCAACTACGGGTTGCCGAAGGCCAATGTTTTTAAGCCGCCTAAGTAATGACTGTTATCTGGTGACAACAGCCCGGACCGACAGCTTAACGTGCCCTCCGAAGCGCGGAGGAGCTCGAGATAAATAAACCCATCCATAGACAAGGTACGGTCGACGTTGCTTAACTAGCGTGATCGATTAGACTGACACGCACAACGACGCTATCGAGCTCCTCACTATACGGGCAATACAGTTCCGCAACATTATTGTTACTAGTTATATTGTTACTAGGGGTTGCCCGCGAATTTATCCGTGTGCTCTTGATATTCCGTGTTTACGTGATTGGACTAAGTCATAAGGTACCTCCGTACATAATTTGAAGTTCTTAGACCTATGGTTTAGGTTGTTGGTTTAATATTTTTTATAGTATTACTAAGGAAGCAAACTAACATCCACTGTTTAATGGTAAGCAACATCAGAGGACCTAATATAATAGCCAGTCAGTTGATCTCACATAATACAGCAATAGCTTTTGCCCGCGATTTCATAAAACTTGTATGCAAAATTTCAACCCGACCCGTCCTGTGGTTTGAGCTGCGCGCTCATAGATTAGTGAGCCTAGTCAGGCATATTTTTTTTCATAATATTTAATTTTATCAGGAAGCTGAATAAAAGCGATTTGACATATCGCACGTTTAGAATTATAGAGACCTAATCCAAAATTCTGTATTAGGATGTCTTTTAGAATCAACTGTTCATGTTAATTAGTACAATTATTAATATTAAGATTAATATATCCTGTCTAATACAATTATATCTGCAAATAGATTGTATTAAAAAGCCTTTAATGAAATAATTATAACGCATAGATTAATGCTATGACGTTACGAGAAAGAAATCATTACGACATTAAAGTAATAAAATTCCTACGTAACTCAATGAAATTCGCAAGAATTCAATAAAAGTAACGTACGTATGCGCGAGCGAACAGTACTGCACATCCAGTAAAGTGTGCTGGCGTTTATAATTGAAAACGAGTAGAAGAAAAATTACAAACAATATATGTTAAAAAATAATGTATGACCGATATCCGCCGATTTCGGGGCCCTACTACGTAGACCGGCCGGCAATGTCGCCAAACTACAGTGAGTGAATTTTTTATGTATTATTTTATGCAATTAAGGTGGAAAACAATCATACAACCTGTCTGACAGTAAGCAGTTATATATAGTCTACAACACTAGAGGCATCACTCAAGCGTTGCCGACCTGGTAAAAATTCCTTCACGCCTTTCTTGTAGAACCCCAAACTGTAGTCTCTTGGGAAACCCTCCACGGTCTGGAGTTTATTCCACTAGCTGAGAGTTCGCGGAAGAAAACATTTCTGGAACCGCATAGTGGGCGACATGTTTCCAATATGACGATGAATTCCCTGCCCATGGCGAGCAGTGTGGTTGTAGATGAAGGCCGTAGAAAAAAAAATACATACGTACATTTTGATAAAGACTACATGTAATTTTTCTTCAATCCAGTTTTGTAATTAATTATGCATTTTAGATAATCTTTATCAGTTGTTTGCTAGATCATATTTTTCAGCTGTCTCTATTAAAACGAGTTATAATCCTAAAATCCGTTTCTGAGTCACTGATATTGTACTATTAGCTGATAAAGATAGTTCAATGAACGCAGGCTCATTTTAGAAAATCACCTGCCGTCGCGACTGTGTCGTCACGGCGTCGCGACGCCTTATCTTATGATGAAAAGCATTAAGGCCGATTCACACATAATCAAGCAACGCGAACGCAAATCAGTACTATTTTCATACTATATTCATATCAGTACTATTATGAACGGTGATGTAGGAGTTCTTGAATTTATAAGTGTAATAAGTAAGTAATATATATTTGTAAGTGCGTTGTACTCACTTTTTCACGGATCTTCGGATAGAACTGATCTGTACGGACATCTTACATTTTCGGTTTACATCTTAGAGTTTCGGAATACTAAAAATCACAAGTTACCATCATACGAGTAAATATAACAGCGTCATGTGCGGGGGCGTCCGTAATAAAAATATCTACGTACTTACCGTCTAACTTCATTTGTTTTGCTATTTTGTTCCATAAATGTGTCTTTGTATCTACGTACGACATCTCATACAAAATAATATTATCACGAGCCAATCGCTTGTCCTCCATTTTTTTATATCCGATGGCACTGTCACATGCTCACAAAATTGGTGGTAAAATAATGAAAAAAGTAATAATAAAATTAAATGCAAATCTGACGGAATTGGTTTTTCTGCTGAAACTCTTTTTACACACAGGTACTGGATCAAAATTAATTGAATGTTTTAGTTTGTGTATCACTTCGCTTTAACATAATAGTTTGTATACTATTCGCGCTATTAAAAACCATTCAATACTACATTTAAATTCAGTTTGTCCTTGTAATCAGTCAACTGCAAAGATTCTTTAATATATAATTGCATAATGTACGCATTTTTGTTTTACAAAAATGATACGTATCTATATGTATATTAAGATCTTTTTTTCGGTGTGTAATTAATATGTTATGTCTTTCTTTTGTCCATAGGAATAATGACACTCAGCCGCGGCCCGTGTGACCTCGACAACATGAGTCTATTCCAAGACCTCAAACTAAAGAGGCGGAAAGTTGACTCTAGATGTAGTAGCGATGGTGAGTACTCAAACTTACTATAAATACAATCAGATAACCGTATATTCAATTAGAACCTAGAACCAGTCTACTATCTTGCCCCTAGATCTCATAGATACCGCGCCTGCCCCTAAACCACAGTAGATTTATCAGAGCAGTAGTCCAGCTCCATACGAACAAATGTCTGAAATGGTGGCACATGCACAAACGTATCCCCTAAATAGACAAGTTTTGTTACATGCCACATTATAGAAGGTCCCGTTATAAGACAAGCGCTATAGTGAAATATTAATCATTCGTTAAATACTCAACTAATCAAATAACTGTTATACATGATCGTGTAATGAGTCAAATAGTTTTTTTTATAACTCATAAATTTTATAAGGAATAGTAATGTGTTGTTATGTTTTGACTCATTTTACTTCAACAACTACAGACTATAATGTTTTATCAATTTTATGAGCTATAAAAATACTACGGGGTTTAATAAACAATCGCATAACATAATTTTTGGATTTGTTGTGTGTTAAATATTAGAATAATTCGTTTTTCATTCGAATTGCGCTAGTTTACAGTCATGACCTGATAATAGAATCGTGTACTGGGGCTTCAGCGTGTCTCTTCTGTTTGAGAACGTTGATTTCGCACGTCAAAGTTGAGTTACTGCTCTTATATCTCTACTGTGTCTGAACATTCATTCAATTTACAAGTAACGTTGCACAAGGTGTTTGTAAACTAGATATTTTAAAATGATATCAAAGGCGTGACTATAATTGCATTCTACTACTCAATTTGTTTTGTTTTTAAGAAAATTGCAAAAACATAAATAAAAATCCTATATTATCTGTTTGTCTAACGTTGTTTAAATGAACAATGAAAAAGAGCATAGACAATTTCAATATATTTTTGTAACTATAAAAGATTTAGCTGCTAATAAAAGTAGTAAATTATTGAATTCGAAATCAACTATATATCTATGTATAATAATGTTGTATTCAATCTATCTGTTAATTTGTCGAACGTTGAAAAAGTAACATCATTACTATTTTACACTATTTTTGCGACGATGAAAAAGAGCATCGATTATTTACGTATATATTTTTTTACGGTATCTACCTATGTTAATTACAAAAGGTCATTTAACTGCGAATAAAAAGTATTAAATTATTAAGTTTGATGATTCAGTATATACTTGACTTTTGTATCAAATACAATATTCATGGTTACGATGTAAACTGGAAGCTATTACTATTCAAACGGTACATCAACTTAGCAGTCGACTCACGAACCACTGTCACTTTCAACTACGACTGCGAAGCCTCATTGTTACTTATTGTTAGTAATTTCGTTTTCGTTTAGATGCACTTATAATACGTCGTTAAAACTTCATCCTATCACTTTTATGTATTGAATTTCTTGTATTTATTTTCTTAACTACTTACTTATTTAATAACAGCTCCATTTCTACTCAGCGTACCAAACATAGCCAGACCTACAGGCATATAACTGTGAAAACCGCGTTTAATTTTGTTTAATAGTTTTTACTTGATGCGCGTGCAAGTAGATAGACAGACAAAAAAAAAATAACACAAAAAGAAACAACTTAATAAGTTATGAAACTTTAACAAACACAATTTGTGATTTTCTTCATTTCCCTCAGATTCTTTGAGATACCATCATCAGACTTTGAAATTAAAAATACAACCACTTCGAAGGTATAGCATTTGAGACAAAAAAAAAAGATTCACAATTGACGAAAAAAATACCTATATATAGGCGAACATATACTCTCTTGTTTAAAGTCGCTAATAGCTGTATGTGTGTAATAATAAGTGAATAAGCGCACTTGATCTCATGATACTACTGAAAGTTTCACTCTGTAAATAGAAGAGATACTCCTATATACATACGAGTATATCTACTTGCTAACAAAATACTTAACTAAACTAATATCTGAAAGCCTAAAAATAAAATGTAACCTTTATATTTGATATAATTTTAATCTCTACTTCCGATATTGACTCAATAGTCGATTAACTAAAACTTCCACTCATGGGAACCAAAAAAACATATTCCACATTACGCAACACATTAAACAAATTTGTGTTTGATAATCTTCGTCATCTGCCGAAAGTTGAATAATCCGACAACATAACTTTTGAGAGAGCAGGTTCCGAGAAATGCTATAACTTTCACTCGATGCCCAAAAAACAGAAACGAGGTCCGGTTTCACGGCTTGATACAATGTCGTGCAGATTATGAATAGCGGAACGAGTATCCGTATAACAGTCCCGTTTAACGACGCGGAATGTGTTTTTTTTTTTCACTCTAATAGTTCATTCTTATGTCAGTTATTTTTGCATAAGTTGAGTGAGATCAGATAGTACAGTCAGTTCCCTTAGATAACTGACTACTCTACCACAGTTCTCTCAGTGTATTGTGACTCTACTATACATTATTTTAATATGGCAGAGAGGTCTTAGGAAATCGACTGTACTTAAATCACGCGAAAATTTCTAATAGTATAAAAAGGCAAATTTTGTATGTATGTGGTAATTTCTGATACTACTCGTTCCTAATGAATGAGAGTGCATAATTTAAGCAATCGGATACTCGGAATTGGGTCAAATTTAACTTGCAACATTTGAGTACAGACACTGCAGTAAAAGAAAATAAAAAGTTTCGAAAAAATCCGACAACATAACTTTTGAAATATAAATTAAGATTTCTTTTAAATTCCAAGAAACAAATGTCAACGACACCTACATGAATATGGAAAGTTAGAATCATTATTTTCAATTTACAATTATATAGAAATACAACTCAAAAACAAATAATTTATTGACAAATAAGTGTATACAACAAGGCGATCTAATTTTACAGCATTGATAATAACGAATTCGTGTACAATATTCCTTTTTTCTAGAAAGCTAAATACAAAGAACAACATAAAGTAAAGATTATATATTACAGTAATTACATTGTCTGGTAACATATAGAGAAATATATAATAGAGGACTCTATATTTCAGATGATATAATCGGTCCTCATTTGTGTATAAACATAAATTGACTACTAATCCGCTAATCAGATTAAGTGCAATATAAATCTTCTGTATAAATTATAGCGACTTCAATCTAAACATACTGCAAGCACTGCAAGTCAATTAGTATATCCTTTCAGCTGTCACTATCAATAGTCAAAACAGCTTTCACCAAGCACTAAAATAAACCTTATAAGACTACATTCGGCACTTTCAGTACTCAACAAGATCTTATCAAGTTATATACGTCTAGATAATGTCTGTTTATGATCATTGAAAGTTACGTGTTAGATCTAAATGTGGACAATAGGGCCAACAGTTTAGAGATAGATACAGCTTTTATTAGTATCTATTTAGCTGTTATTGTGAAAAGTATGACTAAATTACTCATTTATTTTATAGCATTAGTGATGTCGTTTATACTACTTCTTTTTTATACCACTAAGGTGATAAATAGGCATTCGGCCTGCCTGATGGAAAGAAGTTACAGCAGTCTATGGATGCCTGCAAACATTAGGCATCACACGCGCGTTGCAGACCCTGTAAAAACCTCTTCACGCCCTTTTTGAAGGACCCCATGTTGTAGTCTCTTGGGAAAACCTCGACACGGCAGTTTATTCCATAACTTGATAGTATGTGAGAGAAAACCTCTCTGAAACCGCATAATACGTGACCACTTCGGCTCTAATATATAAGTATGAATTCCCTGTCAATGGCGAGCGATGCGACAATTGAAGGAGAAGGTGGATTATATATCATCAATCTATATATAAGATATCGTCATAGCTGGGCACCGTTAATGAAACAGTTAACTTCGTTAATCGCTAATCCGTTACTGAAAAAGTTAACTTCGTTAAAAGTTAAAGCGTTACTTTTTAGAAAATTTAACGGAAGTTAACGTTAATCGCTAATCCGTTAACACGTGATAAAAATTGCATATAAATTGTTGGTTCTGGAAGTTAACAGGTTAGAAACAAAAAAGACGGGTATAGTTATTAGAGTGTGTATATATGCATGTTGACAAACTATGGTTTTTTATTCATTAGGATTAAGATTCATCTGTTGTATGTGAAGAACGTTTCGGCTGTAGTATATCCTTGCCCGTGGAGAAAAGACATTCAACTGCAACGTTTGAGGGTATATCAGTATTATATTTAATAAATAGATTTGCGAATATCCGTTCCCCGAGGAATGCCGCATCATTTAACGAGTCTTTCGACTTCATGTCTAGCCACATTTTGACGAGACTTTGATTTGTGGCTCTTAGGTTTTTCTTTAGACTGAAGGACAGTAGTACTCACGTGCTGTCTCCGCCACTTAAACTTCGAACTTTCGACAGCAAAATAGTGTCATTTCATTCGCGGCATGCGCCGCGCCGCTCTAATCAGTCGGGTGGAGCGTAGTAGGTACCTACTACGCTCGACCCGATTGTAATGTCAGAGCTGTGTGCTGGATTAACGATTAACGGACTTTGTGAAATTTAACGGAAGTTAACGAGTCCGTTAACATATTTTTAAGTTAACTTAAAAGTTAATCCGTTACTCGAAATGTAACTTCGTTAATTAATGATTAACGGATTAACGAGTTAATGCCCACCTATGCATATCGTTATATATAGATTGATGACCGTAGCACAACAATCGCCAAAAGTATAATTATTTGACTGTGGTCTACTATGACGTGGACGTCACTAGTCGGTCTCGACTCGCCCTACCTCACCAACTACAACACATAAATTTTCGCCCTAAAATATAACTACAATAGTAAAAAAATCACAAACCATTTTAAAATATTCTAACGTGTTAAATAATATCACACATTACATAATCGCACGTTCGCATAAAGTCACAGAAGAAAGTTTACGTAAACTTGAGGTGAAAGCAATAAATAACGCTGGCGTAATTATTGCTATTGTGGCCTCATGAATAACTCATGAGAGAAAGATTCTCACTGTCATATAACGTAACGTTTACCCAGAGGCGTTTGCGGAGATGAGTGCCTCTTTTACCGCACAAAAACGACCAACGTGCGCTGTAATCGAAAAACGCAAGACTTGTTGCAAAGAATTTTAATAGCTCACCTCTTGAAAGATCTTTTGAGAGTTTTTATAGAAAATGTTCTTAATAAAAACAATATATTATGCTCATTGCTTGCTCATATACAACAGGAATAAGTGTAAGTGGCTCACCACGATCTATAGAGCCAAAGCCAACCTCGACTGCATGTGATATAATACCCCGCCGGCTAGTGAAAAAGGCTCAAAAGAGACGTAGGGTACAGCGTATTTGTAAGCCCGACTTACAAAGTACATCCACCTTACAGAATACCGCAGCGAAATAACTGTGTAAAATGAGTGAGGTCACTAGAAAAAGGAGTTGCTGCGTTGGCAGCAGGGGTGTCAGCACACGAGCAATATTTCGTGTTGCGAGCATTAACATGGCTACAGTAACCGCTTTACATCAGGCGGGCCGTATGCTTGTCTGTCACCCGATGTAGTATAAAAAAACACGTATTATAAAAGGTAAAGTTTTAAATCTATATTTTTTTTTAATCGATCAAATCGAAGGAATATCATTTTTATTAAAATTATGTTTCAATTTCTAATAATTCTAGAATAATGCCTAAAAATAGAGTCGATAAAATACTTATAGATCGAGGAATCAATAGACCGATACAGTAACGTGGCTCATGCAAAAACCACGTGATATCGTCGGAATGGTTCGTCACAGCCGGCGTCGCGTCACTATGACGCGATCCACGCGTATTTGTTTTGATGCCATACATGAAACGGTATAAACGTTCACGCAGACGTACCTATCTTAGCACTGTTAACCAGTTTAAAATAAATTAAAAACGTGTTAACATCACAAGATAGCAGTATAAAGTGTCAGTACGACGCGATATGATCATTTTTCATGTAAAGAGTCGTATCAAGCGAACTATAAGTGGGATCCAGCCATGTTGTTGTGACGTTCTGTTTTATGATTATACTTTACATCTTGTATATTGCCGAATACATTTTAATATTGCGATATAATAAATTGTACGTAAATGGCGTAAAGTGTGCAACGCAATTTGATTTAGCACAGAGGTGTGTCATGATGATTTGCCGGGTGTTAATCGTAGAATCATAGTGACGGACGACTATAACGGCGTTTATCTGTTAGATCCACAGCGACTATATGTGTCCAATATTTATTACTTTTAATAAACAGGGAGAAGAAAACAAGCATTGGTTGTAGAGTATTTCTTAAGGTTCACGTTCTCATTGTGTTAGTCTCATTGTATCTTCTACGATAGGAGACGCGATTAAAACCCAAGTTCGCATTTTCTCAACATACAACAGCTCGACTATTATTATTTAATTATCCTTACGGTAATTTAAAAAAAAATCGGGTTGCACTCCGGGAGTGCCGGCAGAAGTCAAAACTTGAACATTAACGTTGTGCATTTTTGAATATTTTGGAATGGTTAGGGAATAATTTCGCACGAATTGCTTTATTTATCAGTATAAAAGTACTATGATTTATGTGGTAAAATACAATATTCATTTATTGCGCTATCGTACACAAACATGACAATTTATATTACATTGAAAACAGCAGGAGCGGGCATACATTTTCGCCGCGCGGTAGAAAGAGAGGGGGATATCACATCCTCTCCTACGCAGCGCCGGCGGTCAACGCTCCCTCCGTCTTACGAATTTTCGATCAGGCCACGTGTCCTGACGCGAGTTGTAACATTTTTTACAACGCCGCTAAAGAAGTTTTCACTTTATTACACAAAAATTTATGCAGTAATATGTATTGTTTATTAAAGAGCTGAACAAATTTTAAAGTTCTCGCTGTTCCGATTCAGTAGTAGAGTACCTCGTACCCGGTTATTTACGCACAACTACGAGTGATGTGATGCAGGCCGCAAAAACTCGTTTAGCCCGTTAAAGGCTTTAGTTGGACGCGACGAAATGACTGCTATTTGTTTACATTATCCGGTTCAAAGCTCCGAATTGCAGTTACGAATAAATTACGATATTTTAGTACAGCGGTTGTTTCGCAGAAGTTGAAGGTCAATATTTAAGTGCCTACTTTATTTATATTTGCAAATACCAACTATCTACATCAACCCATATTGACCTCACTGTGGGGATACGTGTCTGCCCTCAAACGTAGAGCGTACTCCACCACGCTGCTCAACTGTGGATTAGCAGTGGACTATATTTTAAAGCCGCCCAGAGGCCACTTAGCAAATGGTGCTCGTTGATGTCGTTTACAAAAATGCTCATTTTAAAGTATGTCCTTGAATTAACCACTCACGTTAGTAAGGTCGCTCCCTTCGCCATCAACGCATGCCGTTTGGTTTGGTGACCTCCAGGTAGTACAAAATATACAACAACATGTAACAAAATAACATAACAAATTACATCCAACATACTCGTATGTGCAACACAGTGTAATGTTAAACTACTCGACTGGATAAGTACCTCCATCTTACAAAATATTGCAGTCAAATAAAAATTTCGTAGTAGCACATCGAGCGGGCCGTACGCTCGTTTGTCATCCGACGTAGTATAATATATAATGCATTTAAATATAGAAAGATAGGATACCTTATGATAATTAAGACATAGGCTCAATGCTACAGAACAGTAGCTTTATAATAAACTACTCTAAACTGGAATGCAAAACCATAGATAAGGGAACGGTGTTGCGAAAAATAGTAAACCATAGTAATAATTTCAGAGTCGACGTACTCGTAATATTGAAGGTCTGCCGATAAGAAAATGCCAGTGTAAATTACTATGCAAGGCTTTATTATAGAGAGATGTTAGATAAATTTGTATGACACAATCCATAGGAAAATTGTCTAAAACCGAATTTACTAACGCCATTCATATTATATACATTCAATAAATCAATCATAATGGTTATCTAAAATTGTTATATGACATAAACGCGTATTTCTGATTACGAATTATAAAATAACCCGGCCAAAAAACAACCTCAAACCCTTAAAAAGTAAAATCTACCGGAGTAACCGTTTATCTTGTCCATATAATAATATCCATATAATATAATATAGAAGTTCATTCATTCATGAATGCCACTATTTCATGCAATCATTGCGCATTTCAGATAGTATGTGTGCGTTGATGTAGATGGCCAGTTCTACTATCGGGCTACGCTATTGTACCAGCTTTGTATGCAATCGTATGATATTGCATTAGTAGCACGGGAACAAGTGAAATCAAACGACGCTAAGTATTTAAGCTGTGTTGTTGTGCATTTGATGTTAATCAATATATTTTATAAAAGTAAGTGTACTCTAAAACTCAGAATTTGAAAAAGTTGAACGTTGTGGTACCATAAAGAAGGTTCCTGTTTTTACGTAATGGACTTTTGAAGATACAAAAGATGGATAGAGGATTTACTCTCAAAAAATTATAAAACAGTCAAGAATATTCGAGAGAATTCATAAACTTTTCTAGAATGTTCTGGAAAGATTAATATGTTCAGAAACATGCCAGAACATCCCAGATCACTGTGGAACATTTCAAAACACTCTCAAATGTTCGATTTAACATTATCCCCCCCCCCCCCCCCCCAATTTCTTATCAACTGCGCTAAGCCGGGTATCTACCCTTCGGTAGATTTGTTTGAATTATAATAACATTATAAATTCTCTACAAATGAATATTGGCGACTTCATTTTGTAAGTAAATACATAATAATGTGATTGTGATAAGAATAGCTCTATCTGTATAAAAATATCATTCGTGTTTGAAAATTTTCCTTGATCGTGAATATCCTAATGAGGGGAATTTTCCTTTTTTCGAAGTTAAGAAATGTTGCGTCATGGACAGGGCTCGGGGTCGGGCCTAGCGACACGTGTCGTCACGACGCCCCGCGGCGGCGGGTCGGTGCAGGACAGGGCGGGGCGACTCGAGGGTAGGCGGTAGGGGGGTGGATGTGACCTATTTCCGCCGTGTCGCTGACCGCTCGCGACCTTCGGGCGTGCAGCGATCGAATGCACGCCCGTTATCTACCACCTCTAAATAAAAGAGTTGCATCTGCGGCTGCATGTTACGCAAACGATCTTTATTGTTGTCTGTCTGCCGCGCTCCACGCTCTTTATGCTAATGGCGTTTAGGAAGATCTTCCCTCTATGGAATCTTGCTAGTAGTTGTTGCCTATCGCTAATGAGATTTTAAATAGGGAATCCATGATTACTCACGAGACGCGAAAAATGTGCAATTCGCTTTTCTTTCGATTTAGGCACTACCTAGTTAACATTGCCGACATAACAACTAGCAATCAAAACGGGACATTTATCTTGGCGGCGACCGAGCCTAACTAGAACCTAGGCGATTGCATCACGCGGCTAGAAAGATCGGTCCCCACCAATGATGTGGCAAAGGACGCGGAGTGAAATAGAGATCGTCCTCGAAGCGAGAGCGGTGCACGCGTTGCACTAGTCATTGTGCGGTTGCACTTCGCACGCACGGCCGTCTGAGTGACCTAATAGTGGCTGGAGGGAGGGATCGGGAAGCACAACGCGGGGAGCGGGGCGCGGCTGCCGTTCGTGCGGTAGGTCGGGCTCACTGCGCGCGCCCGCCGCCCGCCGTCGCGCCGCCACCACTGGAAAACTTTCTTCGCGACTTTTCCACCCGTAAACAAAATACGCAAAAATTTGCGCTCGCGCTCCCTTGCGGCGTCGTCGCCGGCTCGCCGCTACCGGTCGCGAATGACGTCACCGCAATTCGGCACTCAAATTAAAACCTCACGATTCACAATTACACCCTGTCGGAAAATTATGTGATTAATAAACAACTCTAATTTCTAGAGTCAATGGACTGATTTTGTGTTTCACGATGCAGGGTCACGGGAGAGGGTAAAGACTACGCCTATGGATTTAGTAATAAAAAGTCGGTAAAGTTTCTGATTTAATGATTATGTGAAGTTCTGTGTGTCTGAAATGCAATCTAACAAAATTAGCCATTGTGCCTGTGCTATATATATTTTTATCTTGTAAATTAAATAGAAATTCAGTTTAGTGTCCAAAGTATTGATGTATTCATTGTTCTTGATTAATTCTCATGTTTTTTTATTCGGTATGTGCGTATATACATATTGTATGACGTAGAGCCCTTTGTGATTGTTGGTGAGGTGCAGGCGCAACGTTTCCGGGCGCTGCATCTGTGCTCGCCCGCCGCTTTCACTTTCTCCTCGCACGCCGCGCCGCATCTCGCGCTCACGCCTAAGTCAACCCGTAAACTCACTTCCTACATTGACTTCATCTATGTATGAAATAAGATATTAATAATAATAACCTAACTAAAATAATTTCAGCAGTTTTATCGGACTGTGGCAGAGAATAGGCGCGTGAGTCTTAAAAAAAATCATGTAACCATACGCATAGACTTACTTTCCGTGGCCGCGGCCGCCGTCGCGGTGCTCGCATCGTGACGCAACCGGCTAATCTAGTCGGCGGCGTCGGGAAGTGCAGTGTCGCGTCCCCGCGTCGCGCCCCGCGCGTTCTAACTACGATCACGCCGTGCGGTCGTTGACATTTCACCTAGTTTCTATTTGCGCTTCTAAAATCTACGGTGCTCTTTTTCATTCTCGCGGAGACGCGAGGTCGCTTGTCGCTTTTGTTGACCACGGCATATGTCCACAGGCGAGTCAGCCGCCGACACCAGCACGTCGTCGCCGGACCCGGGCCCGCCGTCGCCGCGCATGGCCGAGGCAGGGTGCGGCGGCATGCTGCACCCTGCCTCTGCCCCGCCCGTGTTTGACGGCGGCGGCTCTCCATCGCCATCGCCAGCCTGCCACCCCACCGTTATCCGCTCTGCGCCACCTTACTCAGTCATCAAGTTTGAGGGAACGCACTCCATTGTTAAGGTGGAAGGTGCACCGTCTAACGTCAAGGTGGAGAGCTCACCGGCCAACGCTAAACATGATACCATCCCGTCACCTTCTCAGCCATCATCAGTGAAGCTAGAAGGTAGTCAACAGGAGCATCCACAGCCGTACCGGCCGCGCGCTCCTGCTCCACCTACGCCAGGTCCTCACTCATCACTATCACCTGGACCTTGGCCACCTGCAGCCTGCATCAATGGTGTTAAACCAGAATTAATAGGAGGACATTTCCCAACGCAAGCACTGGAACCAAAGTCAGGAGCACGAGGGTCTTCACAATGGCGAGGCACACCTGCAGTCATCATGGGAGAATCTGGTGGCGTTCGGACAATGTTTTGGACACTGCCAGCACCCACAACCAGCGGTGAACCAGCAGCAAGTGCTTCGCATACGCCAACACCACCAACGCCAGATCCAGCTAACTGCAGCGAGGAATCAGCTGCGCGATTACTGCTCAATCTCGGTGGGGAATTAAGGCGACCTCGAGGACCACCGCTAAATATGGAGTTGTTATGGGCTGGAGATGTATCTCAATTACCTGCACATCAACAGCTACATGCATTAAATTTAAGTGCAGCAGCAGGAAATATGCCGGGAGTATCAGCAGTTGCTGGAGCCAGCTCACTGGCACTTCCAAGACCAGAATTACGTGCGTATGCTCCTGAAGCAGAACGTGATGAAGATGAACAACCGATGATCTGTATGATCTGCGAAGATAAAGCAACAGGACTTCATTATGGGATTATTACTTGTGAAGGGTGTAAAGGTTTCTTTAAAAGAACTGTACAGAACCGACGAGTATATACGTGCGTCGCCGATGGTGGCTGTGAAATCACGAAAGCTCAACGGAATAGATGCCAATATTGCCGGTTTAAGAAATGTATTGAACAAGGAATGGTATTACAAGGTATGTATAAAAATGTATCTTTTCTTAACCTCAACCTTAACCTTTTTTAAGTTTTGATTATCAGGTTTGAATACGTGTTTATTCTGTCCAACAGCTGTGCGAGAAGATCGAATGCCTGGTGGACGTAATAGCGGTGCCGTCTATAATTTGTACAAAGTAAAATATAAAAAACACAAGAAAGCAAATAAGGCAGCGACGACGACGAGTCGAGCCTCGCCGCCAGAAAAACCTAAGGACCCATTACCTCCACTCCCGAATCATCTTGTCAACGGTCAAATACTTAAGACTGCGCTCACCAACCCTAGCGAGGTAATTCGATCCGTATTGAAACACTTGATTATACCCTTCTTGTACATTGTCCCTTGGTGAACTATAGTTTCTCTTTCCAGGTCGTCCACTTAAGAGCGCGGCTCGAAAGCGCCGTGTCTTCGTCTCGAGATCGTGCTGTTCCTTTAGAAAGGGCGTTACCCATGATCCGAGCACTCATTGACTGCGATGCGATGGAGGACATAGCCACTGTACGGCATTTGCCAGACTTACTCCATGACACCTCAGAGATCGGTGACAAGCTTTGCAAGATCGGTGACTCAATCGTTCATAAAATGGTGGCGTGGACGAAAAAATTACCATTCATAATGGAAATACCAATGGAAATCCATTCAAAGTTATTGATGGAGAAATGGCACGAGATCTCAGTGCTGACGACAGCAGCATACCAAGCCATGCACGGGAAACACGCGCACGCGCCGCCTTCATCGGACTATGAACACGATTTTATGCAAGAGGTAAGCAGTTATTTCCTTATTCTACCATTAGTAAATTTTTAAGGCTAGTTAGTTGTAAAATACTTTGACGTGCAACCGTTTGGTCATATCAAAATCGGGTATTTAAGTGCACTCCAGGTCACATTCGTTGCGGAGACTTCCGCCACATGCGCCGGAGTGCAGTTACGTGATCCACATCGGCACTTGCGCAACCGCGATAGAAAGTCGCCGCATGCAGACAACTAGCTGCATTCGGACTTGGGCACATTCATAGCGTAACTTGTGGCATTAGAATCGTAAATTGATGCAGTAACTCAAATGTGTCTATTGTCAACCTGTTATGGAGTGCATAGAAATAGATCTGTTAATATGTCATTAGAAATTTTAATTTGAACTGAGTCATAAAAACGCACATTTGTCGGCTATAATTTTAAATATCTATATCACTGGACTTGCTTTTTATTGCAAAACTGCAACTTGCGTTCGCAGTCTGCAAATTGCACGTGGATTACATAAACTGCAGCGGTGCGGTAATACGGTAGTTACAGAAAGTAATTTTCATTGTCTAGAGCATTTCCTATTCGCTTATATGTTCGCGATTACGTAAAATATATCTAGTCGTGTTTAATTTCACGTTATTCGTAACCCTTGTTAGATGCTATCTAAGTAATTAACATAATGTTTACGTTTTTTTTTTTTTTTTTTTTTTTATACTACTTCGGGTGGCAGACAAGCATACGGCCCGCCTGATGTGAAGCGGTTACCGTAGCCATATTAACGTTCACAACATAAAATATTGCTCGCGCGCCACCACCCCCGCTGCCAACGCAGCATCTTCTTCCTTTCTGGTGACCCCACTCACTCGGAGGAACACAACAACCCTCAAGGGAATTGTTATTTGGCTGCGGTATTCTGTGAGGTGGAGGTACATTCCCCAGTCGGGTAGCTTACAATTACGCTCCCTACCTCTCTTTTCGCCAGAGCTTCGTTTGTCAGTCAGCAGGGTGCACCGCGTGCAGGTGAAGTTGGCTTTGGTTTAAAGATGTTGATAAACCACTTACACCCCCAAAGTTAGAGTAAGAATATGTTGATTTCGATTTTACGTAAAATTAAATTTTGACATCATGGTTCAGAGACCGCCGTCAGATAAACAAATAGGGTATTGTTTTAACAACAAAAACTTTAATTGCGAAATCTTCTAAAAATGTTTTAATTATTATTGTAATTTAAATATTTAAAAAAAATTGAGAAAATTCACCTCTCCCGCCTAGGTTGGATCCCACTTACGCGAGGGAGTTGAATGTTTCCGTTCTTAAAAAATATTTATAATATTCTGGCAAATTAGTCGAATGTATTTGTTCAACGATTTTCTTTAGCTTGATCTGTGTTTTTTTACGAAATACAATGAAAATAATATGATCGGAATTTTAGGCATAAAATAAAATAATTGTTTCGGAGTAATGTTTGTGCACGAAAGAGAACAAACAAAATCCTATTTTAGTCACAACATGTCTTATATAAAATTACCTTCTCATCAGGTTAACGCAAACTTGCGGACGCTGCAGAACTGCCTGACTTCTTTAATGGGGAGGCCCATTACCCTGGAGCAACTCCGGCTAGATGTGGGGCTCGTAGTAGAGAAGATGACACAAATCACGTGCGTGTTCCGACGTATCCAGCTCAGGATGGAGGAGTACGTGTGTCTGAAAGTCTACATATTGTTAAATCAAGGTGAGTATTTATTTTTCGTCGGTTTACGTAATGTGATGTGATTTAGTTATAGACAGGAAACCTCGATGGCGATATATCAGTTTGCGCGATCAATTTGACTGATATGTGGAACGGAGCATCCTCGACCACAGCCTGTTTATGGATGGGTTTAAATTTTATCTCATTAGCTGAATGAATGAATAAGGAATGATAATTATGATATGATTTCAATGTCCTAGAGATTGCAATAACGAGAAGTTTTACTGTGAATTTGTGAAAGAATGTTCCGGAAAATACCACAACGGTCCAATATACTAAAATTTCCTGACGAAATTATTTTTCTGGGATATTGAGGAAGATTAAGAATTATCCCATTGGAGATTTCGCATCCAAAAAATGATCTTGTTGAGTAGCTTAAGGTTGCAAATCCATCCCAACTTTTACAGTAAAATACAGTGATTTTTTTTTTGCCGTACATATTACGTCACAAATAGACATAGGTATAAGTATACATATATGTGGATTCATACAGACTATTGCTATTAATACCGCAAAAAAATATATTATATAGCCTATTCGCAGCATATAAAGTAAGGTAAACAGTATGCACGTACACATAGGGATGTACTATTGTAACTTTTAATTTGTTTATAATTTTTCGAAAGGAATCGCATTGTGTAATTTATTTTATAAGTCTCAATACCAAAGCTTTAACAGGAAAATATGAACGAAAACTCGGTTCATCTAACTACTAATTCTGTTCTGTATAGAACATTTTAAATCCGTCTTAGGTAAGTCCCAAGGCTGTACAATTCAGATTGAATCATTATATGAAATTCTCAACCTAAGTTCGTATACTCATGCCTTTAAAATGCATCACAGCTTAATAATAGTCGTTTGTATTCTAACATGATCTGCCATGTTATGGTGTACGTTCCAGACATGGAAAATATTCAGTTTAACATATAAATTTGAACAATAATATTTTATACCACTGCTCTGGTGAAATAACTAACCCGTTCGATACGAAACTGCTATCGTAGATCCAAGAGTCTACGAAATTTTCTTAGCCGGGAATATACCGTAGACACAAGGGTTTACAGTAACGATTTGCAGATAGAACAAGGTCTATGTTTTTGCATTGTTTTTTTTTTTTATACTACGTCGGGTAGCAGACAAGCATACGGCCCGCCTATGTGAAGCGGTTACCGTAGCCATATTAACGCTCGCAACATAAAATATCGCTCGCGCGCCGCCACCCCCGCTGCCAACGCAGCATCTCCTTCATTTCTGATCACCTCACTCACTCGCAGGAACACAACAACCCTCAAGGGAATTGTTATTTGGCTGCGGTATTCTGCGAGGTGGAGGTACATTCCCCAGTCGGGTAACTTACAATTACGCTCCCTACCTCTCTTTTCGCCAGAGCTTCGTTTGTCAGTCAGCAGGGTGCACCGCGTGCAGGTGAAGTAGTCTTTGGTTCAAAGATGTTGATGAACCACCTACACCCCTGTTAGCATTACAGTGGATAGAAGCAGTTGTTTGCCACGTACTAACAAATTACTTAATTAATAAATAAAACAAAAGCCATATATAAACTCGAAAATCATTACACGGTCGTCTTCGTCAGTGAAGTAAAATTAACTAAAATGTAAGGTAACGTGGTACAAGCAGAAAAAGAAGTTAAAGTTTTAGTCAAAATCATAGCAAAAAGTTATTATACATTTTTTTGTTTACATCATACTGAATTAATATATTTGTTATATATTATTCCCGCTAGTGAAATGAATCGCATTACACCTCATATGTTTATAATAGGACAAACGATTTAGGCATACTAAAAAATTAAACGTTACTTAAGTTCAAAAACATTACATTCCTTCTGCAGTCATGTAAAAAGAATGTGCCAGATATCTTCTCAAAAATCAAGAAAAGTTCGCACTCAATTCATGAACAATGTGTAAAGTGTAAACCCTATTCTAAATATAAAGAGCTAACCCTTTGCGGAGGCGTATAACTGAACCCTACTAGTAGGGCTCGGTTCATTACTTTTGCATGTCAACGCTCTGTAGGATATAATCCAGTTATAGATAGATGGGAGGGGTGCATCGGCTAACGTTCATGTAGGTCAGTTCCAATTACGTAACCTAGGTGTCCTATGCCATGACGTGGATCTGACTCATTATAATTTTTCTCGGATTTTACCTGTTCGCGGTTATTATTTTTACATGTATTAAATGTTAACAACGCCTATATTCACTGTTAGTCGGTGTGTGTGTGTGTGATAAATCATTTTTATTTAAAATTTTATATTTGTATTATGGCCGTGTGGTTTCTGGCAGACTAGAATAGAATCACTCCGTCTCTTCCCGTGGATGTCGTACCCAAACATTGATCAGGCCTCCCCAACCCGTTTGGCCAGCGTGGGGAGTATAGGCCAAATCCTCCTTCTGTCTGGGACGGACGAGAGAGGGTCGTGCTCCTGTAGTGGAGACTAATATGACCTGATGATGATGATTTGTATGTTTGTTCATTATGCATTCCGCTATTCTTCGGGAGAATGGCCGATAATAGGTCTCCGCGCGCTATGCCTAGCTACTGTTCATTGAACAATTAAATAGTCTATTGAATGCAGCAATTCATTTGATGAAAGGAAAAAATAATATATGTCAATTTCTATACTCCTCATATGAACTAGACATAATTAGCTAAAAGACTCTACTACTATTTCGTAGTCGGTATAATTTTTACAGCAATTTATATAATCGGATTTTTGAAACAATACGAAACTGTTAGTGCAGATCTGATATCAAATTCCAGTAACGACGGACGTTTGCTTCACTATCATTAATTACAAAATCACTATATCAAAACCCATAATATCCAGAAATGGAAAAAATGTACTTGAACTTATTACCGTCCCCAACAAAAATGTTGGCATTAATTGAGATTTTGATTATAGTACGTGGGGTGATAAACAAGTATACGGCCCTCCTGATGTAAAGCAGTTATCGTAGCCATATTAAACGCTTGCAACGCGCTGGCAACGCAGCAACTCCTTCCTTCCTGGTGACCTCACTAACTCGCAACAACACGACAACCCTCAAAGGAATTGTTATTTGGCTGCGGTATTCTGTGATGTGGAGGTACTTCCCTAGTCCCCTTTGATGAGACGTATAGAAGTATCCTTTGTTTACGTTTGATTAACTTGAAATCCTACTAATATTATAATTGGTTACTAATTCATTACTTAAAATTTGTTATTAATTAATTACTAAAATTATAAATGCTAAAGCTTCCGTAAGTAAACATTTGACCCGATTTTGATTAATGTTTATAACGTAAAATAAGTTTATACACAAAAAAACCTCTAAATCGTTGCCCGTTTCTAATGTTCCCAGAAGTATGACAGCATTACCTCCCTGAATAGCAATATGTACTAGTTTTTTAGGAGGTCTAGCCCTTCGACCACAAAACATCGTGATTAATATTTGTGTTTTTTTTGAATACTTTGTTTCATAAACAAAGTATTCATTTGATGAGTACATATTAACTGTTCGATACAAAGTGTGAATAGAATCACGTTAATAAATCGGCCAGCGATACAGAGCAGTGTGGTCTTAAATATTATTATGATTTATGATACTTGTAACCCAGTTGAAACTGTTGGAAGACGCGGCGAGAGTTGACTCGTTGCGAAATCGATTAGGGACAACTTCGGTACTAAGTGATAACAATTCTCTACAGTTACACTTTATAAATAGAGTAACCGATATGATTATGGCTTTTTTTTCACTGAATCAGCACAAAAGCTCTGTATGCTAGTTTTCAAGTACCGGCTAAGTAAACCCAAAACCTTAACCAAAGAAGCAAAAGTCATTACTATACATTATAAAAATGCGCATGAAAGTGTAACTTGACCTGTACGGTTCCATCCAAAGGGAAGTCTTCCTTCCTCCACTAACTCCTAACCCTATCGCAGATTATACTGTATGTCTGATATACGGCTTTAATTTAGATATTTTTTTCCAAGATCGCCTTCATCTAAACACCATCAATAATGCAACTATGATTATCTTACAATAAAAGGTGGTAACAATGCTAGCTCTATTATAGATAGTATGTTTTTTTAAATAATTCTATTAATTTTCTGAGGAAGAGGGAGAAGGTGAGAAGAAAATGACAATACGCTAATATGTATATCTAATATGGGTAGAGCATACGATGCCCCTAGCTACGCCCAGTCTCATATCGCATGTCTCTACCGGCACTACACCAATTGCACCCTGACTTTAAAGTATTGACTGCATGATTTAACTAATAACTATGCATGCATAAACAGTACAGCTGCATTTACGTCCTAGTGTATTAGGGAAACTATGACATCCTGTGTTATCGCCATTGTAACTAGGTCGACGCAAATGCCGTATTTGTATTTGAAATTTATTTTCACTGCGCGCGAGCATTTGCGGCTTATCGCCGTATGAAAGTACGTGAAGACTGTTTGAAATTTTGTATTCTACTTGTATGAATAGAAATAAAAATATTTTCTTCTGGTAACCTAACCTGCATGACTACATTCAGTGTTGGGCAGAAACTTAAGTAGTGTACTTTCGAAAACTTTCAAATCATTTACAAATATTCTGGATGAAATATTTACCTGTTATATGTATGTGAATGTTTTTATGATAAACTATAGAACATTATAATTTATATACAAAAATAGTCACTGTAGATACGAGTACTTCTGAAAATTCGAAGCTCTTCCTAAATCAATAAAAAGTCGTTGCCCAAAAGATTCTTTATTCTCAGCAATAAGCCTGCCTCATATAATATCTACAAATCAGTAATAATTTATTATAAATAAATAAATAATAAATATTCGTGGACAAATTACACACAGCCATCTAGTCCCAAACTAAGCAAAGCTTGTACTATGGGTACTAGATAACTGATATTATACTTAAATATATATTTTTTTGTAAATACATACATATAATATATAGAAAACACCCAGACCAAAACAAACAGACATATATAATAATAATATTTCAGTTCTACATTTATTTTTATGCAATTAATTACTACCTATTATACATATTATAAATACTTTAGATATATAGAAAGCGAAATAAATAAAGCTACTGTTAATAAAAGTCAACTATGTCGCGACGATCAAATTAAAGTTTTAATTATAGATAAAGACAAGGAAAAAAAATGCCAACGTCTACCTACATTGTCTTTATCACTCTCTTCGAACCTATTAATATTATCTACCACGGACGTTACCTAAATTATTTGAATTGCATGGCGCCTAGAACGGTTATGACTGATAGCGAAGATAACCTACTTCTACAGATTCGAATCACCTAGAACTTAACAAAACTTAACATTGTGTTTATCGCAACCATTTTGTATCCGCATGAACCTCCCACGGTAAATAATGGAATTATTATATAGAGAACTGCGGAAGACCATTATAATGCGTGTGAAATGTCTTTTCAATTCAGCAATGTTTTGTACTCGCTGAGTACATTCCATATAATTTTGACAAACTGCTTTAATATTCTAAATTTTTAAAACAAAGCAGATGAGTTCTTGAAAAATACGAGTATAGTATGGTTATATCTACTATTGATCGAATTTTTTTATTTGTATTGCCAGTGAAGTCTAGCGATGGACGACATACGGAACTGTGATACGTTCTACTTCCGTAAAAACTACGGTCCTTCACTACGTGCTGTATAGGGAAGCTATAAGTCGTTCAGCGAGCTTTTAAGAGCAACGCTTAAAGTCACTATGCCTACTAGGATCCGAAATAAGGATATTTGCAGTAGATCGAAAGTAACCTAGCTAAAGTGACTGTAAGCCTGACACGTAGAGACAACAACCGCTGAGGTTGGAAGGTTCTCGAGTGGCGAACCCATACTCATGGACGCAGTGTGGGACGACCGCCCACTAAATGAAGCGACGACCTCAAGAAAGTTGTTCGATGCCGGTAGCTCAGGATCGGTAGCATATAGCTCTCTATAGCCCTATCCTCAGCAGTGAACGTCCTTTGGATAAAATGATGCTGATACTGTTACTGGCTATTCTATCAACACACAACTACACAACTCAAACCACTGGATGGATCGAGCTGAAATTTGGCATATAGGTAGGTAGTATAACGTAGTCATTGGCTAAGGAAAGATTTTGAAAAAATTCCACGGGGATACCGAGATATGCTCGTACAAAGCAGCGGGCGTATGCTAGTGAAACGATAAACTATCTCTGATAAATCATTCTGTATTTGTATAGTTGTTCCAGTTGAGAAAGGTAATTGAATTACATGTAGATTCACACACTATAAATTGATAATATCTCTACATAATATAGATATATCTGCTTGCCTATTCTCAGCAGTGAGAGTCTTTTGGCTGAAATGTCAGACTGTACGAGTAAATCATGTCATCCAGTTTTATGAGATTCCTTTGTCATATGACTGTACTTCTATAGTTGCGTTCCAGTTGAGAGAAACCAGAGGGGTAATTCTCGTAATTGGAATGTAGTGAAAATTCAGTATCGATATATATACAAAATATAATAAGATATACAAAAGTCACATTTGGTATTTTCGTATCACAAAACGAAACTTCGAAGTTTAACATTATAATCACACAATTATAATGAATTACGACTGAATATTTAACTATATAATAATGGTATACTGCTCGCAATAAGAATTGACATTATTAATAAAAGATACCAAATGTACAATTTTCGGTCAATTCATAATCCAGTCATGATTCGGACACATTTCTTCACTGACACTGCCTTCAGGTAATTAATACAGAATGATTCACGCCACAAATTGATAATATCTATATTATTATAGAGCAATCTCTGCCTTTGATATCTAATTGAATTTTTATTACTATTGATAGGTGCACTTTCAAACAAATGTGGTAGTCTGGACAAAATGAAAATAGGAATGAATGTCGATCGATGAGCTTGCATAATACATATATTAATGGTTTTATGGATTTGGCAACAGTTTTTTTATCAAAAGGTTTTATAGAGATATAATATATAATATAGAGGCCACCATGTCGCCCATAAAACCTTTTGATAAAAAAACTGTTGCCAAATCGGTGAATAATTAAAATGTGTTAACGTATTCGCAATGACTGCATGCAAAAATTGTACTTATTAGTATTTTACAACAAATCAGATTTAATTTTATTTTCTATACTTACGTTATGGTGAGGCTCTATTTTTGCTTATCCGCATGCCTTTGACATCAGAATCGGACACAAATTAAATTACTTTCTAAATAAAATAAGTATATTTAATTTATTTAAATTGATTACAATATACTGGTTTTTCTTTTCAATTTAATAGTTAAGCTCTTCTAGGTAGAGCGACTAATCAAAACGTTACTTTGCTTCCAGGATTTGAATTCTCAAACGAGTTGTTACAATATTTCTCTTTATTGCGTCAACGTCTAGGATTTTCTATTCAAACATGCAATTGTTTCCTTAATAATATTGTGTATCTAATATTACTTTATCATATCTGATTTCATTCCTATGTTACATAATCCTTAAATGTACTTATGTACATTGCACTTCGCCACTTTTTTGCGCCACAAATTAAGCTCATAATGAAGCACGCTTTACACCAACAGTTCTTCAAACCTGTATATGTCAATTTGGTGTTGTTGATGGAAAGTGATAACGGTTAGTGTTCACTGGGAATTAGCAAGTGCGCTAGTACACGCCGCGGTGAAATGGAAAGCGCTTGCGCAACAAGCACCGGTACGCGGGCGCAGCGCAAATGTATGTATCGATACAGTAAATAATCCAGTAACTAAACTTTAATATTAAGTACGAGTAGTATGTTTAAGTAGTGACTACAGATTAGGATATTACCACATAAGAGTGCGCCACATTCTGTGACCCCATTCACTTGTTTTCTTTTATTACGATGAGTTTAAGACAAAATACCTAACTTCAGCTACAGAGTAAAATGATGTTTGAATATTTTTGAGATAAATCTAATCATAATCTACAAGAACCCGTTTTTATTATTGCCTCAATGGACAACGTTTTAAGGTGAACGCACAGTTATCCGAGCCAGAAGAATCGAACGAAATAAATTTTAAAAAAAAATGCCAATGTAAAAAATATTTTTTTTAAGCTATTGCATAGCTTCTATCGCGGGCCTTGAGCGCGGGGACCGAATCCAGAAATTCCGTAACGAAAAAACCTCACGCTCCCCACTCCGACGGGCAAGGAGGTGTGGCTTGAAGGCCGTGCATCGTCTAACGTCGTTTCAGTTCGGCAGTCTTCGACACGGCGTTGTGTGCGTGCGATTAGACGTATTGTACGACTCTACGAAACTCATTTTATTTATTTAATAATAGAAAAAATTGTTTTCTTATCGGTCACCACGCTCAAAAAGTGTAACTTGAATTAATATCAAAGAAAAAGCAATACTGCATGAATAAAATAAATAAATAAAATTATATTGCATAAGTTGATACAAAATGCTATGCAATAGCTTTACCGCGGCAGTCCCCGAGTGCCACACGTCTTTTTTTTTCTCTCACTATGTAGAACTTTACTAAATGTTATTAAAATCTGTAAAACTAAATAAAATGCATCGAGAACGCTACAAAAGTAATGTTATTTCCTAAATTACTTGAATAAGCTCAGCTTTACTTCACTCGAGGATACCTTAACAGTTACTACCACAAACCCTTAATTAGGATATAGTACCTTTAACTAAACGTCATCGACGAGGCTAGTTAAACCCACGTATGCAGATAAAAAAAAACACGCTGGCAACGTGACAAACATTTAAAAACTGAAGCCAATTCGAAACAATCTTTCAAAACTTTGATAGAATTTAGATGCTGCACTTAACAATATATTTATAAAAGTAATAGTCACCACGACCGCATGCGCTAGTAGATTGAGCAATCGAGTTTTAAAGTTATTGAGCATAGTAATGCGTAATTTTACATGTTTGTAATTAGTAGCGTACGACGCAAAAGTTATAAAAAGATATGTAATATACGCATTTCAAACTAAAACTGTTTTTCGTGTGCAAAAAAAAGATGCTTTTCATCAGTAAAGACTGCATTTATTTGATAAAGGTCTACCTACTAAAGTTCATAGATAGCTGATGGATACAAATGGCACAAAACCGATCATTATGGAAGTCTATGGGGGAGATTTATAGCAGTGGACTTTCTTTGGGAAATGGTGGAATCATTACCATTTCAGTCAAAGAAGGTCCACTGCTGAACCTCATTTTAAAAGGCTTTCTAACACATTCAGGGTGCAATTTTTGTTTGCCTATTACACTCCGCAAAGTATTTAATTGGTCTACAATTAGATGATTCAATAAATATTAGTTAAAAAGAATGTTCAGTGTTATTACTGCTTGACAGGTCTATAGAATACTTGCGATAGGGAAATTATAATGACTTCTTTAGAAAACACATTTTAAAAGAGCCCGGGCAGCTTGGAATCTTTGCTATTACCATATACTCTCTACAAATTAAAACGGATGTTAGAGTAAAGGAAAAGAAAAATTGATACATATATATATGATAGTGCATACATAATATTGTAATAATGCAAAAATAACCAAGACATTCAACAAACAGAGGTGTCTCATAACAACGCACAATGAGTTACGTCAATGGAACGGGACAGCATTTCACTCTCGCAGCGGAAAGCGCGACGCGGAAGGCGAACTTTCTCTTTTGCGCAGCAAACGAGCGCGCCGGGCGCAGTGAAAAACTCAGATTGCGCGCGGTACCGCAGCGTCTCGCGCGCGAACCTATCTTTACGTAACGTACGTTCCGCCGACGATGAATTAGCATACTGTTGCCACACATAATTAGACTGCTCTAATCTAATAAATAACGCTATCTATTCACTTAATTTGAAAATTATAAGCACAATTTGTTGTAATAAATACAAATACAAAATAATTTATTTGCAATAAATAGGGTAACATTGAAACAGATGTTATTGTAATATAGATCACCAGCCTATTTAGCCATTATAAATAGCATGCAAATTTTAGCTTAAAAATATTTAAAATTGATCAATTAAATTATATATAATATATGTAAAACTGAATATGTAAAATGTTTAAACACATACATAAATAAAACAGTTTATTTTGATTTATGTAGTCAAATATGATATTCAGCCATCCTCTACCCGAAGCAGGTATGTTAAGTTAGAACTTAGATTAGTTAACCTACTATACACCGAATTATAACGCAACTACTTAAATACGTGCCTCTTTCGCACCGATTGCAACAACCCGCGATTACTACAAATCTAACGATTTTCGTTTGCTTTCCATCTTTGACATTTAAATAAATACAAGTACATATTATAGTTAACTGAATATACTGAAACCATAGCCAATTACAATAGATGCCATAATAGCAATAAAATTCATGCGTATCTGCATTGAAACATACACATCAATTTAAGAGATGTTGCATTAAACGGCACACAAACGATCGCGCGTACAAATACCGTGGAAAATGCGCGCGCGAGAGTGAGACGACGATACTTTGTGAGGACGCGAGCGAGCCGAGCGGAGGTCAACGGCTAGCCGCGGTCGTTGCCCCGCTATCGGAGTGACCTACTGAGCGCGTGACGTCACCGCCGCACCGCACGCTCGATGGCATTGGTTCACCGCTGACTCTTAGCGCCATCTGTTTGCGAGTAGTAAAACCATTATTAGCACGTCTACAGGAAATGACACTGACTACAATCGATGCTATAACATAATAATATTACTCCTTAATAAAATTATGTTATAGCATCGATTGTAGTCAGTGTCATTTCACAGTACTTTTTAGTTGAATAGAGCCTTTATGAATGTATATATAAATATGTAGGATTCAGTCTGTTGTTATTCACAAGTCTTGAAAAAAATCCCAAACTACTTGAAAGATGGAGCCGACTTCTACGATTCTCGTAATATTATTAAATTAATTAACCTTATTATTATCATATAAGCTCAATAATGAATAAGTAGATAGAATACCTGCCGTACCAATCATACCGGAATTGTACGATTAAATAATTCTTTGAGCTGCGATGGGACTCTACCAAATCTCTACATAAAATACAAATCTCTACATACGTCATAAAATAGTATCCCTTATGTTTTGTTGCAGAAGTGGAGCTCGAGAGTATCCAGGATAGGTATGTGCAAGTTCTGCGCAGCTACCTGGAGCACGCAGCGCCGCATCATCCGGGCAGATTACAGGAACTGTTCGCGAGGATACCAGAGGTAAATAATTGCCTTAACTGTTTACACAATCACTAGATTAATGTTATTTCATTATACAATCTTTACTTTAATTGGTTCTCTTACTTAAAGCAACATTGTTACTATAAACCAGTTACAGATGCAATAGAAAGCTTCGAATTGATTTCACAATACGTTTTCACTTACTTTCAGATCCAAGCGGCGGCGAACCTCCTGCTCGAGAGTAAAATGTTCTACGTGCCCTTCGTGCTGAACTCGGCTGAAATAAGATAGTATATGGCGCAGCAGGGCGTATAGTTCTCGATGTACGAGCGGCCCACCTCTCGCCTGAGCCCCCGCCGCACCCTCGTCTTATGATCACCGCACATGACACCACCCTGTGTTCAAAACAACGACAATTCAGCACAAGAGTTCGTACAAATGCTACTCGGACATAGACAAGAAAATATCCGCAGATGGCTTCGCGGTCTTTTTCCAAATTTGGAAAGCGCGCGAGATGGAATGGATTTGTGAAAACAAAATAATGAGTTTTGACATCGGACGGAACATGGAAAAAATGAGATCGATATGCAATAAAAAAGAATCTTCTCCGAGTATCAGCTTTCGCTCTTCGCTGTGTCTGTACTGTGGAAGTGCTCAGATAGTCAATTTGTTGCGTTGAGTATGTACTTGTCTTGCAAGTGACAAGAAGTGCGAGGACAATGCGGTACACTTTATACCTTTGTTGAGTCGATGTGTGAATTGGTTTTATTGTTTGGTAGAGGAATTAAAACGTCCCAATTGACAGACTGATTTATTATTAAATACTTAGACATAGGAACCAGGGACTTGAATGAGTGTTTTATATGGTAGTGTATACTACATAGTGTTAAATAGATTAAAATATATAATTATGTTACTATTTAAATATGTCAGACGAAGAATTGCATAATATATTATTTCTGTAAATATAGATTAAACTTTACAAGGTAAGACGTTGTTTTTAGACAGAATTGTTTCTTGTAAATGGAATATTGCTGTTTTAATTTGCATTTTATATCGTCTAGGATTAACCAGTAGAATAATTCGCTGGGTGTGTAATATGAAAAATAATTTAATTTTATATGACCCGTTCTTAACATAAGTAGCACTAAGTACCTACTCTCAGTGTTTACCAAGACTGCTTGTATACTGTTTTATACACACTAACAATGTAGCGTGGATTCGCTCGGTTCTCGTAGTCACAACTTATGCATTTTTCTTGTCAATATTTTTGCATAACACTTGTGCATATGTTATTTTCATAATAATACTTCTCTCCTGATTCTGGTCTAACGAGATAATAAGTAACTGTTACACGTAAATGTAAATATAACGTTGTTTCAGGTTATCGTGTGTAATTTCACTCTATCTTTGTATTGAGTTGTCCTCGTGGTACCACTTTCGTTTTCTCCGTATATATTATTCCGAATTTAACATTGGAGAAATAGTATTACATAGTTGAATCACCTAACCATTGCCATAAGGAAAGAAGAGAAATAAAAGATAAGGATGATATTTTATACCTTCAAAGTATCAATTTTAATAAAATTATTTCATTTAACGATGTTCATCGTAGACTCTATTATTACTATCACTCACTGATGCCACATGGGATCCATTTTGTGTGTAGATGCCTTGTAAGGTATTTTAATGTGTACTTCGCTTCCTTTTAATGTGTTCAAACGTAATTGTGCTCAATGATTCATTATTTTCATTACAAGTATCATTAGTGTTTTCTCTATACATTTCCTTCAAAACACAGGTTTTGAATGTATTTTCCTATGTTCCAATTATTTTCCTTTAAATCAAATGGCCTGTGAAACCAGGACTGAAAAATCATTTTGTCCATAAATTAGACCCAATGAAAAACTCCTAACAACCGAAAGTTTCGAATTAAGTTCTGTGATTTAAATATTCCGAACTTTTACTCGAAACCTTTGTTGACTCTACTTCGGTGTAGGCCCCTTGGTCGAATCGTATAGCAATCACAAACTAAAAATACCTGGCATATACCTGTAACCTATCGATCATATCAATGTCATTTCTCGTTTGTTTTTCATTTTAATATACTCGTTTCTTTCATTTCGAAGGACTAATAAGCTTCCGATGTAGTTTTCCTTAAACCCCTCCTGCCTTACCTATTAATTTAATACCTTACCTCATATAAAACTCACCCAATGTATTCGACTGGGTAGCTCAAATAAACTATGCACTAGTTCCAAGGAGCACTTAGTTAGCTCTCTTTTACACCCACACAGAAGCGAAATTAGAGCATTACATCAATATGTTTTCTACATCAGCATGGACTCAATCAAACTATTAACACATCCATATTCACAGTATCCATTCATTCGATTCATTTTTATCTAAATATCAAGATGTAGAGTCACATTATAACTAGCACGCACAACTAATCTTAATTTATAAAAATCATCTTCGATACATTTTTATAGGATAACATCACAATATTTAAAAATAAATCATAAAACATCAATTAAATATAATATATTATAATATAAACGTCAGTTGTATTTAAAACCCGGAAAAGGTTACATTAAATTTTAACAAAGACTTCTCAAACCTAACACTGTCTAAGATACTGCCTTTCATTTTTACTAAAGTTATTTGCCGTTATAACTCGTATTAATCATTAATAATAAAAATTGTAATCATAAACGTTCCAACAACGGTGAACAGTTACCATTAGTGTAGGAAGGCGACGTAAGCCTTGTTAAAATTAAGTAATTACAACCAAAAAGTTCGTTCTAAGGACTTAGGTTCTAGGTAATTAATATGCCTTAGAATTGTCGCATCGATGACATAGAGACAATACTGTGTCTTTAGCAAATACTGCAATTTTAGCGTTACGGCAGTACTAATCAGAATCGCTGATTTACCCCGATGACAAATCTTGTGCGTTAGACACAGGAATTTTTATATTCTCACGTATAATGTAAAATCTAAAAATATCTCAACATTTTTACTCAGTCCTCGACGGCCTCTGTTATACCACTTATGCTTCAGATAATACCGAAAAGCTTGCATAAAGATCATGACGCGAACTTGAAGGTTGTGAATTAAGTGTACGACCAGTAAGACAGAGGGTTAACCTATTTTTAGAAGCCAGTAATTGAACAGCTAATGTTAGCACTCATAGAATTTGTTTAGTTTGAACTTAACCGTCCTTTCTGTAGAAGGATTTAAATTATATTGAAATAACGTATCAACTCGTCCTTCAGCGAAACCAGTGAAGGTTTTATAAATTCCGTTCAAATAGCAACCCTAAACTGCACCGACACGCTGTACAACATGAACTATACAAAAAAATACCTTGTCGTGTTTGCAGCTTATGGTTAAAAATCTTACAAGTTACTGAGACTAACTCGCTTCACTGTAAAAAGCGTTTTTTATAATGAGGGGTTTATTATTAGAAATCCTGTTACCTGAATGAGCGACACGCGTCCGTTCCTCAACGTGTTACCATTAGTTAAGTGTTAGCGGTTAAAATGTGTTTTGTACATTGTAATTAGTTCGAATACAACCAGTTACGATACTGCCATCAAATGCCTAAATAGTTTTCAATTAATTTTGTTATGCTTTACGTAAGTTTTTTTAAGTGAATGACGTTGGTGAAATTATTAGTTAATTGTGATAGCTGAACAGTGATAGTTGGAGTACGCTATAGTACGCATCCAAGCCGACTCTGTTCGGTCGATCGGTCTCATACCACCGTGGGGTTTGCCTTACAATCCTCACGACAATTGGATAAACTATATTTATTTATTAATTTTTTATCTAACTTAATTATAATTAATTAGTTTATAAAAAAACACCATCCGAACGACGGTGTTAAATCTAAAGTCTGAGGTTAAGATGCCTTTATAGATTTTTAAACATGTAACGAACGGGAATCGTAAATCGTGCATCGTTTTAATATATAAATGATAATGTAAGTAATATTGACACTTATTTTGTTAGAATCCTAGCGTTAAGGCGAAACTAACGGCAGTGTATCAAATTGAAGTAGTCTTATAAGGATGTTATTGGCGTTGTACAAAAGATAGTATTGTTAGTAAATAAAAACCAATTGGCGCATTACTGGCGAGTACCTAATTAGTTAATAGTACACGACAGCCCGAAGAGGCTAGGCATGCATAATGTAAATACAAATTGTCCACGTGTAAAATAGCCACTCGCGTTACGTTGTTCTTCTAATTGGTTTGCTGAAGTTTCTACAGCTTCTTTCGCCTTATGCCCTTCGTATTTATACAACGTTGCAATGACTGATCGAAAAAATAAATGATTCACAAATAGTTTGCTTCAGCTTGATGTTTTGATTATTTCTAATGTTTTCATAACGTAGAGATCGTTGCTCTTGCTTTAGACTGGTAAAGTCGTAGCCGGTTTTTGATACACTTGTGTCTATGTTAAATACTACATAGACATTGATGTAGTCATTCATATGTTTATAATAACTTTGCAATATCAGGGTTAGCTTAGAACAGGGTTTCAGCTTGAATACTTGTATTATAATGTATTTAAAGCACTAACAGCATGCTGTTCCTATGAATCATGGTTAAAAAAACTGATACGCACCCTTACAATATCTCAATTACTCAGAAATACACTATTTTGAAGCATATAGGCACAAGTTTTTCGATTGCCAGCAAGTAGATAATACTGCGAAAATATTTTGACTGATAATAGTAATTAAACATAATGTTAATAATTATAAGGGTGTAACAAACACTTAATGCATTTCACGTTTCTTTACAGTCCATAAGAGAATAATTAGTTACATACGTCGTAAGATATCATGACGAAATATTTTCACATTCATAGATTAAGGTTTGTTGTGTATAAAAATAGCGATTCATGTATTTCGGGTAAAAGAAGGGTTAAAATTGTGTACATTAGACATTGTAATAAAATAGTTATGATAACGAGTGTAAATCCGTAAGAGAATATATATTTGGAAACGTTGACGAGTGTTTGTTGTATGTAATTCGTGTCACAGATGGATATTTGGACTCTAAGTATATATTAGATATCTATTCTACGAGTTATTCTTCATATTTTATTCAAATAACAGTCAGTTTTCGTTACATTTACCCAAAACAAACACGTTTAGCTTGTATTTCTGATTTAATGTTTAAATTCTTTTATAGTTTTTACACTATCTCAGAAATAAAAACACATAGTTTCCATGCGTTTTATTTTTTGCTGTACAAGTGATTGCGTACATTATCGGCGCTTTGTCGCCTACATTTTGTAGCACGACCGAGTGGAAAACAACATTGTCACACTAATTAAGTTTCAATCAGGACATAAGGTATACTAAACATAGCACAATTACTATAAAGCAAAAAATATAGCGAGGATTAAGTTGTAATAATAAGAATAATAGACGAATACTAATTATAGGTAAACTGTCGTAAATTTGACCAGACTGATATTGAAATGGACTCGGGATGATGCACTGCTAATTTGCAATATTTATTTCTATAACTTAGAACAAATGTACTGAAATATTTGATATTTAATCATTCTTAAATTATTTATTAAACGATTAATTCTCTATTTTTATAACACATTTCTAAGAAATCTATACTGATGTTATGCGATTTTTGTCATTTTCTATGTGGAATGTAATCTTGTGAACCACTGGCTTTGAAATGTTAGAACATTATTCTAAACAAAAAAAAATGTTATTGACAAACGCTGGAAATATCTACCTATTTAGGGTTAAATTTCCGACAGTTTACCTTTATCTATACATTTTTGTTACGAGCAGATTCACAAAAAGTGCCTCAAATTAGACGCACTTTCAATATAGCGAGAAACAATAAGAGTTCAATGTGGTTGAGTGTGCTGTTCACGTATTTAGTTGGGCTCGCTCAATATCAAGACTTATCGCTTCAGACCTAGCATATACTTTAAGTATTATTGATACCCTAGGGTTCTATATTTACATGTAGCAAATCACATTAGTTGCTGACTGCAGTACTGTTCTCGATGGATCTAAGTCTGTTATTATTCGACCAAGTTAAGGTGACTGTTAGTGGTACTGAAGAAATTTTATTTTCTCGTTCGAGTGGTGCGCCGGTCGTTAGTCAATCGAAAGTGTACGGTTTGCCAAGAGAAGTTACCTACAGTTGTGTTTAGTTAGCGATGCATAACGTGTTTGTACTTTAATTTGTTTTTTAGTTGTACTCTTGGAAATCAATGGTTAATAATTTAAGAAAATAAAATGTATGTGAAATATGATGTTGTTTCTGTATCACGTTACCCTTAGGAAAAAATCTTGCACAAAATAATTATTGATGCAATATACATAAATACGCTCTCTTGTATTGACATTGACTATAGAATACAGAAAAAAAAATAGTCTAATTACAGAACTATTACTTATACTGTGGTCTAATTATCATCAGTAATAATTTAGAAATCTAAAAATTTCACCACCATAGAAATTATTACATGAATATTGGTCTAATGTGCATAGACTCATTAGACATTTACAAATTTCTTGAAGAACCTCATACCACGTAGTCTCCTCAAAAACCTTGGCATGGAGTATATTCCACAACCTGAGAGGTCCAGGTAGGAAACTCCTCTGGAATCGCACAGTACACATCCATTAAGGATCTAATGTATGAAGATGACTATGTCAAACGGTGAGACTACAAAAAGATACTGTGGGTATGGCATCAAACAATTCCTCTGAACCATTGTGTGAGGAAGACGCAAACAGAGGCAAAGTGCTTGGAATCGGCCACTATCCTAAGAGCTCATCTCTGAATAGAGACAAGATATCAGGATATTTGGGTGCTCCCACCCAGAGGTATTTACATAACATTTTTTACTATGGTATAAATGTCTAACAACGATCTTTAGAGCTTAAGCCAACCTCGCCTGCACCCTACCGACTAGCGAAAGGGGCTCTGACAAAAGAGGGGTAGGGCACATCATATTTATAAGCTGCCCGACTAGGGAAATACCTCCATCTTAGTTGTGTTCCTGTGAGTAAGTGAGGTCACCAGAAAGGAAGGAGTTGCTGCGTTGGCAGCGAGGGTTGCGGCGCGCGAGCGATATTACATGTTGCTAGCGTTAATATGGCTAGATAACCGCTTAGTATCAGGCGGGCCGTATGCTTGTCCGCCACCCTACGTAGTATAAAAAAAAGTGAGAACATTTTTATGCTTAAAAAACCAGGCTTTAAAAAATATGCGAAAGCAGTTAGGCATAAATAATGTTATGAGTAAATAATATCATTAGGATAAACAAAAGTATGCCGTGTTATAATATGTCTTAAAATTTTATGCAAATGGATAGGGAACCCCAGACATGACAACATTATATACTCCATTTGAGGTTGCACTAGCGCATTGTACAGTTATATTTTAACGCATCCGAACCGCCACCCTATACATCGCAGCAACTTCTACCTAGTGCAATAAAATAGGAACCTTAACTGGAAAATTATAACTTATATAGCAAATTAAATAATAAATAACATAACGATGACGGATAGAAGCGGATATTCGTATATAGCGTAGTGTACAGAAGTTCCAAGAGGGTCGACGTGCCACCGGTGCTGCAGCACTGGACCCATTTCAAGATTAGAACCGTATCTAACAGTGGGAAGATACAAGTTTACAGGCTTATGATGATGATCATTTTATTACATGAATATTGCCTGTAAACTTGTATCTTCCCACACCATTCTAGATATGGAAGGCTTAGTAAATTTAGAGCACATGTAATGTCCTGACTGCTACATGTTTTCTTGTTTTATGGGTTTTTCATTACCGTTTTTATTTTATGTTTTTTAGTTTTATTTATTTTGATATATGCAATGTCGCTCTTACAGTAAATACATATCTAATGACACCCCTCGAGCTAAAATCCATCGAGCCGTCCAGACTGCGGCGCGCATTTGCATTTGAACTTGGCGCCAAAAATCCGCCATTATGATATTTTTTTATTTTGACGTACCCAGTGTCACTCTCACAGCAAATACGAATCTAACGATATCTCTCAAGCTAAAATCCATCCAGCCGTTTTAGGTGCAGAGCGTGCCAAACAATTATACATACATACATACATACTTTCGAAAAACATAACCCTCCTTCTGTCGCAGTCGGGTAAAAAAATAAGACAAGAAATATATGTAGGTACTGAGTATTGATCAAATAAAAACGTTAATTTAAAAAACTAAAAATCCCGACTGCTTTTTCTGTGTAATTTGGAAATGAAAAACCCTTAAAACAAGAAAACATGTAGCAGTCGGCTTAGTGAATGTAGGCTTAGTGAATTTAGAGCACATGTAGGGTCCCAACTGCTACATGTTTTCTTGTTTTAGGGGTTTTTCATTTCCAAATTACCCAGAAAAAGCAGTCGGGTTTTTTAGTTTTTTAAATTAACGTTTTTATTTTATGTTTTTTAGTTTTATTTATTTTGATATATATGCAATGTTACTCTCACAGTAAATACATATCTAATGACACCCCTCAAGCTAAAATTCATCGAGCCGTTCAGACTGCGGCGTGCATTTGTATTTGAACTAGGCGCCAAAAATCCGCCATTTTGATATTTTTTTTATTTTGAAGTACCCAGTGTCACTCTCACAGCAAATACGAATCTAACGACACCTCGCAAGCTAAAATCCATCTAGCCGTTCAGGCTGCAGAGCGTTCCAAACAATTATACATACATACTCTCGAACAAGTTAAGTTAATTAAAAAAATCAAAAATCCGACTGCACCTACAACAGATTTATTAATCACGCGTAACAATAATATAATTCCATACAAGCAAAGCTGCAGGCAAAAACTAATATATCAAATATATATTTGAAATCAGGTCATCGAGACCTTTATTTCGATACCCATATCGATATATTTAGAAGAAAAAAAAAATTACTGCAACGACAATTTTGCGGCTCACAGCCGCCATATTGATTTTTTTTATATTTGATGTAGCCTATGTCACTCTCACAGCAAATACGAATCTATGTCGTTAGATTCGTATTTGCTGTGAGAGTGAGTGAGAGAACGGCTGGATGGATTTTAGCTTGAGTGGTGTCGCCACTCAAGCTAAAATCCATCCAGCCGTTCAGGCTGCAGAGCGTGCCAAACAATTATACATACATACATACTCTCGAAAAACATAATCCTCCTTCTGTCGCAGTCGGGTAAATAGGAAACTTCTTTAAAACCACATACAGCTCAAGGGGTATTATGGACACCCCACATTAATATAATTATTAGCACAACAGCCACGTGCAAATAATAAATTGTAAGAAAAATGTGACAAAAAAAATTAGACGATTGTTAACAAAAGGTACGGACTCCGGGGTCTGTAGATTGTAACTATTATTAATAAAAAAAGGACACCCCACAAGTACAAGGTGTTATGGACGCTCCTTGAGCTGTGCAGTACATGACATATACACGAGGCCAGAACCATTCCCAGTGTCGTACGAGTATATATTTCAGGTGCCATCAAGGGCTGTTTGTAGCTGTTTGGTACTTGCATTGCAACCCCATACATATCAAACTTTATTGCGCCGTTTGATACCCTCTACATAATCTCATATTTTAAACCCCGACGATAAAAAGAGGTTTTATTAGTTTGCCTTATGTAGTTATTCATGTATCAGTCTGTAATTTATGTCCATGTGTATAATAATATGATTTAATTTTATATTTGTTTGTAAGAGCATTTATTACAGAATTTTCTTAGCTATGTTACATGAAAATCTGTTCAAACTCTCTAAATATCACATCTAAATACTTCGATAATGCCGTAAAGGCGAACCCGTAATGCCGTAAAAGTGTTTCAAATATTGCCTAACTTGGACCAATTCCCAAGTAACGCGTGGGCGATACGATAGATACATAATTTGTCTTTTAAGCGTCTTTGGGCTACAAGTTACTTGGGATCCTGCGGGTCGTATGCTTGTTTGCCACTGAAACTGATATAAATACGTCTAGTTGCGGATGAATTTATCTATCGATAATAATAAGTATAAAACTGAAGAGTTCGGTTGTTTGGGTCTCTCGCTACCTCTAACTTCCAGACGGATTTAGTTTTTTTTTGCATTGCATTGCATTGCATTGCAAAAAAGAAAAGATACGTACCTACTAGTACTGCACATACATCTATTAGTACTCATACTTTAATACAGTTACCATATTATGGTAACCGCCCTATGCTTGTTATTCCACCAGACGTAGTTTATTAAAAATATTATTATATATATGTGTGATTATTAATTTATAATTCAGTGCTACCAGTTATTTTGTTTAACCATGAATGAATGAAGAAAACACCTTGAATGAAATGAGTGTCTCGAAATAAAATAAGCTATTTAATCACCAGGAATACCTATTTATTTCGGTTAATATTTTTGCTATACGATTTCGTGATTCACTTATTTCACAAAGTTTTTCAAGTACTTAACGAATAAATCATTGCAGAAACAATTATTTTGGGGTGTAAGTGGTTCATCAACATCTTTGAACCAAAGCCAACCTCACCTGCACGCGGTGCACCCTGCTGACAGACAAACGAGGCCATGGCGATAAGATATGTAGGGCATAGCGTATATTTAAGCGGCCCGACTGGGTAAGTACCTCCACCTCACAGAATACCGCAGCCAAATAACAATTCCCTTGAGGGTTCCTGCGAGTGAGTGAGGTCACTAGAAACAAAGAAAGGAAGGAGAATAGGCTGGCAACGGATCGGCGATTCTTGGTATTCTTGGGATTGCTTTCCATCAGGTGACCCACATGCTCGTTTGCTACCCTCTCATATAAAAAAATATATATATTCATTTCATTGATTTGATTCATGCAGCGCACTAGCACTTATAACAAAATTCATAACCTGTAAACAAAGCTAAGATTGTAAATTTTTCTCTGTAAATTTCCTCGTGTCGTAGGCGTCGTAGCTAGAAAATAAAAATCAATTTTGGACTCTTACACTGGCGGCGCTAATGTGTTAATAGTATCATTTTTTATTTTTTTTTATACTACGTCGGGTGACAGACAAGCATACGGCCCGCCTGATGTGAAGCGGTTGCCGTAGCCATATTAACGCTCGCAACATAAAATATCGCTCCGCGTGCTCCGGTGCCGCGACCCCCGCTGCCGACGCAGCATCTCCTTCCTTTCTGGTGACTCACTCGCAGGAACACACCAACCCTCAAGGGAATTGTTATTTGGCTGCGGTATTCTGTGAGGTGGAGGTACATTCCCCAGTCGGGTAGCTGACAATTACGCTCCCTACCTCTCTTTTCGCCAGAGCTTCGTTTGTCAGTCAGCAGGGTGCACCGCGTGCAGGTGAAGTTGGCTTTGGTTCAAAGATGTTGATGAACCACTTACACCCCAAGATCATATCATGCGTAAAATACTTCTATACGAAATAAGATTTTTAACCGACGAATTACCTCATAGGATGAAATTCTACTGACTATCTTTATAGTATGATTTGTGTAGTCTAGGGTTTAATGGATATATTTGGGGTAAAAATCATGATATAAACCAAATAACCCACTGAGATATTATCGAATAGCAATATTGTTCACTTTGTGTTATAGTACTTTTTTTTAAGCAACGCCGTCCAACGTAAGAATCTTCCATATTGAATATCACAGGGCAAGATAATAATTTATACACATAAAACCAGATTTTTTTCCTTCTTTTTATCCTTTTATGATAGGCGAAGGTATGGGCGTTAGGCGAAGGGATCAACCGGTCTATCGGCGATAGATAGATGAGGAAAATTATTTTCCTAGCTGGAAAACTGCCAAATACTGACAGATTTCATAAAACGTGAATGTAATCTGCCTGACTGTAAAAAGGGGCCAATCCTACCTAAATGGCAGGATCCTGCCACATATTGTCACACTGCAAGGCATTCATTGAACCACTCCCATGGAAGTAATAATGTACTGCGTCAGTGAGTACCTTGCAGCAAAAATAAAGAAAATAAAACCTTATGCTAAAGTCGTAAGAGTCTTGTTGCGCGCAAAATAAAAATGAAACCGAGTGAGAGAGCAACCACTGAACGCTGTGTCCCGTTCTAACAGTGACTTAGAGTTGCCAGAGTTAAGTTGATTTCCATCCTTTCGTTGTTTGTAGAAAAATATGCGATTGATGTAATCTAATGAAGTAAAAACATTTACTTATATATTGTTTCTAAATATAAATAATAATTTATTACCGACATGTTAAAGCAATATTATTTGTTGCTACATGTAAAGCCTTATTAACGCAAAAAAATGCGATTGGCGTATTCTTTTCTTTTATTTTTATGAAATATGAGATTGGTTTTCTTTTATTTTTATGAAATACGGACACCTGACCTGACAATCCCACATGAAATCGCCGACTCGTACGTTAATGGCGGAGTGTTTTTTGATTTCGTGTTATTTTTGAAGAATTTTAGTTAACATGGGGAGAATTTGTGTCGTAGAGACAGGTCGTTTGTTGCAGAAGCGAGTATTATCCTGATTGTGGTTTTCACAGGTAATAGTTTTAAACATAATTTGTTAGTGAAGAATTACGGTACGGTACGGTGACCATGCATGACTGACTATCCAATCCTAGTTCAAGAACAAATAACTTAAATACCTATGCATTATTTATTCCTTTCTTAAAATAACTTTGTTTCAATTTCAGATTTCCTAAAGATCCTAATGTTTGGGTAATATGGATAAATATTATACCCATGAGCTCTACCCGAAAACTGACCAATGCATCGTTTAACTCATATTGCAAAATTAGAATCAATGAAACCTTTAAGGAATAAGCTGGGTTTGCGGCAGAAACTTCACAAGACTGTTTTATTTAGCAATGTCTGATTTAGAATTAAACTTAAATGTAAACTTAACTGTTTTTTCTTACCTAATTAATTAAATATACCACAATAGGTAGCTTATCGTAATTTTATCTCAGTCCAGATGCATGTCGTGTCCCACAAGGACCAGTATGTCCTTATCTATGTACCTACATATATGATGCGAGTGTGAAAAGCAAGCAAAAACAGGAAATGTATAGTGCCGCAAAGGGCAAGTTTATCATTAGCATTTTCGATTAAAATCCATCTGGAGCAATGATCTGCTGACGTCAAATCACAAATATATTTTTATATTTATTGTCCTTAAATCATATTTCAATATAGTCACCATCGCGAGAGAGGGATATGAGTTACAGTTACTGAGCGTTCGGCGTCAATTTTGCGACAACAGCTTATTCCTGTTGTCATCATCATCATCATCAGGTCCATTTTAGTCTCCACTACAGGAGCACGACCTCTCGTCCGTCCTAGACGGAAGGAGGATTTGGCCTACACTCCCCACGCTGGCCAAACGGGTTGGGGAGGCCTGATCGATATTTGATAATGTATTTCCCTTAGTCGCCTTGTACGACATCCACGGGAAGAAACGGAGTGATTCTATTCTACTCTGCCGGAAACCACACGGCCAAATATTCCTGTTGTACGTAGTACTTATTACTTCCATGCCCACTCCACGTCCCGCGCGTAGTCACGTAAGTTAAGAATGTTGAGATACGTTAGTTACGCTTAACAACGCTTATTAGTCTTTTAAAATGTTCTTCTAACTGAAGAAAAACACACATTTTATTTTTATGTATATTTTCATTAAAAACACCGATAGTCGAACTAACGTATTTAAGTTTTTTGAGAGCATTTGTAAAGGAAATCTGCGGTATTTCGGTTACGTTAGATAGTTCATACAAGTTTTCAACGCATAGTCGAGATAATTTTGTCTATCTCCGGTATCTCATAATAGCCATCGAATATTTAATAACCTTTAAACTCAATATAATAAAAAAAATATATAGGCTGGTCTGACAGGACCAATGTGAAGTATTATTACACAATATATATTTGGAATGTAAGCGGTTCATCAGCATCTTTAAACCAAAACCATCCTCACCTGCACCCAGCGGACTGACAAACGAGGCTCTGGCTAAAAGAGAGGTAGGGTATATTAGCAGTTTTTATAAGCTGCTCGACTGGGGAAGTACCTCTATCTTACAGAATACCGCAGCCATATAACAATAATTATTCCCTTGAGGGTTGTTGTGTTCCTTTGAGTGAGTGAAATTACCACCAAAAAAGAAAGGATAGAGTATAGGCTGGCAACGGATCGGCGACCCCTTGGTGTTGCTGATGGGTGGTGGTGATTGCTTTCATCAGGTGACCTACATGCTCGTTTGCCACCCTCACATATAAAAAAGAGATAATTTAATTGAAAATGTGTATAATTATCTTAAGCCTGGTGGGCTTAATGATAATGAAGATTTGGGACTTTGAAAGGAATACCTATATGGAACAGGTATTCCTTTCAAAGTCCCAAATCTTTTTCAGAGCATATTTGCCGTAAGTAAAGATACAGTATATAGGTATTACCTGGTATTACATAGTTTTACAGTTTAAAGAACATGACATGCACAACTAACGTATTTTTGTAGATACGCATCGTCGTGTTACACTAAATTATATGAAAACATAGGAGTCAAATTTGAAGAAACAGTGATTATTACGTACTGGTACTTCGAAATTTAATAAAATTGAAAACATAGTATCATAATAATATGCATATCCTACAAATTCAATTTCAAAGTCATAACTTATATATCAAACGAGTAATGAGATGTGGTTTTCCAAAAACTTTGAAAGCGTTTTTCTCAAAACGTTGTTTTTTGAGATACGTGATTTACGCGTGACACGGCAGTTTAGCTCTAGGTACGATATATAGAACGACAGGAAAGAGTAGCGACGTGTGTGTAATTGCCAACAATTAAACTAAAATTTTAAAAAAAATACTCCTTTCATCGACAGGAACTAATAACATATATACCTATTTATAGAGTACATATATTTTTGTTCTGAGCCTTTCATTTTCATTTGTCATCCTGGGTTGCCAGATTGGGTGATATGTCGCCGATTGGGCTACGTCAGGTCGCGACAGACCTGACAAACACTTTGAATTGGCGATTTGTCGCCGATTGGGCTAGGTACTTCTGATTCGTTTTGGGCGACAAGGCCATTCTATGTATAACGTCTTAAAAAAGCTCGCGAGAATAGGACTACCGACAAAGGTCGAGACTACAACAACAGGTAAACGATCAACTTCCTAAAAAAGGTCATCAAAATTTCACATACCACTTTTTTCTAGATTAGAAATCAGCCATTTTTTAAACGGCGATTCTTGGACCGCAGGATTGGGTGTTTTGGCTACTTCAAATACGCGACGATGATGGGAAGAAACCAGGCGGTATGTCATTGCTGCCATGGAAAATGGGTAGACCTTTGGTGTGGGATGCAACATGCGTCGACACCCTTGCGCCCAAGGGCTGATCCAGGGAGAGGGTGCAAGGGGGTCATGACACCCCCCCCCCCCCTGGGTTGAGTCCACGACGACGTGACAACGTCTTATAATTCGATTGAGCCAGCTGCACGCACAAAAAAACATGACTCATGCGTAGGGATGTAAAGCGGTAAAATTACCGTGGTAAAATACGGTAAAATACCATATTTTACGTCATTTTCCGATATTTTACGTAAAATACGGTAACTTTCGGTAAAAAACGAATATTACACTCAATCACACACTTTCGTTTATCTGAGTGACTTAGATAAACGAAACTGTGTCCATAAATTACCTTTTGCAGATCTCATCATCAATCGGTATCATCTGACAGATGATATCGAAAATAAAACTTGAATTTGTAGTACTTAAGTAAGTTTAATGGTCTTACAGTACAATATTGGTGTTATAATCATTACAAAGAAATAATTATTTTCTATTTAATGATTAGTAGTATGTAATAAGCAATATAATCACAAGGAATCATAATTATGTATAAGTCTGTAGGCAGCGGTAACCTTACCACCAGGCGGGCCGTCTGTTTGTTTTCCACCATAGTGGTAGACATAAAAAAAAGACTGAGTTACAAGTTACAATGTTACAATAAAGGATCCACTAATTCGTCTTCTGTGTCTGATTGTTCGTCATCAGTGTCAAAGTCAAACATATCCATTTCAACAGGTTCTGTTTGAATGTATTTTAAATTAGCTCGACTCATTATTAGTTTATTTTGTCGTTAGTCAAACGGTTTCTAAGTTAGTGGAATAGAAATAGTAATACTGTGGTAGTTTGCCGCCGGTATTATACAAGACTTTTGGGGAAAATTACGTAATTTTGCAATCCTAGGGCGCTTACATTCTATTTCGAAACATTATGCACGTTGCATTTCAACAAATCAAAATTTCAAACATGGCAGTTACGTAACATATTTTACCGTAATTTTCGTAAATTACCGTAAAATTACCGTAATTTACCAGCGATTTTGGTAAAATTACGTAATTTTACAATCCTACTCATGCGGTGTTACCTTGCTCTGAGGCGTTCCATTAAAATTTTCTTTTGAAAAATGCAAACATGCCATCAGTATTTTCTTATGACGTTGTCACGATCAACTCTCGTCAGTAAACCGACTTTACAGACAACCGATTTTTTTGTATCAATATAGATTAAGGACAGTACTTACATACTCTACATTAACATACTTACTATACATTAATAAAATACCTACCTATTTTTTACCTGTATCTCTTATTATCGAAATTAAATTATAACTTGAAGTGACTTAACCACAACTACGTGATCCCCCCCCCCCCCCCCCTGGCGCCGAAGCTGGATCCGTCCTTGCTTGCGCCTCCTATCTTCCATACACGTCGGGTTCTCCGGGGGCTGCTGCTGCATCAGCGGAGACCCTTAAACGGCGCAAATAGAAACCTCATCGGTAGTTATGTTTTTATGCCGTTTGGGGTGGAAACGCTTGGCCCATGGGGGTCTGAGCGCAAAAAAATTATTTAGGGACGTCTCCAAACGGTTGGTCGACTCTTCCCGCGACCAGAGGACTGGCCTATTTCTCGCTCAGCATAATAAGCTCAGCAGATTAAGCATTGCCATCCAGCATACTTACTATACATTAATAAAATACCTATTTTTTACCTGTATCTCTTATTATCGAAATTAAATTATAACTTGAAGTGACTTAACCACAACTACGTGATCCCCCCCCCCCCCCTGGCGCCGAAGCTGGATCCGTCCTTGCTTGCGCCTCCTATCTTCCATACACGTCGGGTTCTCCGGGGGCTGCTGCTGCATCAGCGGAGACCCTTAAACGGCGCAAATAGAAACCTCATCGGTAGTTATGTTTTTATGCCGTTTGTGGTGGAAACGCTTGGCCCATGGGGGTCTGAGCGCAAAAAATTTATTTAGGGACGTCTCCAAACGGTTGGTCGACTCTTCCCGCGATCAGAGGACTGGCCTATTTCTCGCTCAGCATAATAAGCTCAGCAGATTAAGCATTGCCATCCAGCATGGCAATGCTGCTAGCTTTCTGGCCACTTTACCCTTTGATGGCGATGCGGAAGAATTTTTTGATGCTATTTAGATATTATATTTTATTAATTTTAATTAGTTTATGTTATTTCTGTTTTTTTGTTTGTATATATAGTTAGTCTTATAAGTATTTATTTTAATTTAGCTATAATAATTTTATTATAATGTTGTTGTACATATATGTAATATATAAACATAATAAATAATTTAATCTTCAAATTCCAAATCTGAGGACTTAGGCCCGAAAGCATCTGGCAACCCTGTCATCTCAACTGTCATTTCGTGCTTGCTGTCAAATTTGACATTACCGCCGCCACATGTCACGTTTGTAGATTTCTATTTTATTGTTATTTTCATAAATTGCAGCAACTATTCAATTGAAACATGGTAAGTTTTACTATATAATCGATTATTAGTTTATATCAATTATTTTCCAAGTTTATAAATTGCAATATAGTCAAATAACCCAACAAATAATGTTCACTTTTGACTCATGACTTACTTACATATTTTTGTATTCAGAAACCTCTTATGCTGCAAGGGCACGAGCGTGCTATCACACAGATTAAGTATAACCGCGAAGGAGACCTATTGTTTTCGGCAGCCAAGGATTCGAAGCCCAATGTATGGTGGTCCCTGAACGGTGAACGGCTGGGTACATTTAATGGACATGGTGGAGTAGTTTGGTGCCTGGACGTTGATTGGCAGACCATTAACTTGATCACTGGCGGTGGTGATAGTTCCTGCAGGTATGCAATGAAAGAAGTTAATAATCACTAGCATGCGGAAAATGAGACAGTGTAATTAAGACAATTGTGATAATTTAATATCTTTCTATGTAATTTTTTGGTTGGATACATATCTGTCGAAGGGGGACAATTCCAAATGTCATGCAGTGTAAATTGTAAATCTTCTACCAATTTTATTACAATGTCATTGAAGTCGTTTTTATAATTTTTATTTCTGAAAATCTGTCTAGTAAATTATTGTCATGTATTTTAGTCTATGTTAATACATGGTTATTTTAAGTCCAAACTTAAAAAAGCTTTATAACCATATTAGCTGACTCGCGCAACTTCGTATGCGTGACACAGAGCGTTGAGTGTGAAGCCTAAGCTTACCATTTGAAAGGTTCTAGTGAGCCAATTTTAAAAGATAGACACATGTTATAATAAATATGTCGTATATAATTGTTGCGCAGAAACTTGAACGCAGCGCATGCAACGGAAGCACTCAAAAGGAATATTGTTTCCCATTTTTGCAACATTTTGCACTGGTACCTCCTCCGCTCCTATTAGTGGTAGCGTGATGTTATATAACCTTCCTCGAAAAATAGGCAATCGAACACTAAAATAATTTTTCAATTAGAATGAGAGAGAGTTCCTGAGATTAATGCATTCAACAAAACAAACATACTATTCAGCTTTATAATATTAGTATAGATAAGTCAGTAATCAGATTTTTAATTTCGTAGATTATGGGACTTGGAAACAGGAAAGAATATAGCAACAATAAAAACAAATTCCTCAGTGAGAACATGCAATTTTAGCTTCAGTGCATACCAGGCTGCATACACCACAGATAAAGCTATGGGCCACCCTTGCGAGGTAAATATTGTGTTCTAGTAACTAATTAAAACTAAAAAAAACAAAATTACTCGGGACATGCTAGTCCTCTTGCTAAATAAACAAGATTGTAGAAATATTACGAAAAATTCACAAACAGATGCATGGTCAAGAGGAAACAAAATTTTCGTAATCTTATGTAATTTTAATTGACTTGAATGTATACGGTTACCAAACATTTCTTTCTTTGATGAAATGCAACAATATTTGCATGGATACATTCAATTTTGATGAGTAAAACAATCCATGAACTGGCAATTTGTGATCTAATACATTAATTATTTATTCCTTTCATAATACCTTAGACATGTTTCCTGACATTATTACTAAATAAATTATAATTTATTTTCAGGTATTCATAATTGACACCAGAACTATCGATGATACAATGTCAACTCAATCACCGATACTGAAATGGGAGATAACAGATTCTAAAGTTACGTCCATGGTGTGGGGTACCCTGGATGAGACCATAATCACTGGACACGAAACTGGTGACCTCATCCAATGGGACCTTAGGGTAAGAATATTCATTTCAATTTGTTTTAAAAAAAAAAGTATGTAATACATTTTTTATTATATATTATGTTGCCAAACTGTTATGACTCTATCAAGCAATCCATTTATTTGTACTACGTGATGTACAGAAAAATAATAATAATACTTTTTTACCACTTAGTTGGCAAGCAAACATACCGCCTGCCTGATGGAAAGAAATTACCATTATTATTTATTATTGTGGACCAAAGTCATGTATATGTAATATGTATGTATAAAATATGTTTTTAGGGTTCCGAACCTCAAAAGGAAAAACGGAACCCTTATAAGATCACTTTGTTGTCCGTCTGTCTGTCTGTCTGTCTGTCTGTCAAGAATTTCTATGTCGAGAATGCGTGGAGGTATCAAGCTGAAATTTGAACTGTATACTCAGGTCCACGGTCCCATGAAGTTAAAAAAAAATCAAACTGCTAAGTTTACGTAGAAAAAAGTTACGGCCGTTTATTCAGCAAAAAACACATATTTCGACACACTCAAGGGAATCAAAACCTACTTACTACGGGTACTTCCCGTTGACCTAGAAAGAATGAAATTTGGCAAGTAACATCGTTATAGACTACAAGTACAGGAATAAATCTCAAAACTATACATTTGTAAATAGATCTTAAAAAATAGGGGGTCTATATTTTTATAAGGTGTCGAAATTTCAAATTGAAACTACTAGTTCAAATGGGGTATCATATGAAAGGGCTTGATGTACACATTGCAAAATATATTTTATTTATTTTTTTCGACGCATTATTTCTTATTTATAATGAAAAATATCAAATTTAATAATGATACTACGTACATACGGAACCCTCGGTGGGCGAGTCCGACTCGCACTTGTCCGGTTTTTTTTTATTTTATTATGTTGAATTACTTTTATGCAAGCATAATGCTAAACTTCACCTTTACCTGCTTCAAGAACAGGTAAAACCCCGGTGTTTGAACAGTAATCTTTGATGCTCTCCTAGTATGTCCATTGGGACTGGACACTTAAGAGTTTTACTGGGTGGAAAAGCGTGAGCGACGCCTATGGGGCAGCAAGTACGACAATTGCTTTCCAACAGGGAGGTTGAAAGCTTATTATGCATAGTATGCCAACTTACCGATGAAGATATAGTCGCCTTCAGTCAACTTGAAAATTTTACTGAACAATTTTACAAAAAATAAATTAAGGATATCTTAGGACATAATTTATGTATTACTATGAATGTTCATATACAATGGGCATATTGCCAATTTAAAAAAAAGTAGTATATCAATTAAAAAAAAAGTAGTAGTATATCCATCTAGTTTCTTTTACAGCCCCCTTACCACCATCTCTTATTGCGATTCAATAATTGAATAGAATGCTTATTCATACCAATGAATAAGCGACTCTATTCCATTTGAAATAGAGTCGATTATTCATTGGTATGACTAAGCAATCTATTCAGTTATTGTATATTCCATTTGAAATAGAGTCGCTTATTCATTGGTATGACTAAGCAATCTATTCAGTTATTGAATATAGATTAGTATAGTGACTACTAATAATAAGAAACAAGGCCTGGAGTGGCCTTGTTTTATATTATTGGTATGTTTAGTATTACTAGTAAACTATTAGAAAGAAAACATTAAACCAATTTTTTTAATTTTTCACAGACTGGTAAGAAAGTACATTCCATCAAAGAACACACTCATCAAATCAATGACATGCAACTGTCTCGCGACGCCACAATGTTCATCACCGCATCTAAAGATCAAACAGCCAAACTGTTTGACACCAGCTCCTTAGAGTTGCTAAAAGAATACAAGACGGAGCGTCCAGTCAACTCTGCTGCTCTCAGTCCAATCTTAGACCATGTTGTGCTTGGCGGCGGTCAAGATGCTATGGAAGTGACCACTACCTCCACCCGACAGGGGAAATTCGACGCTCGCTTCTTCCACTTGGTGTTCGAAGAAGAATTTGGTCGAGTCAAAGGTCATTTCGGGCCCATCAACAGTTTATCTTTCCATCCTGATGGTAAGAGCTATGCGTCAGGAGGCGAAGACGGTTATGTACGTGTGCAGAGTTTTGATCAATCATATTTCGACTATACTTTCGACTACAACCGGGATTAAATTTACGTAACTGTAAGAAAAATATTTTAATACATTTACTTGATTTATCTGTCACATATTGTTTGTTTTATTTCTTAAGTTCAATGGAATGGAATGGAAGCGTCAATTTCGCCTTATGACGCGACTGCGCACGAATTCGCTGGAATGCTCGGGTATTCCATTGCTGTGACCAACCAGCAAAGATTTGTGCAAATGGATCGCTAGCAGTTTGTTCGATAGATGCCGAATCGATCCGTTCGAAGCCGTTGTCCTCGACAGTCGGTACAACTGTCGAGGACAACATGGACAGCATGACCCGCGAAAGTAGCGCGCCACTTCCGCGCCTACAAGAACCTAACATTCCTTTTTTTTATATGCGATGGGAATAAACAAGCATGCGGTTCACCTGATGGAAAGCAATCACCACCGCCCATGGAGATCAACAACAAGAGATCGCCGATTCGTTGCCAGCCTATACTCCTTTTTTCTTTCTGGTGACCTCATTTACTCGCAGGAACCCAACAACCCTCAAGGCAATTGTTATTTGTCTGCGGTATTCTGTGAGGTGGAGGCAGCTTAAAAAATACGCTATACCCTACCTCTCTTTTCGCCAGAGCCTCGTTTGTCAATCAGCAGGGTGCACCACGTGCAGGTGAGGTTCGCTTTGGTTCAAAGATGATGAGCCACTTACACCTCCTTGGTCCCAAGCAGAGTTGAGCCGCGAACGGACTTGTGTTAGTGATTGTGGTACTCTAGCTAGACTATTATAAGTACATATACTTACTGAGTATACGCCTCGAGCTAAATCAAAGTTGATCCAGTTTAACCCCGCCACGTCGTCGCTGCCGTCGAAATTTCCAGGGACGTCCAGTTCCGACGTCACCTGAAGGAGGTCAAGTTGGCGCTAAAAAAACTAGGTGTACTCAATAGAGCGAAGCGGTACTTCAGGTCGCGACAAAGACTTCGGTTTACAAAGCACAAGTGCGACCTTATATGAATAATTACTGTCATCTCTGGGCGGGAACACCCAAACACCAGCTTGCCCCTTGTGATTCGATTCAAAGACGAGCTCTGAGAATTGTAGACGATTTCAAGTTCAGAAAAATCAATGTGAAATCGTTCGAAAAATCGAAAAATCACGTCAAAAGACAAAAATCTCCCCAGGCTGATAGATTTTTGTCTTTAAACGTGACAACGTCTTATAATTCGATGGAGCCGGCTGCACGCACGAAAAAAACATGACTCATGCGGCGTTACCTCGCTCTGAGGCGTTCCATTAAAATTTTCTTTTGAAAAATGCAAACATTCCATCAGTATATTCTTATGACGTTGTAACGTTCAACTATTGTCAGTAAACCGTGTATTCTATATTATGTTTAATGGAATGTGTTCAGAGGATTTTTTTACACTACGTCGGCCAAAATCTGTCCTACGGGCGAACACTAAAACCGACTTTCGGTTGGCCACACGACCACGTGTGAGTCGGAGATGGACTCTCTCACTATAGAGAGGATACTGCAAGTAAATAAAAAAATTACTAAAAATAAGAATAAGTTAGGTATTTATGAAAAGCGTAAAACGTGCCGGGCACAAGGGTTCAATCATGCAATGGCTGAATAAATCATTTCATTTCATTTCTTCCATTTCGTCATTCAGAGTGGGTGTCTGCTGTGGTGCGTTCCGAATCACGCGCGGTTCATTTACTAGTAGTAGTGTGTGTTACTACACGCATGCAGGGTTTACGAGGGCGATAAAACTTTTATTTCAAAATTCAAATGCATCCGAAAATGACTTCTGAATTTCAGTCTAGTCTCTGCATCAACCCATATTCATCCCACTACGACATATCTCTCCCATTAAACGAAAAGGTTTAGAACGTACTTGGAGGTTAGTGAAGGTATAGTTTAGTCACCCTTAAAGAAATAAATAAAATATTCGCAATTTTGACAAAGGAACTAAATAAAAAGCAAAACTAAACAAAGGAATTAAATAATAAAAAATACAATATCCAACAATGATTTATTATACAAAATATTTATCTAATTATACACTTGGGAATACTTTATACTGTCTGTATGTTTATCACTTAAATTCAAAGAAAATAAGGGGTGGTGTGTTGAGGAGGCACTTCTCTCTCGCTGTTGGGAACCGCTTGGAATATTTTGGGTGTTCTATCGTTAACTGTTTGGAATTCAAGAATTGAAGCCACGTTGCCGCACCGGTAACAGTAGTTTGGTGCCGACCATACCGTCACCAGCCGTTTGTCGAACATGTATTTATAGCCTGTAATGAAATGACAACTTGTTTATGTTATAGTCAATACCCGATATCATGGCGCTACTAGGTTTGACTAGCTAAATCTAAGGTACCTCACCTCCCTCTCTAAAAGCAAGTCGAGCTTTACTCGCTCGGCTTTTGTTGATCACAAACTTAACCTAACCGCGACTTGCTTTTGGGGAGGTGAGATACCTTAGATTTAACTTGTCAAACCTAGGAGCGCATAAATTTCGGGTATCAATCATAACATTTACATTGCTTGGATATAAATAAATCACCCACGTCTAGTATAGCATTTTCTATGCTGTGACAACCAAACAATAGCAACTAAAAGAATATGTACAGACCAGAGATCATCCTCAATAAATAAATAAATATTCCTGGATAAATCACACATTGCCATGTAGACCCAAACTAAGGAATGCTTGTACTATGGATACTAAATAGCTGATAAATATGCTTAAATACATTCTTTGGTTAATACGTACTTATATTACATAGAAAACACCCAGTACAAGGCAAACAGACATGTTCATGCACACAAATATTTGTCTTGTGCGAGAATCGAACTCGCGATCTCGTGGTCAAAGTAGCCATTGCTCTCCACCACCACCCGTGGTCGAATTGTTAGCAATGGCTGTGTGTGGTGGCAATGACAGCCCTACCGAAATAATACATAACGTTTACACTTGGCTAACAGTTTTGTTCCATTCAAGAGTTAAGTATGTAGAATACAATGAAATAGTTTTATTTGTATATGTGTGGTTATATAGTTGATTCTATAAGTTAATAATTATATATCTAGGGAGTATTAAATATGATCTCAATTATTAAAAATATTTTATGTCATTTTGTCATGTCAATCATTAATATATAATATTATTAAATGTCAATTATTTCTAATATTTATATTTGTACATTAACTAGTTCATCTAAAGTTTATCTTCTAAATATTTTTGTACAATTTAGTAACACTTTTCTAATAGCAAATTGTATAATTTACTTTTAAAGACGTCAAAGGGCAATTCTTTAATATTGTTGGTAGCCTCCTGTAAAGGCGTATTGCTATTGGATGGCAGCTGTCTTTATATACCTACTTCTAACTTAATCCGGAGAAAGCTTAAGTAAACGGCTAAATCTCATATTTCATCTTTTCACTCGACTAGTTTAGGGATGTGGTCATTCCCCATTGTCTATCATTCGCCTGTGACATATAAATGTATAGAATATATCGAACCCCTGTTATTATCAGAATAGACGTTTCTCGCTAATGAAATCTTGCATTTACAGGTTGCTGTTCCAAAATGTGTTATCTATCATATCAGTATATATTAAGTTAATTCTTTTATCAACAAAAAATTGAATAAATTTGATAAACAATTGATTGAAAGGTACACTTACTCAGAATTTAAGAGTTTATTATCGTATTCAAAAACATGAGCCTGTCATTTCATTTAGAACTGAAGAAATTAAATGCATGGATTTAAGAATAAATTAATAGGCACATAACTTCAAAAGAAATATGCTATAAGATGATACATTATATTTATTAAAAAGTTCGAATAACTTTATTTTGCGTATATACGCAAAATAAAAATAAAAAAGGAGAAAGGTTTTGCAAAAAAACTGCAATGTACATACATTATTGTAAAACCTTTCTCCCGAAGGGCTATTCAATTGACTCCCCTTTACTTTTTCGCCACTAACATCGCAAATAAAACAAGGCATTTTTTGACGTGTGTGACGAAAAAACATGACTCATTGTCACGTTCCGGCGCCTGAACCGAGCGTGCAAGCGAGAGCGCGGAACAAGCGATAGAGAGGCACGATCGACCTAAGCGTTCAGTATGTGACCTCTATCTCTCTTCCACTCCACTTTACAGACAACCAATTATTTTTAACGGGACAGAGGCTTATTGTCTCTTTCTCATCAAAGTGTCTCCTGTGTAGCCATAATTAGGCAATGAATACTGCTGTTCTGGGGGTAAAACTATGGCGGCCTTCGGACTAAAACTATGGCTGATTTAGAACTCACAACGAATTTAATCAGAAGAAATTAATAGGAGTAGGAAGCTTTTGTAATTTAACTTCTCCTCTTGGCAATGCATACTATATTCCAAGTGGCATGCATACTCTTAAGACTAAGTACTACTATTTACTATGTGAATAAGACATCGGTATTTTGTTTTACCTTCATTCACAAGTTGATGCGCCCGACATATTAGATTTAAATTATTGTAATTCATGAACAATTCTGTGACATAGCTTCCAAATAGCCATCCAGCTCCTCTGGGACTTACTGACCTGTAAAAAAATAACCAAAATATATATTATTATATATTTTTGTTTATAAAATAATTCAATTATACATAATTAATACTAGCATTTGCTCGTGACTTCATACTCGCCTGGCCTGGTATCTCATGGGAATTTCTAAACTTTCTTTCTTGCACATACTTCTATCAAATTTGAAGCTTCAGTGTTCAGCGGTTACTGTGAGTTGATATTTTCATACTATGTCGGGTGAAAAACAAACCTAGTGTGAACCAGTATCTGTTAAGACTGAAGTTATAGATGCTTGCGGCCAAAAAATATAGGCCTAGGTATTTTATTGCATTAAACCATATTCATCCCAACTACTGGGATATGGGCTCCCCTGGGTCGAAAAGGTTTAGAGTGTCGAGTGTTTTCAACTAGTGCGCCATCTCCGTTATAACCTACGGCGCTAACCGTTGGACTGGTTCATAAGCTAACAGTCGCACAGCGAGCGATAGAGCTATGCTAGAGTAATTCGACGGAGAACTAAAAATGTCAAGATGGCTCTTAAAATCAGTGACCTGACGTGTCAGTAGGCCGGCTACATTTCCCGAGCCAGTGATAGCAGATGGAAAATCTGGAGTGGAAGCCGCGTATGAGGCGACAATTATATTATAACCTACGGCGCTAACCGTTGGACTGGTTCATAAGCTAACAGTCGCACAGCGAGCGATAGCGCTATGCTAGAGTAATTCGACGGAGAACTAAAAATGTCAAGATGGCTCTTAAAATCAGTGACCTGACGTGTCAGTAGGCTGGCTACATTTCCCGAGCCAGTGATAGCAGATGGTAAATCTGGAGTGGAAGCCGCGTATGAGGCGACAAAGTTGGGCAAAAGATTAAGCTACGAAAAATAATGATATTGATAAAGTTTTCTTCATCATTTTATGTCTCTAATACGTCATCATCAACTTCATGCAAATATTTTGGTGTAAGTTTTCTGTTCGTTTGTAAAAACCGGTATCCGGCCGGATTCTTGTTTGTTATCCAGTATCCGGCTGGATAATAAATTTCGGTGGGATATACCAGATAGTTACAGGATGTCCTATCATCTCTAGAATATTTATTACTTTTATTGATTTAGTTAGACACGTAAATATTCAATTACTTACCACATCTTCACTTCAGCTGGATCTGACCATAATAAGTCACAGAAAGCACCTTTATGTGGTATTTGCTGATTCCTATCAATGCAGCGGATCTGGTCCAGCATTGATATTTCAGGTGACAGCCCTCCATGAACACATAAAACTGTTTCGTCTATTAACTGGAATAATTTGATACACAGATTAAAAATGGATTTGACAAAAGTAAGTATGGTTGTTGAGTAAACTACACTAGTCCTATAGAAACATTAATATGAACACAAAGATCTCACTGCCTTACTTTTTTTGTACCATGCTGATACTGATGCCCAACTAACATACTATGTCTCACATTAACAAATTTTAATATTATTTATAATTAAAAAAAAAATAAGTTTGTGACAACAAAATCATCTACATAACAAATAATTTCATTTAAATTCAAGCCAAAAATATTTCTTTGATCATTCCAAACATAATGAATGAGGAGGCTACTAGGATCAATCATCTTAAGGGCTTAAGGCTCAATTGCTCTATTGCCAACAAGGCCTCAATGACGAAATTCTTTGTTTTTTTCATTTACTTCTATTCTTTGTAAAAATATGTCATTTATATATTTTTTGTCATTGTACAATTTCACCTGTACTTCTCTTTCACCAGAGCATCATTTGCTAGCCGGCAGGATGCGCCACATGCAGTTAATATAGGCTCTAAGAGTGGTGATGAGCGTATTACGCTCTGCCATAATAAAATTCCATTAAATTATACATACCGCAGCCACAGTAAGCAAATCAAATACTCTGCAACAGTCTTTCCAAGCATTTGCATTTCCATATTTGTTGAGGCATTCATCGTAGAATCCATACACTTTTGTTATTTGACAGGTTTCATGGTTACCTCTGAGTAAAATAATTCTGTAAAACAATTATCATGCAAGATTACATTTCCTGATTTTGATGTCTCGCAAGAAATTATTGTATACTAGCTGTTACCCGCGGTTTCGCCCGCGGGGTCCAGTGGAGCTGCCATTGATTTGTGTATATTTATATCAGGGATGTAACGGAGGTAATTTTATCGGAACCGAAGGCGGAGTCGGAGTTTTTAAATTTGATTTATCGGAGTCGGAACCGGAGTCGGAGGCCGCAAAAATCAAAACAAATATCTATAAGCTATGAACGTGTCGTTTACAAACTAACAACAAGTGAAAAAATAATTGAGGATAGAGCGCACGTAGCGGGAGTCGGGGGAGCGACATGTAATGAACCCGTTGAGACCCGTTCATAACAATCGACGCAGGCCGCCGCCGCTATGTTATTTATTTATTTATTAGCATACATAACAGATTACAATCATGATATCATTTATAACCAAAGATTTTTACAGTATTGATCTAGATTATAATCCAAATGAACGTATGCCTAGAAAAGTTACATAATTAGTAAATTGTAATGAAAATTTAATTCGCTAGAATTATCTAATTAATATGCATTTTAGAGAAATAATAATTTACAATGAGTTTTATATCAATAGTAATAATGAAACAAAAGCAATACATATCTACCACAAAGATGCTATTTTTTAAGGTGAGTCATTATTTGCCTCCCAAACTTATATAACGAGTAGTGATAAATATCTATATCCTTATTAGACACATATATGTTATGCTTCGACCTCCGATTAAAACCTCCGATTTAAAAGTGTCGGAGCCGAAGTCGGAACCGAAGGTGTAATAATCGGAAGTTACTGACTGACTACATGGCACTGTGTAAATTGTCAAGAAATATTTATTTATTTAATATTTCTCTAGTCCCAAATTAAATGCAAAGCTTGTGTTATGGGTACTAGACAACTGATAAATGTACTAAAATACATTTTTTTTTTGTAAATACATACTTATAACACATAGAAAACACCCAGACCAAGACAAACAGACATGTTCATGCACACAAATGTTTGTCTTGTGCGGGAATCGAACCCGCGACCTCGGAGTCAAAGTGGCCATTGCTAACCATTCGACCACCAAGCTCATCAAATTAATTACAAAATGTATATTTTATTTAAAATTAAAGAAAAGGAAGATGGTAATGCATTATGACCCTTATGACTGTACATCGTGCCAAATTTTCATATTTATGATAATAATACTTAATTAGAAGGAAGATAAGATAAAATTCTTCATTTACAAAATAAAAGTTTACAATACAAATGTCACATTATAAGCAAAGTTTCTCTTAATCAGAAATGATATCAGTATTAAAATAAATTACAATTTATGCTACAAGTATTCACCAAAGTGGCTGAAGGGGAATAATGTCACTATTGTATGCAATTGTTTCTTAAATGTTGATAATTTGAGCTCTTTAAGGTGGCCAGATGTTTGTCATGATGGCATATTGAAATTTTAACGCAACCAAATACTTTTTTAAGAAAATTTGACATATAAACTCTAAGCTCATTCATCAGCTCTGCGTCTAACATCATACATCATATGAAAAATATATAAGGGATCATTTAATGTATGTAATCTCAAAAAAAGCTTTAAATGATAGAGTGATAACAGGAACAAAAAATTAAAAAAAACTGTAACCTGGCTATGGAAAAACCCTTAAAGGGCAAAAATCTAATCCTATTAATATTATTATGTTACAAGTAACAATTAACAATCCTGTTACAAGTAACAATCCTATTATTATGTTACAATAAACTATTATGTCCCAAGGGACATAATAGCGAATTTGTATCGGATTAATAGATCAGCATCTCCTTTCTTTCCGGTTACCTCACTCACTCATAGGAACACAACAACCCTCAATGGAATTGCTATTCTGTGAGGTGGAGGTACATTCTCCAGTCGGGTAGCTTACAATTATGCTCCCTACCTCTCTTTTTGCCAGAGCTACGTTTGTCAGTTAGCAGGGTGCACCGCATGCAATTGAAGTTGGCTTTGTTTCAAAGATGTTGATGAACTACTTACACCCTATGAATAAGAAAAATCTAACATAAAAGCTCACATTAATAATATTAGTAGGATTACTACCTGTCACTGTGAACTTGCAGTTGAGTTGTAAGGCAGAATTCTCAGCACTTTTAATTGAGAGGCCTGTATCTCAGCAGTAGGTTGAATATAGATTGATACAAAACTCACCTGTCTGGATACCTAGCTTTAAGTGCCATTAGAAGAGTGAGAGTCTCTAAACTATAATAACCACGATCAACATAGTCTCCCATGAAAATATACTTTGTATCTGGCACTTGGCCTCCTCTATTGAATAACTCTTCCAAGTCATAGAACTGCAACAACACGAAAGAAAAAAGTATATCCAGGATTTTAGTGAGATTCAAGACAAAGCATTCGCCTACCACTATCAGAGGCCGGTCGCCACCGTACAAGGCCGAATGCCATTCAGCCTCTGTAGTATACTCGTCTTTAATGAAACAGTGTACCGAAAAGACGTTACCTGTCCATGTATATCACCGCAAACAGTTACTGGTGTCTGAACCGGTTGTACATTGGGCTCCTCAAGCAACAGATCGCAAACGATGTTGCACAACTCCCGCAAATCATCTTCAGGTAGATATTTACACCTCTTCGCGAACTCTATCCATTTATCCACGTCACTCATTTTTATTTTCGAAATATGAACAGGCGTTTTCTTTTTTGTGTATTTTTTTATCTGATGGCAAAACTGTATCAGTAGCTACTCGAAAAATTTATGACAATGACAATTGACATGACACATGACAAACAGACTGGCAGCCGGCAGCGACAGCACAGAGCCAGTGTTGCCAACAGCTATCCAATCTTGATAAGAAATTTACATATCTATCCGTTAAAATCAATGTTGTTATATTTCTATAGATATGGCATACCCATACTAAATTGCACAAGAAAACGGTACCTGCTAAGGTTGAGTTTTTATCATATCAGCGTTTTAATATTGTATTTGCTATCTCTTTTCATCACCAACGAAAATTGGCGCCAATGTTTCTTGCAAAAATATGAAATTAACTTGAGTATGTACGTGCTAAAATCAATTATTATTGTGTATTTTTGCGTGATCTCTAGTGTCCGACCGAATGTTCGGTTTCGGTTTCGGTTTCGGTCGAGTTTCGGCAAAAAAAGCGAGTTTCGGTTTAGTTTCGGTTTCGGCGGCAAACCTGCCGAAACTGCGACCGAAACCGAAACTGCATTCGGGAGTTCCCGCGCTGTGCTCGGCCATGTTCGGCTCGGTAAATTCCATTCAAGCGACGAAGACATTTTGCCGCGTCTACGTGCCTAATCAGGTCGTGACTTGTTTGTGTTTGCATTGCGTTTTGTTTGTTGTTTGTGAGTTTTCATGTGATTTGTTTTGAATTGGGTAAGAGTAGGTAGTAAACATCGAAAAATAATTTAGTATAACAAACTAATGCATAGATTATAGTACAATCAAGTTTAACATAACTATCTGAATATTTTGTGGTTAATTTAACTCATTCACTCATTTTTTGGGGTGTAAGTGGTTCATCAACATCTTTGAACCAAAGCCAACTTCACCTGCACGCGGTACACCCTGCTGATTGACAAACGAAGATCTGGCGAAAAGAGAGGTAGGGTGTGTAATTTTAAGCGGGTAGCTTTACTGGGGACAGTTTACTGTACCTCCACCTCATAGAATCCCGCAGCCAAATAACGATTCCCTTGAAGGATCCTTCCTTCATGATCCATCAGCCATCTCCTGATGCTGCGTTGGCAGCGGGGGTAGCGGCGCGCGAGCGATATTTTATGTTGCGAGCGTTAATATGGCTAATGTAACCGCTTCTCATCAGGCGGGCCGTATGCTTGTCTGCCAGCTGACGTAGTATAAAAAAAAATCATTCGCTAATGCTGTACGTAAACAAACAATAGTTTGGTACTTGGTACTTACTGCATGGGGCACACTAAAAGTTTTGCACTTCTAGCTAACCGGAACTATGTATATATTTTAATTTCGAATGTTATATTTTTTGAAACGACTTGCAACTTTCTTAGTAATAAAAAAAAATGACGGGAAATCATTTGTCAATTGTTTTTTATCACACATCAAAGTTCTACGCACGCAACGAAAATGGAGTTAAGTCGAAAAGATTTTAGAGCGATGATTTTTTATGATTTTAAAAGTTCTCTCTCTCCGCAAGACTGTGCCGCTCGTCTTCAAAATGCTTTTGGGACAGAAGCACCTTGTTGAAGCACCGAGAGGCGATGGTTTGCTGAATTTGAGAGAGGTCTGGTTTCTTTACATGACGAATTTCGTGAAGAGCGGCCTTCAACTGCCGTCAACGAAAATAATATGGCTACTGTTAAGCGGCTAATTGAAGAAAACCCGCGGATTACCTATGAGACAATTCGAGGACTATTGGGGATTGGTATGAGCCAAATTCAGAAAATTTTACACGAAGAATTAAAAGTTCGAAAACTTTGTTTTCGTTGGATCCCTCATGAACTGACAGCGGAGCAGAAGCGGGCTCGCGTGGAATGGTGCTCACAGATGCTACTGAAGTATGACCACGGACATGCTAATGCTGTCTATGACATTGTCACAGGAGACGAAACGTGGATTTATTGTGTTGAACCCGAAAAAAAACAGCAATCTTGTGAATGGGTGTTTGAAAATGAGAACAGGCCAACAAAAGTGAGGCAGGCGAGAAACGTTGGTAAAAAAATGATCGCGTTTTTTTTTCTCAGCTACTGGTCCCATCTGCACAATTCCACTTGAAGATCAAAAGAGTGTTAATGCCGAGTGGTATTCTACCATTTGTTTACCCAGGGTGTTAGAAAAAGTTCGCGAAAGACGACCAAAAAGCCGCGTTCTCCTACATCATGACAACGCTTCTTTACACACGGCCAACAAAACAAAGTCATTTTTAGCTTCCGAAAAAGTACAACTCGTCATCCATCCTGCACATAGTCCCGACCTAGTACCCTGTGATTTCTGTATTTTTCCCAAAATCAAAGAGTTGATGAGAGGTTTCACTTTTACCAACTCCGAAGAGGCAGTGATAGCGTTCAATCAGCACGTAGAAAACATGCCTTCAGATCTGTGGTCCTCCTGTTTTAAAAAATGGTTCGATCGCATGAAAAAATGTTTAAAATGTAAAGGAGAGTATTTTGAAAAGTAATAAATTTTGGTTATAACATGTTGTTTTTTTAAGTTACGCAAAACTTTTAGTGTGACCTACGTATACGTACTATAGTGCATTTTAATAAATAAAGATTTTATATATATTTAGATTTTAATAAATAAAGATTTAGAGTTTCAACGTTCAATTTTATTTTCTTTGGGGTGTAAGTGCTTCATCAAAATCTTTGAACCAAAGCCACCTTCACCTGCACGCGGTGCACCCTGCTGACTGACAAACGAAGCTCTGGCGAAAAGAGAGTTAGGGAGCGTAATTGTAAGCTACCCGACTGGGGAATGTACCTCCACGTCACAGAATACCGCAGCCAAATAACAATTTCCTTGAGGATTGTTTTATTCCTGCGAGTGAGTGAGGTCACCAGAAAGGAAGGAGATGCTGCGATGGCAGCGGGGGTGGCGGCGCGCCAGCGATATTTATGTTAATATGGCTACGGTAACCGCTTCACATCAGGTGGGACGTAAGCTTGTTTGCCGCCCGACGTCGTATAAAAAAAATATAACCAAGTAGCAATTATAACGTAACGTAACGTAATTATAAGAAAAGTACCTACAGTTAGATAATTGTTTCGTAAAAGTTTCGGTTTCGGTTTCGGTTTCGGCCGAAACTGAGACCGTTGCCGAAATTCGGTTTCGGTTTCGGTTTCGGTCGTAAAAACCAGTTTCGGTCGGACCAAAGAGTAAAGTAAGTATAGTGGAAAAGAGTGGCAACTCTGAAAATTTCTTGCATGTATGGAAAGTGCTGCTCCAAGGCAAACATTTGGTTACTAAAGCTATACCTATACGTACCTAGGTATAATACCATTTCGTATTTATATATAGGTACCTATCAAGTGAAGTATCAGTTAAAACTGATTTTAGAGTTTTTAGAATCGGGCGCCTTTAGTCTCGCCTGCCAATTTGTTATAGGTAAGAACCCGCACGATGTAAGGTCAACTACCTAACACAAATTCGCTAGCTAGACTAGACATGCCCGACTCGAAACTCCAAAATCAGTTTTAACCAATACTTCACTTGATAGATTCTCTTGTATTTACACTATCATAACTTCAGTTGAATAATAGAAGTACTTGGATTGAATTTAGATATTTATTATGTTGAAAATTATCAAAATTCTGTCAAAGTACTTCTATCTAGTCGGATATCCAGCAAGGAAATGTAACTCCACGACGGGGACATAGTAAGAGGTTAGGTAGGTCAGAGGGGCAAGATGGCCGTCGAATTAGTACCCATACGGTTTGATAGATAGCGCAGCTTTATATAAAATCGACGTTCTTCGAACATAACTGGCCCTGGGTCGGACACTAGTGATCTCCTTAGGCTTTAATTACTTTATCAATATTAATTTTGCATTTACGAAATACAGAAGACGGTATTTTTATCTATTTCAATCAACTGTATAAAGGTAAGACAATTTGGCTCACTTTTCGGGTGTTTTTGACGCTTAGTGGCAAATCTATACAAATATATATCTATAGGTATCATTGGCGAAAATGCACCAGATTTAGCTAATTGTATTTATCTCCTGCAAGTGTTTTTCGAAACATTTTGCAAAAATATCGGCAATTTGCAAAAATACTAATATTCTTAAAAACTAGGTATTTACTAAAGACGCCGCCTTAGAAAAATACTTTAAATAGTCAATAATGGACTGAAATGTCAAAAAATGTTCTAAATTAAGTACCACATGCATGTTAGTCTAGTCTGGTAACATTGCACAGAATAGGGTTGTTGAAAGAATATCGATATTTTTAATTCAATAAAATTGATGAGTCGATATAAGCATAGATATAAGATACTGTCGTCCATTGTATTAAAAAATCGTAGATACATTCAAGATTGCCTTTTTTGAGTTTTGTATCGATACTGACAGAACTATTAATTAATAATACTAATCCGAATACAATGTTATACACATGCAATCGACTGACATTCGATGTTCAAAGATGTTATCTTTTTAATATCAATAGCTTTTGAGATATCGAAACAGATTTTAAACACTAGCGAGATGGCAGTTCGCAGCGAAAGACTAGTACTCAAACCCCTACCACTAGGGTGACAAACAAACTTCAGAGTAAACAAGCATGCGACCCACCTGATGGTTAATATTCATCTTCGCAGCCCACCCTGAAGTTGCTAGCAAGCGCCAGATGTTTAGTTTAACCTATTGGAACATAAAGTTCTACCGATTAAGCTGAAGACGTTTAACACTAACATAAGCCGAAAGTAGATTTTCATAATCGAATTTCATCAGTTTTAATTTCAGCAGCAGGAATTTACCTCTGTGGTTTTACCTTAGACGGTAGGGACCAGTTGTGTCACATTCAGAAAGAGTCACAATTCCGGCCCCCATTCAGCGGGGCCCAAACGACTCAGGCACCTGAAATCTATTTAGGTACTTTAATAGCTACAGGCATCACATAATAAAATTTAGTGCGAATTTAGTTGATTAGGTACCTACTCGAAAATAAAAGTACGCATGTATATACTCAAGAGTTTATTTAACGTGAAAACAAACATGCATGTACATTTTTTAAATGTTATTACATATTGTTATCCATGTGGTGCCGTTGATATGCTGCTGTGAAAAGGTTAATAACATAATTATTAAGATTACTATTAACTTAATGCTAAAGCATTTTATTTTTGAAATACAACAGATGATCTTCAACGGGACGGAACGTATTTATTTTTTGATCCAAAAATGCATTAATTAGCTAAAACAAACTTCAGGTTAACTTGAATAAAAAATGATAATTTCGTGGAGTTAACAAAACGCATGTACTCAATTGTATTTTTAAGATTACTATAACTAGTTACTAAGTCCTAAGCTCGGCTGGTATTTGATGTTAATACTCGTGCAGGAAACTCAGCCCCTTTAGCAATAATATCACTAGTTGAAGTTGCCAAGGCATCACCAAATCACAGAATGCTATTTCAGGTATAGTGACCAATCATAAAGCTAAAACGTTTCGTTCAAAAACTATAAGTACCAATAAAGGTGCAAACAATCCACTTTATGATATGCCACCAAATAAAACGCACATTATGACACCAATAGCTATAAAAAAAAAGCTTAAATTAAATAAAATCCTGTGTAAAACAAGGCAATACTAAAAGAACGGTCTAAAAATATGATTCAACAAAACAATATTATACATAATAAAAAGCGTGTTCAGCAATTTCGAGTTTTTCTTCATTAAGTTTTAACTTTCAACATTTTCAGGTATTAAAAAAATACTTAAACCCGAGAGAGTACCATGTGATCACAGATTCTGAAAGTCCGTTCGTATCAGTACAAAAGTAACCAACGTTTCGAAACGGATTCACCTATACTATACACATCATGAAAGCCGATTCATGCCCATATCGCCAGTCGATTTTCTACAGTACGGTTATGCCTTACTTTGAATATGTGTCGTGTCCCTACAATCTATTATTAATTAGTACCTATTAAAATCACGAGCATGGACCAGTTTTCATTTTGTCTATAATACCAAAGATATGCTATAATTATTTTCTATTTGCTAACGATCGGTTTGACGGCCAGTACCCGGTAAAAATACAAATGCACAATTGCTTTGGCAAATAGATAAGTTCATTTATTACACAACCACTCATTACATACCTACATCAATAGTAAAAAACAGTAATAAATAAAATTTTAAAATCAACAACTACAAGAGAGTACTGGCGTTCAAACTTTGTGGAGGCGAAATGACAGTCGGTATATGAAATACGTTCTTTTATAAGTATAACATAAAAGAAATATCCCCCTATTGTCATATTTTTGACCCCCGTTATATTATTGTAACTATGAACACAGCAGTGAGTAGTGAGCGCAGGTGCCGAGTTTTTGAATAACAAAAAAGACCCTGTTATACATGGTTCAAGCTACAAACGTCATCCAGACTTACAATACACTTCAAACTTACGGTATAAGACAAAGCTCACGCAAACGTAAATATTAAAAATTTTGACATAATTAAAGCCATAACGGTAATAAAAAAACTAGACCAGTTTAAAAGTGCAACAAGTTTCAGTTTATTACACAGGGTTATAAAAAGCGACTAAACAACGAGATGTTGAAATAAGTGCCCTTTAGTAAAATAACTTGGAAGTATATGTGTTGGCGTAAGCACGCACGTAAGCACGCTTTCTCCCAAATACCAATCAAATTAATCCATTTGCTTGTTAGCGGAATATGCAATGGTAAGCTACCTCGTAACTACGCTGTTTCAATTTAGAAAATATTTGTCAACACCTAAATATTATACCAAATTAAATAGATTATACTAAACGCAATATTCTCTCGCTGCACGCGGGGCTATAAAACGTGTTTTACGTAGTGTTGTGCGTGCGTTAAACACGCGCTGTTGATAGAACTAAAATAGTTTTTATCATTAATCTTAATGACGATTCCGATGAAGATGACGATGACTTTTAATGTTAAATAATTAGCAATCATGAATATTGATTAATAAATTAATGTTTACTATCATTATTATCTTACTATCTTTGTTAATCATTCTATTTTTAAGTTAATACAATAAATTAAAATTATTTATTTATAATAAATGATCAAACAAAAATAAGACTTATTGTTTGAATTTAATTTTGTAAACATTTACCGATAGCATATCGATACGTGCGCTGTGCTTCACTACGCTTTGCCATAAGATTATGAGTCTTGACTTGACTATGAGTGAGAGTGCGCACGCAATATGCTTCACCCTGCTCGCACATTTTATTACCCTGCATGGAGCGAAATATACAGGATAGTATTATATATTAAACGATTCTTTATGCTATATTTTTTTAAAATTAAAAGAGTATTATGCCATAAATAAAGTAATCATAAATGGCATATTCAAAAAACTAAAGCCGTGTCTACTGATTTACATATTCCCAAATCGAAACAGCGCGTTACTTCTAAGATTCGTAAAACTCCTCTCCAATATTACATCTAAATAACAAACCACCACAATATTAGCAAATTCATTACCAACAAATAAATTCACAACTTTATGAACATAATTTATAAATAAGCAGAGATCCAGAAATATTATGAAAAACACAATTTGTTAAACAATGTCCTATTTCGCATAGCTACAACTAGACACTAAAAAGATGTTTTGAAGTGCACGATAGTACTTTTTTTAAGCCTGTTTTTGTTTAAAATAAAAATATATCAATGTTTCACAAGAAACTCGGTACATTATTATAAAACCTATATCATGTAAATCGTTACTTCTGCACTTCAAAAACGAAAATGTCTCTTACGTTAAAATTCTTACGACACTAATCCCAAAAATATTCGATTGGATGGGATTTGTGATAAAATAATATTTATTATCCACTGAAACGTTACTTGCTCCACCACCATCAGGGTTGTCAGGTGTTCCGTTTTTACCGAAATATTCGGTATAATTGCCCCGTGTTCGGTAAAAAAAAATCGAGAATATTCAGTTCACGGCGTATTTCTTTACCTTCATCCTCCGTAGCAAACCCTTCGACTGGCAATGTTCGGTAATTTTAAGAAGCTCATTTGACCACCCTAACCACCATATGCAACATGTAGTATATGCTCTTTGCTTCAACGGATAATAAATCGTAAAGTTTGAATCTCATCGATTCGGAAAAACATACATATTATAAACAATTTGTGATACGCATCATCAAGATGTTTTTATAATTTAAAAGTATTCAATCACAAAGTCACAAAAGGCAATACGCTCTAAATCGATGAGATATTCTAGTAAATAGCCGTAATTTCATCAAAACATCCATAACATTCACAATCAGCAAAATTTATATCTCATACACTGGGTCCAGAACACGTTATGGTATTTTTTTTTAATCACAAAATAATCGCAATACTGAGGTAATAGAAGGTCGTATTGATTTTTTTACTTAATAGCGACAGATAACAGCGTAAAGAACTTATAAACTGTTTCTAATAAATTATTCCCATGTTTAGTGATAATCAGGCAATCGATAAGTCATGTCAAAGTATCAGGAGCAGGTAACTCTAGATATTATAAGGGAAACTAGGGCGTCGCAGCATCGGGTCGATTGTTATTTATTATGACATATTAGGCCATCCACAGTCGATATGTGGGAAGAACAAGAACGTCACTTACCATGGCTCAGCACTGGGTAGGTAAGATAATAATATATTATTGTAGGCCTCCAGCACAGCTGCGCAAGAAAATTGACATTGTGCAACCATTTCTTTTATGCAGGTTCGAATTGCTTTTATTATAAAATTGTCTAGATTGTGAAATGACTAAGTAGCATAACGTCCTGATCACTAACTGATTAGCAAAATGACATGATTCCACAATGTCATGATGATCAAAATAGCTCATTGCTTTATGACTAAGAGGTAAGACTACTTAAAATAATATAGAAACAATGACCTAATATCCAGGCTATTTTTCCAAAATTTCTTTCGGTTGAAAATTCGGTACCCAATTAGCCATTCCAAAAAAAAAAAAAGTTAAAAAGACAATTTGCAATCTAGTCCATATTAACTAGCAATCTGTTATTAGGAATTTTATAGAATTAAGACATAATGCTACTTGACTTATTTTAAAATCTAGACAATTTTCCCTAAAATCTTTTTAAAATTTAGACGTTTGTCTAGTTCTGAATGTATCTGAGATTGTTTCTCTTATGAGATCGATCACACTGGATAATAGGGGCCATAATTAGAAATATTTCAATAATTTTTCATGTCGGATAAATTTCTATGCTGGAGAAAATCCACAAACTGCTACGAAATTCGACATTTTCAACTTATGACCTTATTAGTTGGTGTTTTAACTTTTGAGTTACGACCCTAGTCAAGAGAATAGTGATGTTCTTTACGCTGCGTTTCGAAATTGACAGTTGTGTCTTTCTTACGGAGTTCGAAAGTCGTTGGTTCACTTGAACAAGCCTAGTGCGAACGCGTCCAAAACTTTGGGCACGTGTTCGTCAATGCCGACAATGTCGAGGACTCCTTCGTGATCCTCGGTAGCTGTAGCCACACGGTGAGAAGCAAGGGACATAACGACCAATCTGAAAAAATATATTTGATGAAAAATTCAATAGGGACTTTTTTTGTGGACTTCTGTCATAACTAATTGTTTAACCTTTTAAACGCTTTACTTAATATCACTTGTCGTGCCCCCAGCGCCAGGCACAGTAAAACGATAAATAAATACCTACAACTAATAGAGATGTTCAGTATATATATCGATATTGGAAATGCATCTCTTTCGAACGCTTACAGTTTAATTTAAATATCTTAACATATGGAAAGCGTTACTTTGTAATTTAATAATTTTATTTATAACACAGTAGAACCTCTATAAGTCGAACCTCGATAAGTCGAAAACCTCTAAATCTCGAAGAAATGTTCAGAGGCCCGATTCTCGTAATGAAATTCCCAACGGCACCGGAACGACTTAGTCTCGTCCCTCTTTGGTTTATCTATTTTACAACGTGCCAGAGAGGGAGCGGGCGAAGTCGTTACGATGCCGTTGAGAATTTTATTACGAGAATTGGGCCTCTGTTCCCTTCCCTTCAAACACCAAAACCTCCATTACTCGAAATCTCAACCCTCTATTAGTCGAAATAATCACTGAGAATTTTGGGGTGTAAGTGGTTTATCAACATCTTTGAACCAAAGCCAACTTCACCTGCACGTGGTGCACCCTGCTGACTGACAAACGAAGCTCTTGCGAAAAGAGAGGTAGGGAGCGTAATTGTAAGCTACCCGACTGGGGAATGTACCTCCACCTCACAGAATACCGCAGCCAAATAACATTTCTGTTGAGGGTTGTTGTGTTCCTGTGAGTGAGTGAGGTCACCGGAAAAGAAGGAGATGCTGCGTTGGCAGCGGGGGTGGCGGCGCGCAAGTGATATATTATGTTGCGAGCGTTAATACGGTTACGGTAACTGCTTCACATCAGGCGGGCCGTATGCTTGTCTGCCACACGACGTATTATAAAAAAAAAAAAAAAAAAGTGAGTCCCTCCAAGCCATTTTGGTACCTATTTTCCCTCCATAACTCGCAAAATTACTTGTATTAGTAAGTATTTTGGTAAAACAATGAAACAAAAGCGTATAAAGAAAATTGTATCGATGACACTTATGAAACACGTATAATGCAGCACAACACTAATGGAAAATTCCAGAAGGCGGCACTCTTTTATGACGTCAGAAGCGAGCGTGTTTCTCCGCTCGTGGCTACAGGAATACTTATAACATTCGTTCAAAAACATGCAGACTAGGGATGGGAATTGTCAATTCAGTTTTGTTCATTCACTGACAGTTTTGGGCTTTATTCATTTAAAACAAAATAAAATAAACTCATTTATTTCTACAGTAACAATTGCTTTATTTGTTTTATAATAAATAAGTCAGTATAAACAGAAATAGTTTGATTTATGTGGATTTTTGTATCTGTCAATCATTGTTGCATCCCCATCCCTACTAACGGAATTTTCCGGCCGTGGCGCTAGACATCAATACACTTTTCTAAAAATACTATCAGTAATTTATTTAACTTTAGACATTAATTTTAAGTCCTATAATAAAGAAACTTAAGTGTAATCAATTGTAAATAATAACTTCATTATCTATTTATCAAGTAATGAACACTATTTTTATATAATACAGAGCTATTAAACAAAAAGGCAGATTTACTGAGTAGTGGTATTTGAGCGTAAAAATCCGTCCTTGGCGAAATGGGCACGAAAATATTTGGCGGATTAATCCGCTCGTGGCGGTTAAAGGGTTAATTTAAACATGTAAAAGTTTATGTGTATCATAGTGTAATTTTGTTACTCATAAAATATGTGAAATGTGGTCAAGACTGTTATAAAATTGTTTAAGACTTATTATTATGTTGAAGGACCAGGCCATTGTGTTCCTATGAGTGACGTGACCAGGCCAGGCTCTAAATCAGGCTAAAAACATTCATTTGTATGTACATTTGTTGTTGTTACTACTTATGACTCTCAGGTTGAAGAAAATCTTAGTTCACAATGTACAATGTGTGGACACTTGTTGCTAATTTTTCAACATTTTGTGATGTATATCTCATTTTTGTGCGGTTGTTAAAGAAAGGGTTATACTATCTATCCAACAGTTTCTTACGAACTTTATTGAAAAGTGTTCTTACAGTGAGAAATGAACCACTTTATTTCCAGCAAATTAATTAATGATTTATTTGATGTCTTGTGCCTGACTGCAACAATGCATGCATTGAAATACCTTTAAAGTTATTTATTACCATCAAAGTACTGATCCTTGGCAGATTAATACTTTCTGCTATTACGAAAACGACTTTCGTGGTGCGATTTAAGTAGAATACTGAATAACAACTCAACAAACTTTTACTATCGAAGTGACGTTAGCCTCCAACAAGGCGCTTAGCGTTTTGGACATTTGAAAATAAACATATCCCGTTTTATCCTATCATAGCCTATCTATCATAAATACGTAATTTTATACCTTTCTTTACATAGTGCAAAATAGCCTATTTATACTTACTTAGAGTCAGGAACGCCACACTCAGCTCTGTACCGTTCGAGAGCCCTGACGGGGCAATGATCTACCCTGTCATCAGTGGGGGGAGGCCCATATCGGCCTCCGGGACCTCGGCCACCGCGGTTGGATTTGTCCAGCTCCATGTACCGAGTGGTACGGTCCACCATGTTGATGAAAACGTCAAATTTCTCTTTTTTTGTCGTCGCCCAGGCGATCGGCGCATCGAGTTGGACACGCCCGAGCTCAACATTCTACAACAATTAAAACATTTGCTTAAGGTGACGAATTGATGGACAATTATTTTACATACTGGGGGACGATATTATTTTAAAACAAAAACGCGCGCTGATCCTGTTATTTTTTCTTATAAACATCAACCCATTTAAAAAAATCCAACCATAATTTTGAACTGTGTGCTTATAATCTACATAAAAAAAATTGAGAAAGTCAGCTGTCTCGAATGCTTATCTCGAAATATAAATCTGTTTGGGGGTTAAAGGAAAGGGGGTAACTGCGATTTTTTTGCTGTCATAATCATAAGGAGGCGTAAAACTCCTGTTTCACTAAGACGCATCACTGATGTCGCACAAGACTTTTAGAAGACACCATATAAATTATACTTATTTAAAAGTTCTAGAGCTCTTAGCATCTTGTACAATTTTAAAGGATGCAAAATCGATGTTTGGACCAAAATCACATTTCGATTAATTCCAGAGTGCTTAGTGCAAGTTTTTTGGTCACATTCGAACGTGTTAAGGTTTACAAAGCGATAATTTGGGATAGTTTCATATTGTGATTTTACCAGACGCGTGTTACATATTCAAATATAAAAACCCGGCTAGGGTTGCTCACTTCAAAATGTGAGCAAGTAAGCCACATAATTTTAAGATATGTAACACGCGTATCATAAATTCCCAATATGAGAGTTCTACTATATTTAAATAAATATTGTCAGACAAATTTACACAGCGCCATCTAGTTCCAAAGTAAGCGAAGCTTGTGTTATGGATATTAGACAACTGATAAACATACGTAAATACATTTTTTTTTTGTAAATACATACTTATGATGCATAGAAAACACCCAGACCAAGACAAACAGACATGTTCATGCACACAAATATATAAAGGCTATCCCGTTTCGAAAAAATCGTGGATCCGCGGCTGGAATATTTATAATGACGTCAATACTTACGTTAAACATATTTTCGCTTTCTTTAAAGTTGGTACATTTCTTATCAACATGAACAATCTTGATGCCTTCTTCTGTGAACACTGCGACTTTGACTTGCTTCTCACGTTTGAGGATTTGTAGAGCGACGATAAAGGCTACGGAAAATCGTTTTTTTTAATAATGTTACCACGAAATACATACAATGAGTTAATATCTCTTAATTAAAATAACAAAATTATGTTTCATAAAGTTACTTATTAAGACAGAATGCATACAGCGTATCTGTAAGCTGCCCCTCTGGGTAAGTACCTCCACCCCACAGAAACCCACAGCCAAATAACAATTCCCTTGAGGGATCTTGTGTTCCTGCAAGTGAGTCAGGTCACTATAAAAGAAGGAGTAGCTGCGTTTTGGGGGGTTAAAATCAGTTAAACAGCCAAGATAATACATTTATATAAAGTCAGGCTAGTTTAGTACATTTATTTCGTAAATTGGTATTATAAATTGAGCCTAACTCGCTCAATGTCATCGACGCTTAAATTGACAGTATCAACTACACCATCATTTATATTGTTGTACGTTCACCTTGTTCTTGTCGGTTGTACCTGCGTGTCCCGGTTGAACATGTTTGTTGTAGAAGCATTCCGCGTGCTCGTGTTTCTTGCTTTTCTTCTTTTCCGTCGTAGTTTCTGCGTCGCCTCCGCCGCCGCCACTTGGCGAACTCTTCGTTAGCGCCCGCTTACCCTTCTTTGGGATCACATATTTCTTGCAAAACCGGCGCCCTGTACACGGATTTTATAATGCATAATTTATTTTTAAACAAATAAAAGTAAAAATCAAGGACAGGGCATAATGAAAGAGGAATTTGTTTATTATTTTAATGACTTACAGGAAAATAATGTAAAGTATACAACACCTGTAAGTGCTTGTAGAACTGTGCCAATTACAAGTTTCCGACGTATAGTCTATACTACCTTTCATCCGAGGTTCGCCTCGTGTCAAGTTTGGAATGCTCGTTCAAGTTATTTTCATACAAAATTTTATCAAAATAGGTGCAGGGATCTTGAAGGCTCCTATGTCGTAATTGTTCCGGAAATTCCGCTAAGCTAATTTTACATGTACTAATTATACCTAGTTTTCTCAATCTAGGTGAATTTGGACATGCAAGTATCTACAATGTTACTAGTTTTTTTTTTTCGAGTGGCGTTAATGGACTCGTAACTCTCGTAGGGAGACCCGAAACTACAATTTTGCGACAACTACCTTTGAACATATGGCTCCTCATGTCCATAGTGATCAGGTAGCGCTTGTTTGTGGGTGGCGTCGGCAGCAACCAGCTCTGAGCCAGCAGGTGATTCAGTGCCGAAATCACCGCCGGATTGGGCGGTAAATCAATGCCTGCAATTATCAATATAATTGTTACAACTACAAGGAGTTTTAAAAATCTTGAAATTTCCCTAAAATGTGCCGGTTTGTCAAAAAAAACTTGGAATCAGTTTGAAGTTGTGTAGTATCTCCACATCATTCAATACGGTTTCTCAGACATACTTTTCATACATTGCTGTCATAGGTCGAATATATTACATGATATTCTGTGAGGTGTGGCAATATGTAATATATTCTATGATGTACTTCCCCAGTTGGGCTCGACATACCTTACGTCACTTTACTCATTTTCTTTCGTAATACAAGTACGATACTTCTGATGCGAGTATCTATAAACTATGATAACCACATACACGCATACAGTATGATCCCTTGCCATTCAATGTGGTTTAAAAATAGTTTGTTAACTTACCCCAATTCTTGGCCTCTTTAGGATGCCTCTTGCTGCTTGACCAAACCCACGTGTTGGTTTTGACGTCAAGTACCTGACGGGTGCGACGACGAAGTTCCTTCTCCGCTACCACTTTAGCCTTCTGGTGTTTTAGTGGCCTGCAAACATTTAATATAAGTACATTCTGAACACCTCGTAGTATATAGTGTAGTGTAATAGGTGCTTTGCTTGCGTTTTTTTGCGTGCGTGCAGTCCGGCAGATAACAATGGCATATTACACAAATTGCCCGGGTTTCAGGCGTAGCTTTATCGATACGGGCCATGTCGGTCTTTTTTTTACACACTCTAGTATTATTTGTAAATTTAATGGATTGAGCACATGCTATAAAATCATTTTAATGCTATTTTAAATTAATATGAAATATATTATAAAATAATTAAAACAATAACTACAGAACTTCTTTCATATAAGTTTAGTTAGATTTTTTTTTCTGAAAATGGTTTTACTATTTTCATCAAGTTAATTTGGGTATAAGCTAACGAACTCTGGAGAACGACAGGTAGGTCGGGTCCGAACCCAGCTGGGGAAAGTAGTATAGTACCTCCGGCTCGCAGAATACAACAGCCAATAATAATAAATTTTGTGTGGTTTGCTGCGTGTGAGTGACGTCACTAGATGTCAGGAGATGCTGCATTAACAGCAGGAGGACCAGCGTGCGAACAATGACTACAGTAACTGCTTTACATCAAGTAAACCATATAAAATTATGTTTTGAGGATACTATCCTAGAGCAAATTTTTTTATGACATACATACATACCTGCTCTTCTTCAAATAGTTGCTTGTAGCGATGTGGACTGCTAATGGTGTGATCTTGGAATTCTTTATGAGTTCTTGATTGTGCAGTATGGAAACCACGGCAGCTGTTGTGGTAGACTCATCGGAGAGAAAGCCCATGTTGTGGATACGTTGGATGTTGTACAGAAGCTGTTCCATTGTAAACTGAGGGAGTATCGCGTCCCACACCTGTATAAAGATTGCCAGATGACAAAATAAACTCATACATTCATTTATAATAATAGTTTCTGTTATAATTTTAAACTTTCATGCATAGATTAATTACGTCTTCGCAACACTCCGCCTAGATACCGTTTTTACCCGACTGGCGTAGAAAGGAGGGTTATGTTTTTCGAGTGTATGTTTGTGTGTATGTACATATAATTTTAGCACGCTCTACAGCCTAAACCGCTTCACGGATTTCAACATACGCAGTGTCGTTACATTCGTCTCAGCTGTGAGAGTGACATATTTTATAATATTTCAATAATAGCAATCACGAAACTAAAATTGGAGGCAAATAACAAAATGTTAGAATTTTGCAGTTTTTGTTTCGGTTAATATTTTTTGTAATGTAATAGTCTTGTAGTCATTTCAATATTGACCAGTGAAAAAAGTGAAAAGATCACTTTTTTCTCTGGTCAATATTAAAATGACTTATACAAGACTATTTACTATTATTACGACTACTTTTATGCCATTTTTAAAGTGCCGGTCAACAAAAAACAATGTCTCTGGTCAATATTAAAATGACTTATACAAGACTATTTACTATTATTACGACTACTTTTATGCCATTTTTAAAGTGCCGGTCAACAAAAAACAATGTCTGAACTAAACTATCTGTGTGTGGAGCAATTGTTAGTGTGGCACCAAAACCGTACGATTACTTTGTGATCTGATAATGAAGTTTACTATTTTCATACAGTCACGGCAATTCTAAAGAAGGATGGAAAATAAACCAATTTGATACAAACAATGAAATATGTAATTCCTTTTAATGGTCGCAAACCAACGGGACGCCACTAAAGGTGCCAACGGGACTCTATTGTATTACACAGCATAAGTTGTACAGAATGCCACTCCCTCCTCCTACCTCAAATCGACCTCACCTCACATCTGAATCGTATCTGGAACAGTTTATTCGGCGCCATACGCCACACGTTCATTCGCCCTCTGCTCAGACGGCATAGTTTAATGGGACGGGAGCACACCAGGAGTTAAAACTACGGCTGCCTTGGAACTCATAACGAATTAAATTAGAAGAAATTCGTAGGAGTATGAAATAGCGGTCGGGGTGTGCTATAATTAAGACGCCGCTATCAGTCCATCTATCAGGATTGTATCTTTTGGACCATAAAGCATAAGCATTATATATATTGTATATTCTGTTTTTTTTATTATAGTATATGTGTAGACATTTCAACATTATTTCTAAGATCACAAATATACATAATAGGCTATTTGACCAACATTTTTTTCGGTATGATATATAGGGATGTCTTAATAATATAACCATAAATCTCTCGAGATATGTTAATTTGAAGAAATAACAATTTTGGACTTTCCCGAAAACGCTCCATACAAAAGGCAACTGAGTTATGATGTCACTGGTTTGTATTTTGTATGCATCAAATCAGAATTTTGTAGCGCAGCTATGGTAAATATTACCTTTATGTAATTAGTATCATAATAAAAGTTATAGTATTTTTATTGCTTCTCCAATGGAAATATTATTTTTTAATAACTTCAAACTTAAAATAATTATTATAAAAAGTATATATATACTATTTCCCTTGCACCTTTTAAGAACAATCTCTTATGCCGGCTGTACATTAGTGCCGCGAAATTATGCTGTGATTTCACGGCAGAACTTGTGCCCCTCTACATTCACGGGTCACACATTCGTGAGTGAAACCTGACGCGTAATGGATGTGGAAGCTGCTGCTGCAATAACTTTGTTTGCTGTAGCAACCTATAACTATTTGTATCTACAAAATAATAATTAGAAATCCTTGGAGATGGTGGATGCCTGAAATCAAATTGTAATGACTTGTAATGGCGATTTTTTTGAATTCCATAGTAAATTTTGCTAATGCACGCGCCCATCCGAACGCATTGGTAGTCCGTGAATGTGGATGTGTACGCATGAACACCGTGCGAACGAAACGCGAACCCTTTGTCGCGGGACAAAATACCGACTCCGAGGCGTGAACGCCCGTAAACCTAGCGAAAACCATCTACGTGCACGCCTGTTCGCTGAGCTTCGCGGCACAAATGTAGGCCAGCACTAAAAAAAGCGAGCGCCGATTTCACAGTATCCATTACTTGCATTATGATTCTTAAGCGATCTCACATTATAGTTTTATTAAAACTTTACGCCTTTACTTACGACTTGGGAAGTCAAAAGGTGTCCAGGCACATGGTCCAAAGTGAAGTTATTTTCGGAGGCAAGCTGAGCGGCCGCGGTAGGCGCTTCGCAGTGACGCATGTTGTGTACATTCTCGATATGTTTGAAGATTGTACTAGTTGCTGTCCTATGTAATATATCGTCGGCGTAAGTGTTCTTAGCACGTTTTAAACCAAAAATAACATACTTCACGACGGCATCTCGCACTGTGGAATCGAAAACATATTATGTAAACAACATATTAAAATCATTTGTAAGAAACGAGGGTGTTGTTTATTAACAAGGAGCTTTGTGGAATACTCATAACTTTTTTTATACTACATCGGGTATAAACAATCATATGGTCCGCCTGATGTAAAGCGGTTACCATAGCTATAACTACTACCATGACAAAATGTTTGTACACCACCCTTTGAAAATGCCTTACACTAAAATCTAGACAGATAAATAAAATTGGAATTTCTGTTTGTAATATTAAAATTGCCACTATTTACTAAATTCTATACACTGTACTTATACCAAAATAACATTTTTTACAATTTTTGTCTGTCTGTAAGTTTGTTCTGGCTAATCTCTGAAACAGCTGGACCGATTTTGATGGGACTTTCACTGTCAGATAGCTGATATAATAAGAAGCAACTTAGGCTACTTTTATTTTTAAAAAAATATTTAATTTTATTAATATAAATAAACAATAAAAAAAAGAACTATTCCATGTGAACGAAGTCTCGGGCACAGGTAGTGACATATAAATTAAAAGTCGCTCTGTCAAGCCTAGATTAAAAAAAAAATTATAAACCCTGACTATTGAATATAATGTATATAATAGAACTATGCTTGTCTAATCCAGATGCAAGTATGATTGATTGCAGTATATTGACATCACTCACACAAACTGAAATATACTTACGAAAGTCTGTGTTCGGTATCTTAAGATGAGATTTACGGAGCAAGGTTTTATGGGAGCGTCCATGACGTGCCACAACCCTTGTCACTTCCTTAGCTAACTCCATAGGAGGTTTCTTCAAATACCATTCTTGGATAAACCTACACCACCCGCGGCCATTGCCTACAACAGAAATCAAATATATATTAAGACAGGCTAAATGGTATTAATTGTAGTTGTACTAACTGGCAACCATGTGAATGTGATGTGGGATATGATGTGGAAAAGAGCTAGCCAGCATTCCTGGAATTTGTGAGATGCAAATTGTATGAGCAATAAATAGGCATAGTAAATAAATAAACAAATATCTGGACAATTTACACAGCGCTAACTAGTCCAAAACTAGGTACAAAGCTTATAAAAATATTCTTGAAAATGAAAAATTCACCTCCCCTGCCTAGGTGGGAATTAAATTAATAATCTAATAAGTTTGGTGTTATCAAAAAATAGCCGAATTTCATCTGCAACAATGGCCTGATAGGACTTGTTTAGTAGTTGCCACACTTACTCATGCAGTAAAGTGTAAATGCAAAAATTTGTTACCAACACAAACCTTCCTGGTAACTCAGTTAGAAGAGCACTCGACCGGTCATCGAAAGGTCGTGGGTTCATATCCCTCCTAAGCAGGGGAGGTGAACTTTTAATTTTCAAAAATATTTTTGAAAATGAATGGCAAGTTGGCCGAAACAACTAATTAAATTAGTAAGTGCAAAGCTTGTACTAGACAACTGATAAATGTACTCGTACTTAAATAAATAAATATTCTTGGACAAATTACACACCTAGGGGTCTTTAGTCAATTCACACCGCGAGCTGTTCGGACCGCGGTGCGAATCGCCCAAGAGTTCATTTTGAATGGGTCCTTTTGCACCGCAGTGCGAATCGCCCAATAACTTTTTGTAATGGGCTGATTCAGACCGCAGTGGGAAACAAAACAGTTCTCTTTTTGTATATCTGTACAAATCAATAATTAGAATCCTTGGTTTCGCCCCGTGGTCCGAATCGACCCATTACAAAAAATACTTTGGGCCTTTCACACCACTCCGACCACTGCGGTGTGAATGGCCCCATTCAAAATCAGCAGTTTGGCGATTCGCACCGCGGTCCGAACAGCTGCGGTGTGAAACGACTAAAGACCCCTAGTCCCAAACTAAGCAAAGCTTGTACTATGGGTACTTGTTAACTGATTTTTATAAAAGATCCAGGTATTAGAAAAGACCCAGACCAAGACAAACTGACATGTTCATGCACACAACATGTTTGTCTTGTGTGGAGATCGGATGTGCCTACCAAGGTTGTAAAGTTGAACAAGATATAACTTTATAGTATATTTATTTGAAAGTTTGTGTAACCTTATTTTGTGTCAACACATTGTGAGAACCTTTTCTGTAATTCCAGATCTCCCAAGAGGCTATGCAAATTGCTTCCCTTTTTTTTTTCAAATAACATAAAAATAAAAGACAGGACTTCTGTAACATGTGCCTGAACTAGCTTATAAATTCATAATTGGAAACTGTCTCTTTCTCACAGGGTACTTAGAGAAGTAACAACCACTTTAGACATACCAATTAACGAGTTGGTCCAATTGTACTGTGTACTCTTAACAAAACAACATCAGAATCAACCCATAATTATTCCGCTGTAGAGATACGGGTCTTCCATCATTCGAAGGGGTTTTGAGCATATTCCACCACTCTGCTCTACGGTGGATTGGCGGAGCACAAAGAAACATACCTGTTTTTAAATACCGGGCAAATTTATTGAACAACATGAGTTCCTCAGGAGTTATGCATATTTCAGTTGCAGCTTTATATACAACTTCCTTTGTTTTCGGCAGACCAACATGTAAACACTTGGCTAAAGCAAATGCTATAGTTTCGAAACGAGTGTAATAGCCATCTTTGTATGCCTGTAAAGTAAACAAAATAATACTAAAGAACCAGAATAATGCACCTATTATACTATTAAAACTATATTATATGAAGATATCCATTTGAGATTTAAAACTAGTCTGCTTTACCAACAAAAATGTGTGAGTGACCCGTTTAAGTAGATTAATTAATTCAATACAACTTTTAATTTTTATATTCCTTTACACAGATAAAAATAAATAAATATGTGTGAACAATTTACACAGCGTCATCTAGTCCCAAATTAAGTGTAAAGCTTGTAGTATGGTACCAATTTAGCCATTCGTCCACTGAGCTCATCTGATGTACTAGTTTATTTGATTATTTTAGACACATATTGATATGTTTCTATAATTTATATATATCCTATAGACACTTATTTATATGTGTTTAAAAATATTTATATCCTACTAGCTGCGCTTCGCCTAGGCTTCGCACAGGTAAAAAGTGGTGTTTTCTTTTAATTGCAATTTTTTATTTTTTCTCTCCGTAAGAACCATCCCCGTACTTCAAGGAATATTCTAAAAAAAGAATTAGTGAAATCGGTTCAGCTGTTCTCGAGATTTGCGCTTAGCAATGAATTCAGTGATTCATTTTTATTTTATAGATAATACCTTACCTACTAGATATTTAATAAATGTATTTTCTATAATCTCTTCTTTATACCTCACAATATGCAACTTTTATAAATTGGTTTACATAAATCAATGACATAATAATGTAAAATTAATTTCAACAATCCAAATATAAAATTTTCATGTACCTGCACTGACTACAATAGATGTTTGTGAAACAAAACCTGTCTTTTAAAACTATGTTTATATGCAAATTTTTGTACAGATATAATAAAAAATATAGAAAAGAGTGTTTTTCATTATTTAAATTAGCTAAAATAAATACCTTTTTGATCAGATGCACGAGATCCAAATTGGGTTCGTTATTCAAGAAGACACGGTTCACGGCCGTCAGCTTATCATTTTCGAAATATTTATGGGCCAACCAGCATCCAGGAAAATAAATGGGTAGTTCCGTGCCTGTATACAAAAAGCGCAAGATCCGTTTCTCCAGTGCCTGGTCAATCATCGTTACTGTAATATATATCTCGCGTGTTACTCTCGTCGAGATGCGTTCACTTGATAGTTTATCCACAAACCAGTAATACCATTTAGTCTCCGTTCGCACAAAACGACGCCAGATCCAAACTGAAAAGTGTAATAAATCAAAAGGTAAATGCACTGCAATAGAAAGCTATTAATTTTTTGTCGGTATTCGAGTGAAACATGTGCCACAATAAATTGAGGATGTGGCCAGAAAAAATTGACAATGGAGGCCGAGTTGAGTTTATATAGCATTGCCAAAAACAGCAAATGTAAGAAAGTTAGTAAGACCCTATACTAGCAATATAAATAGATTTATTTCGGTAAATAAATACGTCGAAATAACATTTTATTTATAAATTATAAGAATTTACTGCACGCACATACCTCGTTTCCATAAATTGGTTTCGTCGTTTACGAATTCCGACCGGAACGAGACGAACTCAACCGAGTTCACAGTTTCACATCACAAGTGACATGACTAGAGATGGACCGCAGGTAAATAACAGGAAGGTAAAAAGGGGTTTAGTCGATGAATGGGTAAAAACAACTTAAAATTGTTTAATGCTGACAAATGCTGTGTTAAAAGGATAGGTTATAGAAGTGACATGGTCAAATTGTAGAGAAAGAGAAATAGTAAAGATTTTTTTAACAAAATAATAATTATTTGTCTTTTTATACAGCATCGCACCGCGTGAACATAGTATTCGAGTTAAAAGTATGTTTGTCAAAATTATTATTTATACAATTAGAATGGCAAATAAGCATACGTAAACAGTCATCGAAGGAGCTTACGACACCATAGGTATGACGACTCTAACAAATTAAAATCTGTTTACTCGTCTATGCTTGAAATGGTAACATCCATCTATTCATCTCAGGCTTAGGATCATTTAAAGCCTAAGCCAACCTCACCTGGACGTGATGCACCCTGCCGACTTGTTGACGTAGTTCTGGCGAAAGAGAGGTACGGCAAGTCGAGTCTGGGTGAAGAAGTAAGTAACCTCCACTTCACAGAAGATGAACCGCACCGAAATAACACTAATCTTGAACATTCTTGTATTTCTACGAGTGAGTGAGATTATTAGAAGTAAGGAATTGTTGCATAAGCAGCAAGGGTGGCGTGAGTCATGTGTTTTGTACACATCAATGGGCTAAGTTACCAAATAAGCTTACAACCTGCGTGATGTTCTTAACATCTAGTCTAGTGTAGTCTGCCGGAAACCACACGGCCAACCGTGTACATGTGGGCCACTAAATCCGCCAGTGCTACTGTTCCGGGCCCGATACTAGTTTGGTTACGAAAGGGCAGGGGGTACGAAACTCCGTTAACAGGGTCATCACCAAAAAGTGACCACAGGTATAATCATTACACCTACGTAATAGATGTTAAAGTAGCCAACACAGAAAATTAAAAAAGCTTTCCGACGACACATCACACAAGCATATAAGTGAAATAGAACTCGAGAAATGTACAAAATAAAAATCGGCATGCAGCCATCTTGGTGCCGCCCTACGAAAACTGGATTTTACAGACAGTTCCGTGTTTTAGAGACATGACGCACACATCTACACTAGTTTGAGGTACATAGAGGAGATGGCTACAACTTTTCTAAAATTTATGAATTTCCTCCATATTACAAAACTTGTAAAAATAATAACAAGTTTATCAAGTTTATTTTAAACTTGTTTATCTCCAAAAGTGTATGTATGGTTATTAAATGACTAGTTATAGGGTAATTTACTAAAAAAATAAAAAATGCGTATCTATAAATCTATACTTAAGAAAGAGAAAGTATGTATGTACAGTGCGACAAACTTATCTGGCCCGGTGGAGGGGGCGGTACGATCGACTTAAGTGTTGCCATTAAACGAAATGCCGCCCGTTTTAGAGGAAACATAAAAATCAAAGAAATATAAACACTGTTAAAATAATAGCATTGATATACTTATTAATTGTGTTGTGTGGTGTTTCAATTAAATATCAATTGCCTTCTATTTTTTGTTGATTAGTTTTAAAAATGCACCACGTTATGTCGTGATCATAGCTATTATATAATATTAGAGAGTTATAATATTACACAGAAACAACTTGTTGACGATTTTTTTATTGTAAGAAATGAAATATGTGTAGAAAAAGATAATGTATTTAAAAAAATACACCTCAATGGAATGTGCATACGCGGTAAGTAAATTAATTGTACCTGGCAATACTACATTTCAAGATGGCGGCTTTAGTTCTAAATTTGGCCACCGGGTCAGATAAGTTTGTGGGACTATATGTTCTGAGACTCCGAAACGGCTGGACAGATTTCATCTTTAGATTAACCCAGCGGATAATCCTGCACCCCTGGACTACCCGGGCGAAGCCGCGGGTAACAGCTAGTATTTGATAAAAATGGATAAGTAATTTATGGGTATTTACCCAGGTCAGACCCCAACTCTAGACAAAATCAGATTCTTTTTTTTAATTGATTGGCGACGAATCCTGAACTGAAGATTATCCCGCCAGTATCAAGTTATTTTGTATTATCTATTTATTACAATTTCATTTCAAATCAAATTTGAATATCTATATTACTTGGACTTGGACTATAAAGCACTTAGAAACATCATACAAATTTAATATAAGAACATATTGTATCTAAATCATTACTACTCTAAACCGCAGAGCTTAGATTCACTTTCATCACATTATCTTGAATGTAAAAGTGATTTCAAGTGACAGTTCCATAGGACTTAAAAACTTATAATCAAAGATTCTAATAATTAAAAATAAAACCGAAAGATATTTATTTGAAATTGATCTAGACCATTTTTTTTTTTTCAAAATGTACCTAGTGATTTACATTTTTTTTACATTGTTCCTAATATCCGTGTAATTTATATATAATCGTGAATCTGAAAGACAACTACGTATAATAATAAACAGCAAATAATCGTTTGAACGCATAAAATTAATAAATCTTTAATTTTAATAAAAGTGTTAAATCGGGGCTGTCATGTTATTCTTAGAAGTCGTGCAAATCACCAGTAATATGCTCTATTGGTTTTACTGTTTAGTTATTACAAGTAATAGAGGAACAAGAACAGTCCTGACGATAATTTTTGGCATGTCCCAGAAGTTAAGAAGAGAATTATTACAAAGACGGGCTCCAAAGGATATTGGTTTCAGAGCCGTAAAGCCATTTCTTATAAGAACTAGAACTATTTACCAAGCATGGCAGAAGAAAAAGAAAAACAAACAAAATCAAATGGTTACAATGGTATGGGTATGGATATGTTCGACGAATGTAGTCACGAGATTCTTCACGACAGTCTTCTGTATTTTGGAAGATAGATTTTGACAAACAAATTCGTGACGTAGCTTATCACTATACGCGAAGAATTTCCTATACTTACTTTACTCTTTGCGAAGAACATACCTTCAACCTTGTGTCATTCATTGTAGGGCTTTGCACCGGAGACGATTTTAGTCTCCGGAGATTTTTCCGGTTTTCTCTCTCTCCGGAGAATCTCCTTATAACACAGCACTTTCGAACCCAAAATTAGTCAAAATTAAAGCACAGCTAATATTCTCAATATTATAATTTAAAAAAAAATAATAGGCCACATCCTATGAATTTTCATAAACGAAGTACACAAATTTATTAATTTATTATTCGTAGCTTACTGTGAAATGTAGATAATTTTTCAGTACTAAACCCACAGTACAATACAAAAATGCGTACTTACCTTTCGTCTTCCGAGCAAAACTCTCGGATTTTTTTATTTAGATTGGACAATGAGTGTTGCCGTAAACAAATATTGTTTTTGCACTGTACTAATCTATCTTGTCCACTTCTAAAACAGTTTAGTGACTAAACTCTAGTCTATTGTTGGCATTATTTATAATTGTACTCACAGAGTACTTTGTAATATACTGAAAATTGTACTGTACAAGAATACAAATAAAAGTACGTATTCAATTATAAAGGTAATTCTCCGGAGATTTAATAAAAAAATCGGATATTTGAAAAATTGTCGAGCTCCGGAGATTCTCCGGTTTTCTGTGTCGTCTCCGGAGCAAAGCCCTAATTCATTGTCAATAATATGTCATTCCATGAATGCTCATGACATCTCGGCTCATGAAGAAAAGAAAACATCAGAGGACTCTGCTTTTTGGTTGAGTGCGTGATACACGTACTGTGAACGGAACTGGTTTTTAATTAAGTTTTCTTTCTTTATAATACCTGTTGATTTGCCATTTTTGTGTATTTGTGTTGGTGTTGGTCTGTGTCTATTCAGTAAGTACTAATTTAGTTAATTTATTGAAGATGGACGAGGAGCCGCCGGATCCCGGTGGTGGTAGCAACGTGCTTTCCCCTACGCCGCCATTATTTACTCAAAGTTTACAACAACAAATACAAGCTGAGGATAATGAAAGTAATTCACGCAAACGTCCTCAAATAACAAGTAGTGATAACTCCCAACCTTTAAAAAAAACTATAACGCATCCTTCCCAATCGACCCCTTCATTACAGGTTACGTACACCCACCCTGATTTTACCAACAACAAACCTAGCTACTCCGACGATGATAGTGCTCCTTTCATCGTGCACGTTAGCAAATCTGAGGAATCATCTGCTGCGGGCACAACGATTCGTCCAATTCAATTTGGTCATTTCTTATTCCGCCAAAATATAAAAAATATAACCAAGGACGGAGTCAAACGCGTAGGACGCAATCGGATCTCAGTTGAATTCAAGACTGCTGCTGATGCAAATAACTTCATTAACCACCCCTCACTAATAACGTCACATTTAGAAGCTATTATACCCTCGTATAGTATAACAAGAATGGGCATTGTCAGAGCTGTCCCGGTTGAGTGGTCTCTGGAAGAGTTTGTTTCGGCCATTGATGTCCCTTATGGTTTTGGCACAGTGATCAGAGCACGTCGCTTGAATAGAAGATTAGTAAATGAGGGTGGCAACACTGTCTGGGTTCCTACCCAGACAGTGGTGTTGACTTTCAGGGGCCAAAAGCTTCCCACAAATGTGTATTGCTTCTACACTCGCATGCCGGTTGAGACATATGTGCTTCCGATTATTCAGTGCCATAAATGTTGTCGATTCGGTCATGTGACCTCACAGTGTCGATCAAGTCCACGATGCTTTGTATGTGCACAGGGTCATGAGGGTATATCATGTACAAAACAGGCTCCCACATGTCTTTTCTGCTCTGGCAGTCATTCTGCCAAAGACTCATCGTGTCCAGAGCACAGCCGTCAAAAATCTATAAAATTGACAATGTCGCAAGACAATATCTCGTATTTGGAAGCTTCTGCAAGATTTCCGCAATCAAGACGCTCTTTTGCTGACACTGCGCGACTCAATCCCACTCCTCTACCAACCCAATATCTCCCTACCTCACCTCAACATTCCCAATACAATAACATAGCTCAGTTATATCCTCCTCAAAGGTCCTCCTACCGCAAAACTATTGTAACTCCGCATCGACAATATTCTCCTGCATCAAGTCCTGGCTATGATAGGCGAGCCCATGAGATGATCACAGAATCGCCTGTTTCCACTCTCCCTAATGGGTGTGCATTAAATAGTTCCCCAAATGATAACCTTCTCGACTTACTACTGTCTACCCTTACAAACCTTCTCTCCCGTTTTAGCGATACGGAACTTTCCCATAGTGTCCAACAGAAACTTACTCAGCTTCTTTCAGTAACTAGTAACATTCCAAACAATTCTGCAGTGGAATTGCCGGAGCATCAGGATTAAAAAAACAGATATAATCCACCTTATTAACAAACTCAATCCCATTGTTCTTGCCGTCCAGGAGACGTGGCTTAGACCTGGTACCCCTTTCAGGGTACCGGGCTATTCATGTCTGCGGGATGACAGGAATGATGGGCATGCTGGTGCCGCCATTCTTGTGTCAAGATCTGTTATCTTCTCTCAAATTCCCCTCCCTCCAAGTCATTCTAACAGTTTCAATGCAGTGGCCATTCGTACCTTAAACATATCCTTCCTATCAGTTTATATACCTAATCCAAATGTATCTATTCTAAATGAACTATCCTCTATCATTTCTTCTTTACCTCCTCCTGTTGTTATCCTTGGGGATTTTAATATCCACCATACCTCATGGGGGTCACATTTTTGTGACTCGCTATCCCCTTCTTTCCTTGACCTAGTGGATAACTTAGACCTATGTATCCTCAATGATGGCTCCCCTACCCGACGTGTCCTTCCTTCCCAAAATATTAACAGTGCTGTTGACCTTTCACTCTGTTCCTCCCATTTATCAACCCAACTCTCATGGAAAACCATAAGCAACTCTTATGGCAGCGATCATTTCCCCTTATGTATCTCCATCCTTTCTAATGATAATATTCCGGCTTCACCATTCAACCCTCGCCTAAAATATAGTCTTACCAGGGCAAACTGGGCTCAGTTTGCTCTTAGCTCTGGTGAATTAATTTCTCAACTCCCTTGTGCAGACCAGAATAATGCCCATTCGGTTTACATAGATTTTAAAAATTCCCTTCTTTCCGCTGCAGACAAGTCCATCCCTCTCAAAAAGCCTCCCAAGAAGAAACCCTCGCCTCCACCATGGTGGGATCAGGAGTGCTACTCTGCTGTTAAGAATCGTAAAATTGCTGAACGGCTTTACTCTAGGGACATGTGCAGGGACAATTTTTGTAATTATCAGAAGGTAGCAGCAGAGACGGTTAAATTGCTAGGGGAAAAAAAGAGAAAAGGTTGGCATAAATTCTGTGAGGGGTTATCTCCTAATTCACGCCCCTCTGCTGTTTGGGGAAATGTTAGGAAATTCCGGTGTTCGACATCTGATGATCTTAACATTTCCTCAAACGATTATACAGTATGGATAGAGGAATTCGCCCGAAGATTAGCTCCTCCTTCTGCTCCATCTGCTGAAGAGTCTTCAGGTGTTCCTAGTTTTTCGCGTTCTCCCTCCGACCCGTTTGATGCTCCTTTCTCCCGTGAGGAATTAGATCTGGTTTTAGAGGGCTTGAAGGATACCTCACCAGGCATAGATGGAATCCCCTACTCATTCATTATTAACTGTAATTCTACTACTAAGGACCGGTTTCTGAACATTCTCAATAGTATCTTTATTTCAGGTAAGCCTCCCGAAGAATGGAAATCTCAAATTGTTATCCCCTTATTAAAACCTGGTAAACAGAGTTCTGACCCGTTAGCTTATCGACCCATTGCCCTCTCATGCACTATGGCAAAGATCCTCGAACACCTTATTAAGAATCGGCTTGAGTGGTTAGTAGAAAGCAAGGGTATCTTACCAAAAAGTCAATTCGGTTTCCGAAAGGGGTTCAGTACGATGGACAGTCTCGCCACACTCGTCACAGACATCAGGATAGCTTTTTCTAGGCGTGAATACTTAGTGGGCGTTTTCCTTGATGTGTCGTCTGCGTACGACAACGTACTTCTTCCTGTGCTCAGGCATAAGATGCTTAATCTGAGCATACCAGAGAAGATAGTAAATTATATTATAAATCACCTATCGGATAGAACCATACATATAAAATTACAAAATTACTCTGCACCCCCTAGACGAGTGTGGAAAGGCCTGCCCCAAGGGTCAGTGCTTAGCCCTCTTTTATTTAGCATTTACACGCATGATTTAGAACTAACTGTCAATTCATTCTGTAACGTTCTTCAGTATGCAGATGACCTAGCTCTATACTTCTCTTCAGGTAATGTTTCAGAAACGACATCTCGAATAAATTCAGCCATCTCCTATTTACAAGACTGGCTAGTTGAACATGGGCTGTCCATCTCAATACCCAAAAGCAGTGTAGTAGTTTTTGCTCGTCAAAGAATTATACCGAATATTTCTATCGCCTATAATGGGCAAATCTTCCCAGTTAAGGACAAGGTCAAATTTCTAGGTGTAATTCTGGATGCAAAATTATCAGGCACCCACCACATCAATCATATACTTCAAAAATGTGAGAAGAATATTAATGTTCTCCGTTCCCTTTCTGGAGTTTGGTGGGGTTCTCATCCATATACACAGAAACTTATTTATAATGCACTTGTACGTAGCCACTTGGACTATGGTTCCTTCCTTCTGGAACCTTGTAACAAAACAGCCTTAAATTATCTGGACAAAATACAATACAAATGTCTCCGTATTATTACTGGAGCTATGAAATCCTCTCCAATTAACGCCCTTCAGGTTGAATGTGTGGAATGTCCACTGCACTTGCGAAGGCAACTTCTTTCAGACAGATTCTTACATAAGGCACTACAACTGACAGACCATCCTCTAATAAATAAATTGCATCAACTTTCGGAATATATTTCCACAGGTGGGTATTGGGCTCATAAAAATCCCCCGTGTTTGTTTAATAGCTTTGTTTCCTATCTTCGTCTCCCCTGTCCTGTCTACCAATGCAGAATAAATCCCCTATTTGACACTCAATTTCAAGCCATTATACATCGTCCTAATGTAGATCTTAATCTAGGTATAGTGAAAAATTGCGCATTTGCATCTATTAAGTTAAATTCAGCTATTGAAGAGTTCTGGAGTGACTGGATGGTTATGTACACTGACGCATCTAAAACTTCAGAACAAAGTTGTGTGGGAGCTGCGATTTGGATCCCGGTATATAGGATTATTTTAAATTTCAAATGCCCTTCTATTTGTTCGATCTTTACTGGCGAGGCTACAGCAATTCTGGAGGCTCTGTTATATATTGAATCTCACAACATTGTTAAAACTGTTATTTTTTCTGACTCCAGAAGTTGTTTGGTCTCAATCGCTGCCAACCAGTTTCGTAGCAAAATTAAATCACCTGTCATCTTAGCTATTAGACAAGCATTGTATAGATGCCATACCAAGGGTATTCAAGTACAACTAGTGTGGATTCCGGGTCACAGTGGCATTCCAGGGAATGAAATGGCGGATCGTTGTGCCAAAGATGCTATACAAAGCGGCTGCATATCTCCTCACTGTACAGCATATTCCCAGGATCTACTTCCGCTTGCTCATGGTAAACTGGCGGCAGGCTGGAATAGGTTATGGGTTAAGTCAAAAAACGTAAAAGGCATACACTACGCTTCCATCCAAGATGGCATACCATCTAAGCCATGGTTTTTCAAATATCGAGACGTAAATAAACGAGCGACGTCAATCATCTGTCGTTTACGATTGGGTCATGCCTGCACTAACGTGTTCTTGGCTAAAATCAGGGTGAAGGATAATTCGTTATGTGAATGTGGTCTAGACGAAGCAACCACTGACCATATCTTCTTCAGTTGTCCCAAATATCCATCTTCACTCTATGATCTCCTTCCCTCTTCCATCCCTCGCCCTATAGATTTTAAATCACTTCTATCCCTGGTGAATTTCTCTCCTTTAGTATATAGTCTATCTAATTATATAAATTTTAACAATATTAAACTGTAACTTGTCTGTCTTATACTAATCAACTAACCCTTTGTGCCGTCTTACATGTTGTCTTTGTCCTTTGTTTTAGGTATATCAACAGATCGTCCGAATCGTAATTAACTAATTTCAAATCGAGTTTATGTACACTCACAAAGCTAATCTATAGCAGAGTCACCTACAGTGCTACAAGGATCTAAATGAACGTGAGTGACATTTGTAGGAGGGCGTTACTGTGACTTTCGGGTTGCCAATTAGGGAAAATCTCCTTACTTCAAGGGAATTTTTACATATCCTAATTAAGACATTTAAAATGCTCAATCTTAGCTGGGCAGAAGTTAATTACTTTAAATTAATTCTGTAATGAACACCATATTATAGTATTTTAGTTAAGTTTATTAAATAACGATACGGCCTAGATAAAAAGTTAATTAAAATGATTATAGTCTTTTCGTACCTATCTTGTGTAAGGGGTTCATCAACATCTTTGAACCAAGGCAAATCTCACCTGTACGTGGTGCACCCTGCTGACTGACAGACGAGGCTCTGGCGAAAAGAGAGGTAGAGCAAAGCGTATATTTTAAGCTGACCGACAAGGGAAGTACCTCCTCAAACAAAAAATAAAAAATCTAACAACGATCTGTGAAATGAAGGAATGAGGAATATGTGAAATAAAAAAACAACATATACAATTTAGCTTTTATTTATATATTACATAGGATACATACATATTTATTAAAATATGGTCATCAATCATTTATCTATTTATTGTTCATTATGAACAATTATTTTACACGAATGGAACTTATTAGAATCCACAAGGATTTATGAAGAGACACGTCTTATAAAACTCGTGAATCTTTCTTCATAAAACTCCAAGATCAAAATCATCCATTATGAGTTTATCTTTTCTTGTTTTCCTGTTCTTACCAGGTGTAACAATTTTACTGCATGATGCCTTAGCCAATGTGCCTTCTTTGACAATGTTTGATACAGTGTGTAAAGCAACACCTGAAAATAATTTAAATTCATAAATATTTACGTATAACATAATAAACCAAATAAAACTTTTTACTGTGGAACAAAGTGGGAATTTAAGGTAAACACACATGTCTGGCAACATTTACCTGTAGCAGCAGCGACTCGCTCGTTAACCTTTTCAAAAGGAATTAATGGGCCGTTGTTTTGTTTTTCTTTTACAAAAATCTCTTTCACCTTAAACACAACCTCCCTGACACCACTTCATAAAACTTTCGGCATGATAATCGTACTATAATAACAAAATATACTTTATAATCGCACGACAACATTCACCGGTGAAGAACTGTCAAAAGTGACGTCTTACAAGATGGCGGCTTTAGTTCCGTTTTCTGCCACGTTCATTTAGATCCTTGTAGCACTGTACTGAGAATAGTCACCTACTTGGCTATATGTGTTATAACGGAATAAGCAACATTGACATTGGCGAGAACTTCAAGAACGCCACAAAGAAGAATTGAATTGAATTGAAAACATCAGAAAAGAATAATGTAGCAGTTTGCTTTGCTAAATGCTAACGTAAATCATATCACAGAGTGATGTAATGTACTGCGTAAATCTAGATTGGATTGAATCGTAAATCCTACTCGAAGAATTAAGCCAGCGATGCTTGTTCAGTGTTTTGGTGAATCGAAGATTAATTATAATAAGAAACAAAATTTAAAACGTATAATTTTGAAGAAAATATAACTAAAACAAAGGTTTGTGCGCAGGGTGAAGATAATCACTGTTTTAAATGTACAGTGTTTGTGTAAACAAGTGAAATTGTTCATTTATTTATGTACCTATCTATAATTTATCTAAATACATAATATTACTCATCACAATATTTACGACTGTTTAGCCCCAGTTCCTATTGATGTTTTGAGTAATCCTGAGATCTAAAAAAATTTAATCTACATGAGTTTGGACTTGGAGGAAGCTAACGAAACCCAACAATTAATGCAGAATGAAAGGGAAGAGGAGGAGCAGAAGGTTTCTCAATCGGCCACCTCCCCTGTTACTAGCAACAAAATGTCCAGCGGAGCGGCAAGTCTCACATCTGGTAAACCGCAAGTACAGCCTAGTTCAGGAAACAATAGCCTGAATGAGTCTACGAAAGTGTCCTATATCAACGAGAGGCGTTTACATCGCGATTTAATGCGTTCCAATTATAATAATAGGCCAAAACACATTCCTAAAGAATCTACTGATGTCAAACATATGGAGAAAGCTTTGTTAGAACTGTTGGATGACTTCCACACAGGCAAATTAAGCGCATTTGGTTCAGGATGTAGCATGGAGCAGATGATTAATGTCCGAGACCAACAGGAACATTTGGCAAGGCTTCATTTCCGTCTTTGTGCTGATGTTGAGAAACCAACTGATGAAAGTTTTGATAATTCAGCTGCAAGGGACAAAATGTCCCAATTAGTGCAAAGTTTAGAGCAATTATCTGCATCCATTGAGCATTTGCATTCTGATGGAAATATCAACTCTAGTAATGACAGTAATAAGCATGTATAAAATGAAGATTGGTACTATTTATATTTTTGCTTCACTCGTACATTCTGTGAAGGACTTTCATACATTGATTGAATCTAATATGTGTCAGTAATTAGACTTTTGTACTATGAGTAATTTTGAGTGTTCATGCAAATTGTGTTCTCCAAAAAATAAATATTGTAATATTTCTTTTTTGGAGAACACAAGCTCTAGAAAATTTTGTAGGTGTTACTTGCCTCTCAATATATTAAAGAATATGACCACAGAAATGAAAACAAATGGAAAAGGTATGAAGTTAGATTTGTATTGCACCAATCATGCCGAACTCGCACAACAACAGGCAATCAATATGATTAAACTACTTGTGTTGTCGTTGGTTTAATTTAACTGTATAATATTGTGTCATTAAAACATATAATATCAATTTACCATGATTTATTACATATACGACTGATAGAAATCCATATTTAACGAGCCCGGTGGCTGTGGAAAAAAATCTATTTATGTACATATACCAGTTATCTAGCACCCATATTACAAGCTTTGCCTATTTTGGGACTAGATGGCACTGTAATATAATAAATAAATATTTCTGGACAATTTACACAGCGCCATCTAGTCCCAAATTAAGCTCTAAGCTTGTACTATGGGTACTAGATAACTGATATTATCCTTAATTCCTTTTTTTTTTGTAAATACCTACATATAATACATAGAAAATACCCAGACCAAGACAAACAGACATGTTCATGCACACAAATATTTGTCTTGTGCGGGAATCGAACCCGCGATCTCGGAGTCAAACTGGCCATTGCTAACCATTCGACCACCGAGCTCGTCATATATGTCAAGGAATAATTATTTATTATTATACTAAGTTCAGAGTTCGGAAGCCTACTGTTGACACGCTCCCCACGCTTATATACCTTGTCTACTATATACTTTGTCTGTGACTATGACAACACAAGCAAAGTAGCTGATGTAATAAAATTGTATAATAAATTCCTTTCGGTCCATCAGGAATTATCCAATTGTTGATGAAGAGGCGAGTTTAGGTAATAATAAACATGGAATATATGAATCAGTAATATATATTGAAAATAAACTTTACATTGTACTATTTTGTTTTATTGATATACAGAATTAAACAGATTTACGCCTTGGTAGGGATGACATTAACATAACCATTTTCGGAATTATTTATTTGATAGATTAAAAATAACAATGACAATTATGAAATTGTTGACATTAAAAGATGATAATTAAAACTAATTTGATGAGCCTGTACAGTGGTGGGCAAGCAGTGACTACCTTGACTGAGGGTTGAGACTTGAGAGTTCAAAACGAGCACTGCATGAACATATTATCTTCCTCCTGGTGTATAATGTCACATTCGCAAAATGTCACAAATCGTTTTTACAGTAGCACAATGTCACTTTCACACAATGCCACTCTTGATTTGAGTGTTTTAAATATAATTTACAATAATGTACGGCCATACTTTATGTTCAACCACACTGGTAGCCACTATTGAAGTGAAAAAAATTACTGTCACATTCCTATTAAAACAGTTCTGACGGTTAGTGGTTAGTTCAATCTATCGTAGCTATCCCAATAAATTAGGACATTCATTTTTTTGTTTTTCTTTATTATGTTAAAAACTTATGCAATCAATTAATAATATTATTATAACACATTCATGTTTTGGTTATTATCCTAAGTACCTACATCATGGCTTGGTCTTCAAACCTTATTCATCCCATTGACACGGGTTTCCCCTCACTCGAAGGGGTTTAGAGCATACTCCACTGCGCTATTCAACTGCAGGTTGGTGGAGGCCAGTGTTTTTAAGCCGCTTAATGGCCACTGACTTAGCTTAACGATTGTCATTTAATGACAACAGCCGGGACCGACAGCTTAACGTACCATCCGAAGCACGGAGGAGTTGGAAATAAATAAACCTATCCATGGACAGGTTACGGTCGGCAATGCTTAACTTGCGTGTTCGATTAGACTGACACGCGCAATGATAATCCAGCTGCTCTAATACCTACTTGGATGTAATTAATTAATAATATATTTTTTTAATAACAGTACAGTGAGAATGCCAGATGGAAAAAATCCTTGTATCCTAATTGATTGCATAGCTGGTTGGAATAGATAGAACACACCAATATGATTACATTGTAAAACCATACTAAATGGTTTCTGGAATATCAATAATAATATGGTTAAAGTAAATTTTTCATACAAAAATAATGAAGCAGGATCTAGCCTAGCTTAAAACTTGAGAAACATCATTGAAATCACAATTCTGGAGTTATCAACAGCAAAAATGTAAACCTATTTTTGCTGTTGATAACTATATTTATATTTATTCAACTTTATATCCTCCATATATTTTTCATCAAGTATGAATACAAATGTCAATATAATATTTTTGCTACTGACTGTACCCAGGCTATGTACATATATGTAATATACGCGGCATAATAAAAATACACACAAATAGGCATAGTCAATACTTATTTGTGTATGTATAATGCTGAGAATAGGCATTATTTACAACAAAGTACTGGCAGGGCACCAGCAAATCGTAACAACTGATAATATCCATTATTACAATATTATTTTTATACAAAGATCTTACTGCATTTGTAATAATCATCTGTGAACTAGGTACTATGTACAAATTTAAATTTACAGATAAAGACTAAATTTTAGCTGCAAAAATAACAGTACTTATGCCATAGCAGATTTAAACAGTTGCGTTGTTTATGAGTCACGAAACTGTTTAAATCTGCAACATGAGATACATTATATAAAAAACAATTTTAAAAAATACACCATCAATACAAAATTGTTGCTAATATCTAACATAACATACGAGACCTTTCACTGCATACAACAAACTCGCAATAAATCACAAGGTAATCAGAACCACTTTGAATATTTTTAAATTGCCATAGAGATGATACACTGATCTGCTGATCGCTAATTAAATGTTCATAATGTTAATTATTAATGCCAGTGGCAGGCATTCTGCATCTGCACCATTTGATAATATCAATAATGAACATTAACAAGTGTTTGTTGTCATGAATTTGCAGACATTGTACCTATGGCAATGTGGTGTGAATACAAAATGGTAGCAAAAGTTGTAAATAAATGCATCAATATAATGTCCTGCTATCCTGAGAGTCAGAACACATAATTATATTAGACGGACACATAGCACTATGGTACAATAAAACAAGGAATGTTGTTCCCGTGACAGTCAGGTCATACAATTGGAACTAGACTATGTCATCCACTTTACTAAATAGAGAAGTTGTCAAATTTTGACAACCTAGTTTGTAACAGTCCTAGCAATAAGTGGGATGAGAATGCCTTGTATTATTGCACCATACATAGAACTATACATATACTTCTATAACGTAATTTCAAAACTAGATTTGTAACAGAGTAAAGCCATATTGACAATACCTAGCCAAACACAGGTGCCCAGACCCCCCAGACTGATCACATACATTTTGTTCCATTTGTATCACAAGAACAGTTGATGGAAGCCTATTCCTTTAAGTGTCTTCCTACATGTAGGGCATCGCTTACCATTTGCTTTTACGGCAGCTTTGATACATTCCATACAAAATACATGACCACAGGTAGTTGACGCCACAGAGTTATTTGCAAGGTTATCCATGCATATAGGACAGTCACCAATACTTTTTCTGGCCGGTGAAGAGTTTTGTACAAGTGGAGGTTGTACAGGTGGCGGTTGCACAGGTGGAGGTCGCACAGGTGAAAATTGCACAGGTGGAGGTTGCATAGAAGCAGGTTGAGGATTTTGTTGTACAGGAATTCTATGAAAAGCTTCCCTATCGTGTTTATCACAGTTACACGGGCATAACAATATTGGTGAAGAATTATTTGGTGTGGGCTGGTAGTGTGGCAAAGTATTTGGTAATCTATTTCTTTTTCTACTTCTGGGTGACGTGTGGTCAGCAATATTCACTGTTGGAATATAGTCATCATCAATTTCAATGACCTCATCAGTGACTATATGTGCATTCCTGACTTCTGTAGTCTGTACTCTACTGTTACTGTGGGTTGTATTCAATGACTGTATCCAGTTAGTGAAATTTTTAAATAAATCGTAATTACTGCGGTCCTTAGATCTTGATTTGTAATTTGTTGTACCTCTCATAGTATTAGTTTGGAAAAAGCCAGTAACTATTTCCTGAATTTGCACGGCAGCAGAGTTAAATGGGGATACATCTTCATGATTATTTGCATTAGAATCTAGCAATGTGTTTTCAAGATTATCTGTCCTATTCAATTCAGTTTTACTAACAGTTGCATTGTTATCTAAAGCAGATATAGTGCTAGAATCAACATGTGTTACTGAATTTAATTTTTCGACTTTAGAATACTTTTCAATAATAGCTTTATTCTCAGCTATAACCGCATCAACATCAATTATTTCAGGTACATTGGCATCAGACAAATCAGTATAAATAAATTTATAACAATCATCATATTCATCTTCTAAAATTATTTCACTATTTTCACATTTTCTGGCAATTTTCATATTGTCTTTTTCATCCTTTACATCTATAACTTCTATACAATCATCTGCGAGTATTTTAACTTTGTTTTCATCACTAGTAATCACTTCATCATCATCAATAATTATAGTTGCATTTGTATTATCCACTATTGAGCACGCACTATGTGCACTATCTTCAGATATTGTTTCACTCACTAAGCTATCAATAAATCTTTTATCATTCTGACTAATAATTTCATTATCTTTGGAAGTGCTTGGTAAAGGTGAAAATGAGCGTGGCCCGCCACTAACCTCATATTCCACTGTTTTATTGCTGTCAGAACTCCCATCACTTTGTTCGGCTTTATCAATGTCTTTTAACCAAGCTGAGATTTCGTCACTTTTAGCATTAAAGATTGATTTTGAAATGTTAACTGCTTTTGTTATTTTTGCTCGTTTTTTAGGGCACTCATCATCATCATCGCCCCCCTTATTATGTTCAACACCATAATCATCACCCTTGCAGAAGTTTACAGAAGGTTTCTCCGGGACCTTTGGTCGGTCTTTACAGCCTACAATATATGGAACTTCAGGCTTCTTTCGCTTTTTAGGTGGAATAATCGGTGGAGGAGGGCCATCGTCTATAAGAATGGGATCTGGCAGGTTGGAAATCAAGTCCAGCATTTTATCAGCAATTTTCTTAATAGTACCTGGTGAAGTTAATTTTTCTTCTGTTACAATTATAGGCTTCTCGGGTGTAATTTGCGACAGATCAGGTTCGGACTTTTTAGGTGTTCCTATTTTGTGTTCTTCATCATTATCAGAATCTTCGAACATCTTTTCAAGATCAGCTAAAGAAGGCATTGGTTTACCATTCCCACAAATCCTAGATTCATCACTGCAAGTTGAAGGCCGACCAGATCTTTTTGCTGTTAGTTTGGTGTTCTTTAATTTTTCCGTTAATTTCTTTGACTTTGCAATGCTATCTTCAGGATTCGGTTTGTAACATTTCTTTTTAGGTACAGTACCATTTGAATCGTTGTTAAATCCCTCGGTGCGTGAATTTGGTTTATTTTTCTTTGGCACGGTCTTTTTAACACGTTTGGGCATCTTTGATTGATGTGCTCGTAAACAGTAACTAAGAAATTTCCTGATCGCACGAAGTCAGAAAATGGACATGGATAAATCGTATGAGTAAATGAAAAGTAGTAATATTTGTTGTTGAATAATACTATCAAAGTCAAAATTAACACGTTAAATACTCTATGTCTATGATGATCAAAATGACATGTCCTATAAATTTCAACAAACAGAACAGAACAGTGTGACCATATCAAAATTCATCAAAATTGCCAATCCTGCTGTTATATTGTCTATATCTGCCATAGATTTAACTTAAAAACTGCAAAATATTGCCAACTACTTAAAGTATTAACTTCGTAAAGCTGGTGGGCATCAACTGGGTTAAAGTGGCCCAAAACAGAAAGAGATGGAGGAGACTGAAGGAGGCCTATACATACCAATATGATAGAGAGTGGGTTAAGATGATGATCATGATGACATTAAAGAATACCTATTGTTAATGATGTGGAATTAGTTTTAACTTAGATATATTTAATTTTATCTAATTTTAAGTATATTTAAGTTGTTTTTACAGTATTTTGAACACTATTTGTTATAAAAAAACATTTTTTTAGTAAAGTTGTTTTGTATCTTCTCATTATGTAACATATTCCCATTATCGCGGCTAGATAGCTCGCTCAAGTCAAGTAAAGAGCCAACTGGTATATGGTATGGGTTAAATCCAGAACCTACAGAGCAGAGTCACACCACACACTCAGATTACTGGTTTTATGAAAAAGCTTTGACATGGGTCAGAAAATCAGGATCGTCATTTAAAAGAATTGAATTGAATTTTGAATAAGCGAAATATCTGCTTAGATCAGATTAAAAATATTCAAACAACGAAGTGATCTACTTATGTGTTGCGTTTTATTCCTTTGGAACCCTAAAGATACGGAATTTTAAATTCTGTATTTTTTCTTTAGGACAATTTAGTATACTTGTAAATTTTTTATACTACGTTCAGGTGGCAGACAAGCATACGGCCCATCTAATGTGAAACAATTATCGTAGCCTAGAGACGCTTGCAACATAATTGCCCCTCGCGTCACTATTCCTCTCTTCCTGACAACCTTACTCACTCGCAGTCTCGCAGGAACACAACGACCTTCTAGACTTTTAAGAATTGTTATTTGGCTGCGTTCTTTTGTAAGTTGGAGGTACTTCTCCAGTGGGGACCTCTCGTTTTGCCAGTACCTCGTCATTGAATCAGCAGGGTGCACCACGTGCAGCCCGTTACACCCGTATATAGATTTTATAATAATACAATACAATATAATTATCTCACTACATCACTTTTGTGACAATGGCAGATTTTTTTTATATGTATATGTCAATTTGAAATAAAATCTCATTTTTACTTACACAGAATATCTACAATCAATTCACAGAGTAAAAATCCGCTAAAGCTAGATCTTTAAATAAATAGCAAAGAACCGGTGGGCAGGAATGTAAATATATCGGCTGAAATAATATGTAATAGGTTTAGGGGGTATAATATTAATGACGATGAAAATATACAGATTCATATTTTTCTGTTTCATTATTCGTATTAGAATGAATGACAGATGTTAGAATAATAAAAGTATGTCAAGGTGTCAATGAGATATTATTATAAACCATCATTGCTTTAGTAACAAATAAGAATTATAATAATTTTATTTTGAAACACATATATGTATATTTCACAATTATAGTATATCTATATTTTTTTATATATTATTGTAAAGCGTATGAAGCGAAATATAAATACTGATCAACGATCAAGAATTCATTCAAAGATCTTCTATCACTACAGTTGATAGTAATAAAATTATATTAGTTATTTAATTTTATTCTTGTTTTAGCACGCTATCGTAATTACGCATTCGAAGCAAAAATAGCATAATTTTGCCGCTGGCAAGAGCCATGTTTCATCATTAACCGTAGTCTTTCGCGTAAATTTTAACAGTAATACAGTAATTAATATACTTTATTTGAAAATACTTTCTTGGTATGTTATTAAGCAACGCTGTTAGAGGTTTATTACGCTCTACTCTGCTGTTACTGCTTACTGTTATTTGTAGACTAAAGTTGCATTTTTTTTATCGAAATAGCCTAAATAGCGACTGGTTGCCGATTCGAATAGAGATTTTTAGTGGTCCCTGTCCCTGGTACCCTTCGAGATCACCTAAATAGCGATAAATCGCTTAATCTGGCAACACTGGAAGCTTCCACTGCGTTCACTGCAGAACAATGAGGCATTGCAAAATTTTTTTTTTTTATCTGTCAATGTCATAAAGTAAAATTCCAAACTCAACAAAAATGTTGATTCTTCTTTTTCTTTGTTATCATTTGACAACCACACGTCAGTGAAAGATTATTTTATTCGATTATCAAATCAAGTTCATCGCCCCAACTTCAGGGATATGACGAATTATATAGTCGGGGTTCCACTACTTCCTCAAATCCTCAATACCTCACTAACAAAACCAAAGTGCAATTTTACTGCTGTTTAGTACATACATGTATATACAACTAGCTGGCCCGGCGAACTTCGTACCGCCTAATTGTCAATGAATGTCGTGGTATACATATTAGTTGAACAAAATTTATGATGTCTTGAAAGTAATATAACCGCTCTTTTGCCCCCCACGTTGAGCCCCCCGCGCCCCCCCCGCGCAAAAACGCGGCAGAACTATGCCCATTTGTTTTTTGTTCCTACCTGCCCGGCGCCGCGGGTGGTCGGGGCCGCATAAAAACGGTCATTGAGACGCAACTTTGTTATTGAGTGCCTACAAGTGGTGTTTTTTACGTTTACTAAGAACAGCACTATACAATGCCGTCTTTTGTTGTTCAACACTCGACTATAGTGTAGAATTACGATGGTCTAAACATTCTCAAGTGGTGTTTCATAGCCCTACTTGTATTCAAAAAAATACCTTATGAACTAAGGCGATAACGTATAGTTTTTTATTTAAAAATACGCTAGGGAGATAAAACCCGATGTTAATAAACAAAAACCTACACTTACCTAAACAAAATAAGTTTTTATAGCACTTGACACCGGCCCGAACATCTGGCGCCGTTAAGGCGAGTTTCTTAAACCTCTTTTTTTATTTCTTTTTTCCATTGAGTTTATGATTCTTTGGCCTTAATCCGATAGCTAATATGGCGGAGAAACGAAAAAAACATAAACAAATGGGCCTGAATGTATGATAGATGAGTATTGTTCAATCTGCCCAAAACTGAACGCCAAACTGCAAATGTCGACCGTAGGTCGACACGGGCAATTCAAGCGTTTCAAGGTCGTGACGTCACTTGTCGACCGTAGGTCGACACGGGCAATTCAGCGGATAATGAATAATAGAAAATAATAGAAAAGCACGATGGCGTCATTGCACGTGTCAGTCTAATTGTACACGCAAGTTAAGCAACGTCAACCGTAGCCTGTCCATGGATGAGTTTATATTATCTCGAGCTCCTCCGTGCTTCGGAAGGTACGTTAATCCGTCGGTCCCGGTTGTAATCATTAGATTAACTCGAGGTCCTCCGTGCTTCGGAGGGCACGTTAATGCGTCGGTCCCGGTTGTTATCATTAGATTATCTCGAGCTCCTCCGTGCTTCGGAAGGCACGTAAGACGTCGGTCCCGGTTGTTATCATTAGATTATCTCGAGCTCCTCTGTGCTTCGGAAGGCACGTAAGACGTCGGTCCCGGTTGTTATCATTAGATTATCGCGAGCTCCTCCGTGCTTCGGAAGGCACGTTAAGCCGTCGGTCCTGGTTGTTATCATTAGATGGCAGTCGTTAAGCCAAGTGGCCTTTAGGCGGCTTGAAATTACTGGCGTCCGTCAACTCGCAGTTGAGCAGCGTGGTGGAGTATGCTCGAAACATATTCAGTTGAAGGAAGACCCGTATTTAATATTACCCAGCAGTGGGTAAATATTACCCAGCAGTGGGTAAATATTAAGTTCAGTATTTTACTATGTCACAAAATAAAGTACCATGACACTTGACAACCAATTAATATTCATTTTCAAGCATTCATTCATAAACAATTTTCAAAACAACAACGGACAACTTTCGCGACGTAAAAGTTAGACCAATCGATTTGACATTTAATTGAAAATCAATAAATATCCCAATCCGTTTTCAAATTTAATTTTTCGACAATTTTGTCAATGTTTTAATACTTATTATCCTATACCCACATTTCTGAACGCACGCATACATTTGACGTACGCACGTTAACGTCACGTTTGACAGGTCCAACATCCACGAACATTTTGTATGGAAAAATGATTTTTCTTTTATTTTATTTTTTTCGTAAATTTTTCAATGTTTTTAATAGTTATTCTGCTATTCTGGACGGAGACAAATCCAACAAATCAAAAACCATGGCAATCGGTCCAGCCGTTCTCGAGTTATAAGTGTTGTAACAAACACGACTTTCTTTTATATATATAAGATATGACTTTTTTGAACAACTCGACGACGGCGGCAGTTTAAACACTTTATCAAATTTTCCACTTATTTTATGTACTTCTACAGCCTTCCTGGATAGATGCTGGATAAACCCTGGATCCAACGCTAAAATAATTTCAAATTCAACTTTAACCAAACAAACTCTTCCGCTTTATAATATTTATTTTAATATTTATACACCTACGCTTGACATTGCATTACGGGACGGGGGCTCACTACACATTCCCACCACTTTGTCTCCTGTTGACATTGTATTAATATAATAGAAGTTCAAAATGGAAAAGATAAACATAATAAATATTATTTGAAAAAAACAATAATGTACGACGTGTCAAGTGCCCGCAAGGCCTCAATGGTAGGTAAATAAAGATTATTGATTTTGATTTTATTTTGAATACACTATCTATAATATGAATCAATATCATTTACGGAATTAATATATATTATCGTACAACATATCACTATACATTAATTAAAAAAAATATGACAGAATATAACAGTCCTACCTCTTCTCTGTGATAATGAATAATGAATGCTAGATATTCTGACAGACAGTTCTTGTAGGGTTGCCAGATGGTACCTTACCTATGGAAAAGGAGGACATGTCCTCCTTTTCCGTAATTTGTCCTCCTGTACCTACTGTAAGTTATCCTTATTGCTACATGCCGTCGAAAATTTAGAGTTGTGCCGTCCATGCGTAGAAATAATTTTGAAGCTATATTCAGCACTAAATTGTAGTTTTTGAAACTGTTGAAAGGGTTCTTGAAAAACGAGTACGTAGTACCTACTATTACTTATACTGACCATATACTGTGATATGAGTGTGAGTTTATCACATGAGCCGAAGGCGAATGTGATAATAGATCACACGAGTATTTTAAGACCTAATTATGTGCAGTTTCATACAATACTTTATCTAATCTCATGAAATAGATGATAATAATATTTTAATTAAAACCATGAAGTTAATTTACAACTGCAATTCTAACATATAAATCCATTTGCAGATCGAACATGCGTGGTGCGCATGCGCGATGCGCCGCACGGCGTATGTAGAAAATTTTTGCAAAGTTCCAATGCATTTGCTTTGCAACCTGCTTGCTGTTGCATCGAAATGAAAAAAAAAATCGATACAGTTGTCCATAAAGAGCTGTATCAAAAAGTGACTTTTAAAATTTATTTGATGGCTTGTACGTAAAAGACTGACATTAAGATTCTGTGTTTAGTTTTTTAATCTCTAAATTTTAGTATGAGAGTAGATAAAGAATATTACATAATGCAAAGAACAACATCGTATCTATGAGACATTTTCCGAAATCACCTCTTTAGAAGCATATTTACGGTTCACGCATTCTGTTATGTCTATATTTACCAGGCAAATTTGACAAAAGTCGAAGAGGGACATAATTCTTCATGCTCTTCTGCAAATTTCAAAGATACTTCAATCCGGACTTCATATTATTATACTTCGAAATTGAACCATGTTTGCGCAAGACAGCAGCTTCACGCCTGATGTGAAGCGGCTACCGTAGTCTTAGAGACGCTCGCATTATGAAATATCGCTCGCGCGCTGTCACGGCCGCTGCCAATGCAGCTACTTTATCCTTCCTGGTGACCTCACTCATTCGCAGGAACAGAACAACCCTCAAGGAAATTGTTATTTGGCTGTGGTATACTGTGAGGTGGAGGTACTTCCACAGTCAGGCAGAGTGCACAGGTTGGCTTTGGTGGTTCTTTACTTTACTTACACCCCAAGCAACACAAATTTTGATGTTAAACATCTGAACAATGGCGCGAGTTTGAAGTTGGCTGCTAGCGTGGCGACGCGTTGCCACGCACTATTTTTCTTTCCAAATTATAGTACTACAATTTTTTAAACTTTACAAATCAAATGCATCTCCTGGGCACTGAACCCGGGCATGTTGGTGCTCAGAGCTAATAAATAAATATAAATAAAATAAATATTTCTGGACAATTTACACAGCGCCATCGAGTCCCAAATTAAGCACAAAGCTTGTGTTATGGGTACTAGACAACTGATAAATGTACTTAAATACTTTTTTTTTGTAAATACATACTTATAATACATAGAAAATACTCAGAACCAAGACAAACAAACATATTCATGCACACAAATGTTTGTCTTGTGCGGGAATCGAACCCGCGACCTCGGAGTCAAAGTGGTTATTGCTAACCATTCGACCACCGAGCTTGTCAGAATGTATGCAATGTAATGTATGCAAGCGGTGTGCTAAGACTTGAATTGAATGGTTCTACGAATTTGACCATCCTATCATGTATCGTTTTGTTATAATATACCTAACAATTAACGCATTAATTAGTTTTGTCATTTTTACAAGAAAATATTAACCGAAAAAAAATTCGACACCAAAATTGAAACAATTTTTTTTGTTATCCTTATTTTTTTCTAAAACAATAGGAAAAGAATTTTAGAAATATATTAATGTTGCAAAAATATGCCGACAAAAAATATATTCTGTCTATTTTTATATTTTGGGTATTATGATGTTTGTGCAAATCAATATTGCCATTTGTCTCCAAAAGTACGAGTCCGATTTTGATACGGTTTTCAGTGATGGGTTCGGGTGTGACTAGTGCATGTTCTTATATAGGTGTTACGGTAATAACTCACCAGGGGCCGCTGCAGTAAACATTTGTTGATGCAACCAATGTTGCCATTTAACTTCGAAACTACTAGTCCGATTTTGATGCGGATTTCAGTGATGTATTCGGGTTTAATTGGGGCATGTTCTTAGATAGGTGTTAGAGTGACAACTCACCAGAGAGCGCTGCAGTAAACATTAAATTTGTTTGTGCAAATCCAAAACTACTAGTCTGATTCTGATGTGGTTTTCATTTGGACGTAGTTTCTAGAAAAGGAGCCATTCCACAAAATTGTCAAAATCGAATTAAGTATGCCAAAGTGTCTATAATGTCAATACTTTCAATCAGAAAAAAAGACCTACGCCAAAATCAAGCGATTTTGCCCTTGATAATGTGCCTAGTACCATTCCACTTGTACTGAAGGCGATGTTTTTAATTCAAAGTAAAGCTATATATATTAGGTTGGGGAAAAAGTCTTTTCGTATTTTATATGAAAATTCAAAACATTTTTTACTAAAGTTTATTTACATTTAACTAAAGTATGTAGGTGCCATTTTGTTCGATAACTTTTTGCCATCTTGTAGGTAGAGACATGATCCCATTACTATAGAAATTTTGGGACTTCTGTTCAAAAAACCACGACAAGTGGTTTTGGCAGTCTTCTCGTGATGTTAACCTGACATTGCCTAAAGAATTCTGAAGAGACCGAAACAGGTGGAAATCAGAAGGTGCAAGGTCAGGACTATACGGCGGATGCATTAACTCCTTCCAGTCAAACTCTCTTAATTTTTGCTGAGTGGCTAAAGATGTGTGAGGTCTAGCGTTATCATGATGAAAAATCACACCCCTTCTGTTAATTAATTCCGGCCGCTTTCTCTCAACGTTTTGCTTTAATCTCATCAGTTGTTCACAGTAGAGTTCAGAATCGATAGTCCTGCCTGGCGGTAACAGCTCATAATGAATAATGCCCTTCCAATCCCACCATACACACAGCATCACCTTATTGCGGGTTAACCCGGGTTTTGCCAGAGTCTGTGAAGCCTGACCGGCCTTTGACCACGACCTTTTTCGCACGTTCTTGTCGTACGTGATCCACTTTTCATCACCAGTTATAAGCTTCTTCAAAAACGGTTCGCTTTCATTACGTCGTAGTAAAGGATCGCCAATGAGTACACGGTTCATTAAGTTTCTTTCAGTGAGATCGTGAGGCACCCAAATATCGAGCTTTTTAGTGTACCCAGCTTTTTTCAAATGCGCCAAAACTGTTTTGTGGTCAATTCCTAATTCTTCAGCTACGTCGTAACTACTGATATGCTGATCTTGCTCCACTTTTTCAAAAATGGCATCCATTTTATCCGTAACAGGGCGACCAGAGCGACGTGCATCTTTCACATCAAAATTTCCTGATTGAAAACGCTTAAACCAAATTTGTGCTACTCTCACAGACACTGCACTAGATCCATAAACGTCACAAATTTTTTTCGCAGCTTGCGTTGCATTTTTACTTTTTTTGTAGTAAAATTTTAAAATGAATCGAATTTCTTCATTAGATTCACTCATCTTGACAGTAAAAAAAACAAATGAAAATCACACATTTACCTAATTTGAATTTGGAATAATCTTTTTTAAAATTTAAACTTTTTAAAGATATCAAAACCTGAAAGATACAAATGGTATAACCAAAGAGATTTTATTACAAGTTCAAACATACTAAAATGCGAAAAGACTTTTTCCCCTACCTATTATAAAGATCGTTTTAGATAAAATAGTCAAATGAAGAAAACGATTTAAAAATGACATGTCAAAGAATCCACTCTACTTAGATCCTTTTTGAGAAATAACATTCTATGAATATCATTTAGACGACCCAGACTTTTTAGATCGTTTTTGTTTTTTTGTTTTGTACTCTTTTAAAGTTTTATTTTAAACAACAAGAAGGATCTAAAATACATGATCCCGTAATGATAAATATAAAACAAAATAAAATTAAAGTGTGTGACCATTTAATTTTTTTAGGCAAAAAATAAAAGGGTAATTTTTTAAAACATTGGGTCAGCAATAAAAAACAGTATGGAAACTTCTTTGAGCACCTCATAACTACTCCAAAAGATCACCCAATCATTATCCCATAACCACACCATACATAACCACCCCATGTCCTCAGCATGACCACCTCAAGACCTTTTTGAGAGATTGAGTAAACCACTTTACCATATTAAGTTTTATTATAATTAAGTAAAATTATTACTAAATTGGTAGTTTTATTTACATAAAAATGATTATTTCTTTTCAGTCTTTTCTATGGATCGTTATTGCTGAATTAAATCGAAGGTACTGCCATGAAAAATATATTTTAACGAAAAGGATCCAGACCTATATTTTGTAAATATCTCAATAAACAAAGAAATTATTCAAATTCAACATGACATTTATAAAACGTCCTAAATTAACACATATATTTATAAAAAGAAATATAAGTTTGAAGCTAAAATCTTTTTTAAAAAGCAAACTTGAATCAAATTTCATTACATACAAATATTTTTTTTCGCCATGATCAAATTTTTCATGATTTTATAGTAAAAATTTTCACTTATGTTTATTAAATTTGATCGTAATATTAAAAACAATTAAAATTATTACAAAATTCGTAGTTTCATTCATACAACAATGATTATTTCTTTAATGTTATAAATGGATCTTTATTGCTGAATTCAATTATAGATATTGTCATGAAAAAAATACTTTAACGAAAAGGATCCAGACTTATTATTTATTTATATTATATTTATTTTTTATTTATTTAAATACATATATTATTCAAATTCAATAAAACACAATTGAAACATCATAAAATTAACACATCTATATATATAAAAATCAATGCCACTTTTGTTGTAATTTTATAACTCAAGAACTGGCTTACCTATCCAAACCAAATGTTTAGGCTTTGTTCGGACTATTTAGTAGATGGTTGAAGTTTGCACAAAATCGGTAGAGCGGTTCTTCATTTATCATATTTTTTGTAACAAATCTATATATACTCGTACAAAAATCAATGCGAATTTTCGTTGTAATTTTATAACTCAAGAACGGGCTCACCTATCCAAACCAAATGTTTAGGCTTTGTTCGGACTATTTAGTAGATGGTTTATGTGAAGTTTGCACAAAATCGGTCGAGCGGTTCTTTATTTATCACATTTTTTGTAACAAATGAATTCAATAAATTCAAATAATTTTGTTAATGGGGATTTTGCAGTCAATTTGAATTTTTTTTCAGATGGGGATTGTGCTGTCAAAATGAAACTTTTTTCAGTGTTGATAGTACAAGCATGTTGTTATGTCATTCATGCGGTCATTTCATTTTGGACGTGCTTCAACTATTTGTTGCCTGTTCCAGAGTCGGTACCCCCCCCCCCCCCCCCAGCCGTTTGTTTATTCATGCTAAAAAATGGAAAAACAAAAAATATTGTTTATCCAAATGTTTTGAATTAAATTTTAAAATAGCTAGCAATTAATAAAATATTTTTTTGTTTGTAATAAATGAATTTGATGTTCCAATTTTTTTTTTTAATATTTCACTTTATACGTAACGAAGCACGTACCGGGCCGCTAGTATATTACAAAAAGTAATGTAAGTTAGAAGTTTGACATTCATGAGCAAATTTCATTCAAACTTCAAAAAATCATATGTCAAAACAAGGTTAGTGTGGAATGGCTCCTTTTTGAGAAACAACGTCCATTTGTACCAAGGTTGTAGCAAGGTACCTATTACCTTGCTTGCTCTCTAAAAAGTTTGAAATAAAAACAAAATTATAAACTTTGAAAAAACCCACGACGGTTAAAACGTAGTTGAAAAAGGAAAAAATATTTTAAAACCCCGGACTTAAAGAATTTATGCTATGAACTTAATAAAAAACCAAAGAAAAGCCGTCGGGGGCTGCCAAATTCTCTCTTTTAAATTTCAACATAAATTTATATAAGTTACTATAAAACTGCCAAACTAGTTCATTAATGGCAAGGCCGAGGTTTCAAAATTATTTTATCCTTTTTCATCTACGTTTTAACCGTCGTGGGATTTTTCAAAATTTTTGATTTTGTTTTTATTACAAGATATTAACCGAAAAAAAAAACGTTACTTACTTTTTCCAAAAAACCAACAGCAAAAGCTATTTAAGTATTTGTTATTCTCATTTTTTTGACGTGATAAGTTCTTATAGATCGGTGAACGCCGGCTGCACGCAATAAAAAGCATGACTCATTTTCACGTTCCGCCGGAGCCGACCGTGCAAGCGAGACGAAATACTTTTTATCACGGTGAACTTTCATTGTTTGAACAAATTAAAGAGCTTTATCTAGCACACCAGCGCCGCCATTGAAAAAAAATATAGCTCGTAAAGTTGTAACTGTTAGTTATTTATGTACGTGCGCTGCATAAAAGGTTAAAGTTACGCAAAAATCATGCATGATAGAATTGTTCCTCTTTAAAAGTTCTAAAAAAAAAATTGGTTGCCTGTAAAGTCGGTATACGGGCGAAAGTTTTACGTGACAACGACTTTGAGTGGTAAAATGTTTTCGAGTGGAAGGGACGCATGCCTTTCACTTTTTATGTCTGTCTCTCTCGCTCTTAGGCGGGACGCGTGCCTCTCACTCGCTCTCATTGTAAGCGCATAACGTGAGCGCGTTTCTTGAAGTGTCACCCGGCTAACCAATTTATAAGACGTTGTCACGTCAAAATCCGCGACAGCATATGTCTATCTTTAAGATTAACTCACTTTAACCTTTTTTATGGTAATCAAATTTGTTTGTAATTAATGCATTATTTGCGAAGGAGTAATCCAAATAAATATGTTATTAATCAGTAATCACAAGTATTTAATCTATACTAATATATACTAATATAAGAGTTTGTTTTTTTGAACGCGCTTATCTCAGGAACTAATAATCATCCAAATTGATAAATTCTTTTAGTGTTAGATAGCCTATATTTCAAGGAAGGCTATAGGCTAGATAACATCACGCTACCACCAATGAAAAAAGAGCGGAGCACCAATGAAAAATGTTGCACCAATGAAGAATGGGAAAAAATAAGTCTTTTGAGGGCTTTTGTTGCGTGCGCTGCGTAAACAGTTGAAGTCACGAAAAATCATGTAGGTATGATGGAATTGTTCCTCTTTAAAGTTCTAAAAAAAATTTCGACACAGCATATGTATATCTTTTAAGATTGACTCACTATAACCTTTTTTATGGTAATCAAATTTGTTTGCAATTAATGCATTATTTCCAAACAAATTTGAAAGCAGGTATAAAATTAGTAATATTACATAAATTATTCACCATAAGTTTTTTTGTTAATTATACGGTTATGACCTGATTTCCTATGGTCTTACCATCATGACTGATATTCACGCGGCCGAGGTCTGGTGATCTCACTCACTCGCAGGAACACAACAACCCTCAAGGAAATTGTTATTTGGCTGCGGTATTCTGTGAGGTGTAGGTATTTCCCGAGTCTGGCAGCTTACATATACGCTGTACTTTCGCGAGAGCATCTTTCGCTAGACGGCAGGTTGCACCATGTGCAGACGAGGTTGGCTTTGGCTATAAATATCGTGCTGAGCCACTAACACCCCACACGTAAAAAAAGCTGTAGTAGAAATGGACACTTAAATCTGACAGTAATAAAACAGATGGAATTTTTGACTAAAAAGAATGATTTCCACCAAATTTTATCTAAATGAGAGCACTGCTTCGAGATCGCCTCACAAACATAGTTACAAATGTGTTTTCGCCTCAACTGGATTTACAGAACTCGCTAGCTTAGCTTGCTCGGCCAATAAAAAAAACTAAAAAAACTCTGACTAGATTAAACTTTAGTACGACTATAATTCATATTTCCTTATACGACACTTTCCCTGATTTGTTGGATTGTTTCCTGATGCCTTAAACAAAATTGAAAAAATAAAATCAGTTTTGCCTATATTTTACTTTGCAAGGTGAACTTCAGTTCTTGGGCGTAGCACCAAATTGCTTGCGTAGAGTTTGTCTAGTACGTAACACGGCATGATGGTAATCAAATACCGCGGTATCTTTACTTGTTACTGAAAGTTTGATGATGGCGGCAAGTCGATACTCGGCATGAAGTGGCTTACATAAGCGAGGACACACTGCTGCTTCTGTGTCTGTAGCCAATCTACAGCGTAGCGGGTGCTACGGTCAGTCGCGAACTGCGTTTGCCTCTGCGCGAGCGTGTACCGCGCGACGGCTACGCTATTCCGAACGCACCTAATCGCAATTACTACAACATTTTACACGTGGTATTAATTCAAACATATAATATCGTGTTTTTCGTGGTAATAATTATTACGATATTCCTCTGTATTCTCATTGATTACTATATGCTAAAGTTTTGAATATTGTATGAAGCGCGAAAGCCGTCTTGGAAAATAATTTTAAGTAAAGTTTGTGTTGCTTTTGTTTACGGGCTACAAGCGGTTACATGGTCATCGTATTGTGTTATAATAAGTAAAAATATACTTATGATAGTTTGTTAAAATAATGTAATATATATTTATTAATTGCATAGATTTTTATACGTTTATGGTAGAAAATTAGATATGATATTGAACGTGAGCATGATTCAGGTGGGTGGGAAAATATCTCGTATAATCTTTACGATCGAAAACATGAATATATTTTGCGGCAATTGCTTTTTTATGTATAGGTTCAGTAAAAACAACATTATTATTATTCATGTTAGACAATAGGTACAAATTATGATTGCAAGAATTGGTGATTTGTTATTGTGTTAGTGTGCTTAGATTTGTATCTAATTGCTTTGCTGTAAGACTTCATACAAAATAAATGAAATATTTTACACTGGTAATTCCAAAAGTTGAGTACAACAGATTTACCAATGTTTTTTACAGGTTAATAACAGTCAGAGCGCGGTTTTTTGTGGAAAACAAAAAATGGTCAATTTACCCTGAAAATTGTAAAATTTAGAACTAACTGAATGTTCTTTTCTATCAGACTTGGATATGGTCTATTGGGTTAGGTATTTAAAAATAAAATTAATGAATAGGTGGACCTATAAAAAAGAAAAGAATAATATTCCTTATGTAAGTATATAAATCTTGTTATATAATATTAAATTAATGAAATTCAGGGAAGGGACTTTTTCGTTACGGTAGAGTCGTTGTTATGCAATATTTAATTTTGACCAAAAATAGTTGTTTATGTGGGCCTACTGCATATAATTTTCATACTATTTTTATACAAAATTAATTTCTATTTACTAAAACTCTACCTTCCTTACCTTTCATATTTCGTAGGACATGTTTTGCCTTCGGTCTCGGCTTTTGTCACTAGATGACAAATGTTAAACAAATTCAAAATTTTTGTTGCTTGAAAATTATGGTCTCTAATCGGCAGTTGATCTGCATCGCGCTGGTCGTCTTATTGCATATGCAAGTTTTTTTTAAACACATTTCAGTACATTTTTTACACGACGATAACGATGAAAATTTTGCTCTAATCTCAAAAACTTTAACAATTGAGTATTGAACAGATCTGATTATGCTCAAGCATATCAGACTAACCGGGAGATATGTTATGCTGGCCCGTAGCCCGGATATGCGTCATGTAAACCCGTAGATTCCATATCTTACCCGGAGAGATGCCAGCATAAAAACCGTAGCTCTGCGGGGGTTATGCAACCAGACCCAAGCTTACACCAATAATACACTGAGAAATATTGTACACATGAAAAGACTTTGAATCATGAGCATCTGAAAGTGAACAAAACAAGCTTCAACATTTCAAAACAAAACAAGCTCTCATAGAATCAGTCGTGTCGTGACACTAAAAAAAATATTAATAATTAATAGTAAAATTACCTACGACTATTAGCTAAGACGGTCGGACACACACACTCGTCCGTGTGTCCGACTGTCCTAGATTTAATTACAATAATTTAATAATAATAATCTTTTATTGAATTCGGCTACAACGAAATGTATCAAATTTAATATACCAAATGTCAAAACAAGTCAATATTGTCAGATACAGTAGTCCTTATTGATAATAATAAATTAAAATTTGTCAATGACACGGTATTTCTTGGATTTACAGTGGACTCAAAATTGGAGGAAGCTTAGCTGTACCGCGTAGTTGTTAGAAGAATTAAACAATTGCCGAACGTGGCTACTGTGTGCCTAGTTTATTTTAGCAAATTACACAGTTATTATCTATAGCGTATATATATATCGTATGGTATACTGTGGTGGAGAAAGGCAACTGATTTGAGCCATCCGTTCTATTTACAACATGGCTTCCAGAGAAGTTTTCAAAGAAATAAATGTCCTTACCAATGCACCGACTTGCTTGAACCCGTAGGTCTTTTGTTGTAAATTGCATTCGATTCTATAACAAATTGCCCGACACAGTCCTTTTCTTACCTGTAAATATGTTAAAAAGGTTTACTATAGAATTTATGAATACATTAGTGACAACGATGTATGGAATGAATCAGCACAGACAGATAAATAACAATATCTAAATACTTGATATGTTAACTACGAAATGTATATATAAATTAAGGTAATTAATGTATCTCGTTATTTTAAAAAAATACCCATATTGGCAAGTTTCTTTGAGCATCTCTTCTTTGCCAATGGTCAATACCGAAATGTTAGTAGATAAAAAAATACCAAAAAATAAGAATATAATTTATAATAAGTGAAAGAAATGTCTAAGTGTCCACAAGGGCCCAATGGCTGAATAAATAATAATTAGCATTTCCGTAGACCCTATAAATTTTTTATATCTGTTATTTAGAAGATTTCAACCTAATTTGGTTGTGATGTGTGGAAATAGTAAAGTTCTAAGGATTCTACGCCACATATGCATTTATGATATTATAGGGTCGGTACACGCGATGATAGGAAAAGAAAGTGGACATATCCACTTTAAAACTGCTAAAACTAGTCATGTTTAGCTACTTTTCACTACCATTAAGGTGAAAAAAGAGTATGTCCTATGTTTCCTGTGTATCCAGGAATAACAGCGGCGACCAGACCACCAAAACGGGCAACAAACAATGAAGTCCACTGCAGTCCCGGAAGTATAACTACCGCTGCCCTGGAACTTACAACGAATTTAATCGTTTGGAATAGTAGAAACAATAACTTATCTTACTCAATTATTTTTAAACTATACAAGATATTGAAAAACTGACTATGGTGACAAAAAATGCTTGATCGTATTAATAATCCCGACCTATAATAACAGAAAATTCTAGGTTTCCATCTACCATATAATAATTATACAAATTGTTAGTATGATGCTCTCATAATACGATAACTCATAAACTTCTTATCTCATTAAAAAAAAAAAATAACATATTTTCTAGGCATCATGTAAGTTGAATATTAGTTTTAGAAATATCAACACTTTTTAGAAAACTATCCTGAGGTCTCTGTTTGCGGCGAACTCGTCTACATACTGAACATATATCTATAGTACCTAAGATAAACAGTACTTATAGCCCTAGCAATATAAGTTTTTGGAGTCGTCCATCACTCGTTCTAATCAAAATAGTAACTAACTAGTTTCTCATGCCGTGGAATTCGACCCGCAAATGTTTTCATTCCGAATCATTTAGCTCTTCGCATAAGGAAAATACTACGATGGCTCCATGTAACCGCTCTATCTAGGGTTATCTCAAATACATTTGATTGGCAGTTGTTTTCGTATCCAGAATTCGACGAAATGTAATGTGAAAGTGAATCGATTAGTGAAATGGAGAGGCGACCGGATGAAGGGAGGCTACGAGCTACAGCGCCCCAAGAACAAGGTAAGTATTTGAATAAATAACAAGTTTCCCAGTTACAAGTACTTGACTCAGAATTGCAGGTCTGTTACTGAATATTTATGTAAATGATTTAAGTATGAGTAAAGACTTTAATTAAAGGGTTTGCAAATTGTTATTAAACCTGGAATTTGCATCATTTTGTATCAGAGTTAAGTGTTCGGTCATAGAAAAAGGGAAGTAATTAAAAATATAATTACTTCATGACGCATCACGGCTATTAGCTGTACCCAAATAGTACTACATGGCAATAAAACTGTTACATATTACAATACTACATTCGAATTAATGGGACGCCGCTACCAAAACAATTTTGAATGTGTAAATCTCTGCAAGTCGCCTGCGTAAATTGCGAAAAAGTATTCTGTAATCTAATTAATTAATTTTATGGAATAAAAAATAAGCTTTCCATGATTCCATATACAAGTTGTTGAACACATTTATTCCACAACATGCGATATTAAAATATGAATTTATAAGTCGCGTGAATACATCTAGATTTTTGGCGCTAATTAGACCTATCTTTGTCCTTAGTAATTTCATGAAATATTCTAGTTTCTATGAGTCAACAGCTTAAAAAATAGAATAAAACTGCTTCTTTTTGTTTTAATTTAGGTAAAACTGTTGTATTATTTTACGATTAAGCGCAGCAAAGCGACTTTTACCCCTACCTACTATATTACAAAACCAAATAATCAAATACAATGTTTTTTTACTGAGGTCTGAAAGAAATTTGGAAATTTCATGTGAATATTATTCCAAAAAAAGTAAAAATAAACGGTGTTTCGATAATTTAGCCCTCATTAAGGCACTTCTAATAATATGGCGTAACCATTATTATATTTCTATTAGCTTACCCGGCAGACGTTGTCCTGTCTAACTATGAATATTACTGACAGTTCTGTCAAACGTCATAACTTTATAAGAAAAGTTGTTATGGTCGTTCAGATATTTTTCAAATTTTGTAACCTTCGATTTTCTTTCTTTCATAAGAATTTTCTCATGAGAATTCGTTCTTATTGTCAATAATATCAAACACAGCAAATAAATAAATAGCGAAATCGGTCCAGCTATTCAAGCGTGGTGACGTGATCGAGGGAAATAGGGATTCAATTTTTAACAGAGTTCAAAAAAGAAGGAGGTTCTCAATTCGACAGATTTTTTTTTTTGTATGTATGTTCTTCGAAATCTTCGCAAATTGTGAACCGATTTTCGAAATTGGTTGTTTATTTGAAAGCGTATGATTGCAAGGTGGTCCCATATTATCCAAGTCAGGGTCTGATGATGGGCTCCCAGGGTAATCAACGGACACCCTTAAATTTTATAAGCACGTATGGTTATTTGAAAGGTTATGATGTATTTGCCATGTGGTTGCCGGCAAAATAAAATTGCGCCACTCCATTGCTCAGCGCTGGATGTCGTACAAGGCAACTAAGGAATTTTGTGTGACGCAATAATTTTTCTCCCGGATGACGGGCAGCAGCGTCTCCCGGGGTAATCCACCAATAAACTGCGCTCGCCAATTGTAGTCGGTTTTAATATTTTATAAAATCAACTTTTTTTATATTATGTACAGATGAAAAATTAAAAAAAACGTGGTTATGGAAAAATTCGTTGTGGTATTTTTCACTTAATGTTACTTAGTAGTATATTGTTTTATACAAACGTGTCTTAGCTTATTTTGTAAAAGAGAGGAAGGACATAAAACTTGAGTTGTTTGGACGAACCCAATAGAGGATTTAGAGACACTCGTAATCTACAAGCTAATGACGGATTCTAGAGGAAGTCAGTTCAGTGGCGCAAATCCGACCCGACTAATGCTTAAGTCTAACATGCGAAGCAAATTGACATTTCTTCTAAGTAACACACAATTTCTAATAAGATGTCAGTATAGAAAAACACGCTAGGAATGTTGACCTCAGTCTATATTTGGATGGGTTTATTTGATTATGTTTGCGCAAAAAACATGTATTTACGAGGACGAGCTCGGTGGTCGAATGGTTAGCAATGGCTCCGAGGTCGCAGGTTCGATTCCCGCACAAGACAAACATTTGTGTGCATGAACATGTCTGTTTGTCTTGGTCTGGGTATTTTCAATGTATTATAAGTATGTATTTA